>CM039677.1:72505692-72878577 GCA_022496015.1 Hordeum marinum
TTGCCGGTGCGCTGGCGCTGACCGGAGGCCTGGCCAGCCGGCTGCTCCCCCTCGACGGAGGCGACCTGCCGGCTCCCGTACCGGGGATCGGGCTAGTCGTTCTTGCGCTTGCCGTTCTGCAGCTGCCGGTTGTCGATCGCCACCCGTGTCACGGCGGGGGGCGTAGCCAGCTTAGCCGGTGCCTTAGCCTTCATCCTCATCGAGGAGTCGGCCGTGGCGTATTTGTCCGCTTTGGACATCAGGTCCGCTAGGGAGGTTGGATCGGAGCACAGGAGCTTGTGCTTGAGGGGGGTGCCATCGTGGCAGCCCTCGATGAAGTACTGGATGGCATGTACCTCGTGTACTCCTTCGCAGGAGTTGCGGAGCTCGGTCCAGCGCGTGAGGTAGTCGCAGAGGGACTCGTCCGGCCCCTAGACACATATGGCCAGCTCGTGGGGCCGGCTAGGCCATTTGTAGGTGCCGGTGAAGTTGCGGACAAAGGCCTCCTCGAAGTCCGTCCAGGTGTTGACGGTGCCGGGGGCCAAGATGTTCAGCCAGGTGCGGGCCAAGCCGATCAGCATGAGGGGGACGTAGCGGACGGCCACGCTCTTGTTCCCCCTGGCGATGCCGACCGCGGTGGTGTAGTCGATCAGCTAGTCCTCTGGCTTGGCGGCCCCGGTATACTTCGGGGTGTTGCGGGGGAGCGTAAAGCCGGGTGGAAACGCTCGTTGCGGATTCGTGGGCCAAAACAGGCCGGACCAATCGAGCCCTCCTCCTCGAGGAGAGCCGACTGCGCGAGCCGGTCAAGATGGAGCCGCGCGTCGTCGTCGCTGTGGGGGACGCGGGGCCCGAGCCGGGCGGCAAGCTCGGGGCAGACGGATGGCAGGATGGACCCCGCAGGTTCCGGCCGCGGGGGCGAAGTATGCCCGCGGGTGCGCCGGCTGCCGCCAGCCGACGCCTCGTCGCGGCGGTGGCTGCCAGTCGGATTGTTGCTGAATCGGCTGTTCACGGTCGGTTGCTCGTTTCCGCGTGATGGGGCGTGTTGAGCATTGCTCCCCCAGGCATTCCGCCCAGAGGGACGAGGGGTGCTAGAGTGTTGAGCCGGCCGGTGGTCAGCGGCCCCGCTGTCCTCGCCTCGGGGCGGGGAAACTCGCGACCTGTTGTGCGTTGGCGGTGTCGATGAGGTCCTTGATGTGCCGCTCGCGTGCGGCCCGCTCCTCGCCCTCCAAGGTTGCCAAATCCTCGTAGGCAACCTTGGCAGCACGCAGGTTGGCCGCCAGGGTGTCATAGACGGGAAAACGGCCGCCGAGGATTTCTGCAACCACGCGACCGCGTTCTCGCACAGCACCACGCCGGCTGGGCTCAGGGCCAGCCGGGGTGAGACCGTACGCGCAGTTGTACACCCGCTGCACGGCCTCCATCCGGCGCCGCTCGGCAGCGAGGGCGCGGGCGTCTTCGAACAACAGGCGACGGGCTGCCTCTAGCTCGGCTCTGGCGGCAACCGGGTCCGCCGTTGTAGCGATAGGAGTGCCTAGACCCCGGAGGGTGGTGGCGAGTGGGTCAGAGGTGCCGGTGCGAGCGGCGGCGGCGGCGGCCTCGGCCGCTCGCACACGGCCCGAAGTGGTGGAGGAGACTACGACCATCACTCCCACGCGGGTGTGGGGGCCGATGGCCTCGCCCGTGGCAAGCGTGCCCACGGACGAGGGCGGGTCGGTGCAGTCGAACACCCAACTAGGGTACTCGCCGGCCTTCGATTCTTCGGCGAGGCTCAGCTTGCCGAACTGTCCGGCGAGCACGGCGACATCGAGCGCCAGGTCGCAGCCGAGGCGCTCGTCAGAGATGTCGGCCGCGCCACCCGCAAGGCTCGCCGGAGCGAGCCCCACGAGCATGCGGTTCTGCCCGGACGCGAGACGGTTGGGGGAGGTGGTGAAGGGTCCCGCCCGGAGCGTGACTCCGACCGGCGCCGCAGTCGGCCCCATGGTGGGTGCCAACTGTCGTGGTTTCGTCACGGCAGATGCCATGGGTAGGCTTATCGAGAGGCGGCGAAGGATGCCGGTGGGCTCCGGGGGCAGGATTAGGCACAAGCGGTGGATGACACATGATGTACCCAGGTTCGGGGCCCTCCGTGGGAGGTAATACCCCTAGTCCTGCTCAGTCTAGTTGAGACGACGGTCGAGTTACAATGGTGCTCCTTCAGCTGTATGGAACGAGGAGGAAGGAGGAGCTAGCCTGCTCTTCCGCCTCCCTACGTGCGTGTGTGTGCGTGGTGGACGTGGAGGAACCGATCGATCGATCATCCCCTGCATGGGGGTGGCCCGGGGGGTTTTATAGGCCAACCCCCGGAATACAATACAAATAGAAGGTCAAAGGGGGCCCCAGCCGACAGCCTCTCTAGCCGGCTGCGGGGGCCCGGCCGTGGGTTCTTGTCGTCATAGGTCCCGCCGGCTGAAGAGTCTCGTCAGGAACCGACGGGGCCCGCGAAGCGGGCCCCAACACCGGTCACATCGCGGCACAGGCCGCACCTTGTGGCGTCGTCTTGCGGCGGCCGGCCGGGGTCAACGGTACGGCCAGCCACCCTGTAGCCACGCCGGGGCAGGTAACAGAGTGGTTGAAGGTGTGTCGGCACTATTGGAAGCCCGGTCGTCATCCGCCAGGGTCAGAGGCCATGACGCCTCCGTTGTAGCCATACCGGCGCTGACCCTCGACGGGACGGGGGCCACTGTTGCCATGCACGCCCCGCAGACGGTATCCAATGCCCGACCGGCTGGGCGCAGCCGGCGGACCACCTCCGACGGGGCGTAGCCGGATCGCAGGGGGAGGCGGCCTGCCCTTTAATCATGTTAGGAGGCGGAGCAAAAGGGGCGCTTGAGGCTACCCCGAGGTCGTCCCCCCGTCATTGATCCTAAGTTTTTATTCATTCACATGATATGTGCTATTCTTGGAGTGCTATTTTTCTTTTGTTTTATGTTTGAATAAAATACTCATATCTAAAATATTCTTGATCCTAAGTTTTTATTCCTCGCAATGCTACTTTATTATTTGACTACTCATTGATCTTCACTTATATCTTGTGAGAGTAGTTTGATGTTTACTCTTGGGCTTCACTTATATCTGGAGAGTAAATTGTGCATGAATTGAATATCATAAATATGAAATTATACATGTTGTTTATGCTTATTAGTAGTTTCACATTTGGTTTAGAAAGTAAAATCTATTTAAGTTTCACAATCATAGTATTGTTCATACAAGCAATTCATGACTGATTAGTATAAGGAAGAGAACTTTCACATGCGAATATATTATCTTGGACATATTTTATGATTGTGAATACCCATTAATTATTTTTCAACCTTGATCGAATATTTGAAGTTGGACAAGGAAGACAACGTAATGGTTATGTTTGGGTATATTTGCATGGAAGTTATATTGTTATGGATCCTCCAACATGTGGTGCTTGTTTAGAACCTTTTGCTAGCCAAAACTTCATACTAAGTAGAGATACTACTCGTGCATCCAAATTTTTGAGCCAATTTTATTCCATTAGAGTCCACCATACCTACCAATATATGGTATTTCATTGCCATTCCAAGTAAATTTGCATGTGCCACCTCTAAAACCTTCAAAGAAACACCCGTTTTGTGTGCTCGTATCGCTCAAGGAGCGACATGGGTCATTGTCTTCCATGCTAAGCGAGTTATTCTCAAGATGAGTGTTTATTCGCTTGTCATTTCACGAGAGAGACTGGTAAAAAGGATGTCTGGTCCTGCATAATACAAAAATAAGTAAATAAAAAGCCCCCTAGAAAGTTGATTGTTTGGAGGGCAATCGTGGATTCGGCCAGCAATGGAATGTGTTTGGATGGTGGAGGGGGGTAAAATTTCAATTATGTTTGGGAACCACCAATATTGTGTTTAGCATGGAAGATATTAAAAACTCTGTTGTGATATTGACAGGAAAACTACAACACTCAAAATTACATATTCATCTCTGTTTTAAACAATGAGCTCTGGCACCTTTGCAAATCCATGCTTCCCTCTGCGGAGGGACAATCTATTTACTTTCATGTGAAAGTGTATTATCTCGACTAGAGGGGGGGTGAATAGGTGATTTTTACAAATTCATCACTTGAGGAATTTGAAATGTGATGAATAACTAGCAGCGGATTAAGTACTCAAGTGCATGAGGAACATAGCAACAGCATAGTCATGATGATGAAATAAACATGCACAAATTATAGGTAGCGTGATACAGGATAAGTAGGTGAGGAACAAAGTAACTTGAAGAATTTGAGGTGAGGAAATTGTGAAAGTCTTCGGTCAAATTCTTCAAACAGTAACGATCAATTTCATCAACAAGTATATGAGGAATAGAGGGGTTGAGGAAATAGAACCAGGTAGGTCGATGAAGACAATGGTTTGATGACCCAGTTCCAACTACTGTGACAGTCGTACGTCTGGTTTGGAGCGGCCTGGTATTTAAACCAGAGGACACACCGTCCTTACCGTATTCTCCTTGAGCTAAGGTCACACAGTCCTCGCCCAACACTCGTGGTAATTCTTTAGGGTACACTTCCAAAACCCTCACAAACTGGTCACCCGGCGATCCACAATTGACTGCTGGATGCTCTAGACCAAGGTCACTTCGTGATCCCCAATTGACTGCAGGATTCACCAGACCATGACGCCTAACCGTCTGGAGGATGCATAGTCCTCAAAGGTAACAAGCATCGGTTCCACACAGGAATTTCTTTAGTGATGCTCAATCACTTTGGGTTTGGTGGTTTGGATTTGGGTTTTTCCTCACGGATGATTTTCTCTCAAAGTCCTCGGAGGATGGGTTGCTCTCAAATGACAAGTGTCAGTTCTCTCTCGGAGCAGCCAACCAACTAGTGGTTGTGGGGGGTGGCTATTTATAGCCAGGGTGCAACCTGACATGATAAGACATAAATGCCCCCAGTGATATGACCGTTATGTGGATGTTATGATTGGGGACAGCTGGCGCTAAGCACAACAACGATCAAAATTTCGAACTATGAAAGTCCTCAGGCTTATCATGTTCCTCACTTGTAGGCAATTCGCACTAGCAAAATCCTAACTCCTCAGTTAGACCAATTTCCTCAGAGACTAGAAGAACATCGTCTTTGTCACTGAAGAACTTGACTAAACTACAAGAGATTTCCAAAGGCTTCACTCGAAGGATTGGATAGGTTGAGGCTTTTGGAGTTGAGCATCAGTTGGAAATTTTCCTTAGTATTACCTCGGCCCCCTTTAACAGTACGGTGTTTCATATGACTCAAAAAAGGGAAGTGAAACTACGAAAACAAAAGTTCCCACACGTTCTTGAGCTTGAATTGATGCAATTCCTCTTGCATAGCTTGAATCCACTCAGGATCCTTAAATGCTTCATCAACTTTGGTGGGCTCTATCATAGACACAAAGGCAAAGTGCCCACAAAAGTTAGTCAAATGTGAAGCTTTTGAGCGAGTGAGAGGACTTGGTGCATTGATGTCGTCGATGATTTTGTCAATCTGCACTTCATTTGCAACTTTTGGATGAGCAGGTTGACGTGGCTAAGGATTTTCTTCAGCACCATTTTCTTCAAGTGTATCATCATGAATGTCTTCATTTGTTGGAATGACTTCCTCATTGGGTATGACATCTTCAGTAGCCTTCAGCTTAATGGTTTCCTCAGGAGACTGTTCATCTAACATAGAAGGTAGGTGCTCTCTTTGCGAGCCATCAGTTTCATCGAACCGCACATCTACAGTTTCAACAACCTTGTGGTGGTAGGTGTTGATGACTCTGTAGGTGTGCGAGTCCTTTCCGTAACCAAGCATAAAACCTTCATGTGCTTTCGGTGCAAATTTAGAACTATGGTGAGGATCTCTAATCTAGCATTTTGCACCGAAGACTTTGAGATAACTTACATTGGGTTTCTTGCCAGTCATAAGTTCATACGAAGTCTTCTTGAAGAATTTGTGAAGATATACCCTATTGATGATGTGGCATGCAGTATCAATTGCCTCAGGCCAGAAGCGACGAGGAGTCTTGTATTCATCAAGCATGGTGCGAGCCATCTCAACAAGAGTCATGTTCTTGCGCTCCACGATGTCGTTCTGCTAAGGAGTATAAGGGGTAGATAACTCATAAGTAATACTAAGGTCATCAAGATATTCATCAAGATTGGTGTTCTTGAACTCAGTCCCATTATCACTCTCGATATGCTTGATCTTGACGCCGAAGTTGGTCGATGCCCTTGAAGAAAATCGTCTGAAGCCATCCTGCACTTCAGACTTGTACAGAATAATATGCACCCAAGTGTAACGAGAGTAATCATCAACAATGACAAAGCCATACAAACTTGAAGAATTTGTTAGTGTGGAGTAATGGGTGGGGCCAAAGAGATCCATGTGAAGCAATTCAAAGGGTCAAGTCATGGTCATGATTGTCTTTGAGGGATGCTTGGATCTGGTCATGTTCCTAGACTCACATGCACCACAGAGGTGGTCCTTGAGGAATTTGACACCTTCAATGCCAATGACGTGCTTTTTCTTCATGAGCGTGTGCAAGTTCCTCATACCAACATGTCCAAGTCGTCGATGCCACAGCCAGCCTTTTGAGGACTTTGCAAGTAGGCATGTGGCACGCTGAGGACCTGTAGAGAAATCAACAATATACAAGTCTCCTATCCTAAAGCCTTCGAAGACTTTGGAGTTTTCAGATTCCATGATGACAACACAGCGATATTTTCCAAGTACGACAACCATATCAAGATCACAAAGCATTGAGACAGATATAAGGTTGAACCCAAGGGATTCGACAAGCATCACCTTATCCATGGTTTGGTCCTTTGAGATTGCAACCTTACCTAGACCCAATACCTTGCTTTTTTCCTTTGTTAGCAAAGGTGATATTCTTCAGATGAGATGGAGCAAGTGGCAAATTCATCAGAAGACTCTTGTCACCAGTCATGTGGTTTGTGCATCCACTGTCGAGGACCCACTCAGTAGCTTTTGGAGGTTCATCCTACAGATGAATTAGTACAACTTACGAACTCATATGCTTCAGATTGAACAATATGACATCAATTTCATCAGACAGAATTTCATTACACAAGATAGTAAGCAAGTAGTGTGAGGACATGAGAAATGAGGAATTCATTTCTACAAGGTTAGCTTGCGTCCTTTCAAGCATTTCCTCAGGTCTCCAGCAAATTCATCAGATGTTCAAGTTCATCTGGAGACCTGACCCTGCATAAGAAATTAGTTCAATTTCTTCATCACCCACATCTGGAGGGGTGCCAAAGAGTTCATCATTCTACGAGCACCATATGAGAAGGGAGGCATTGAAGCAAGTGTGCTTCGTTTCAAAGGGCGAGGGTTAGAGTACTCATATGAATAAGTAGAGAAATTCTTTGAGGACTTATAAAAATAATGGTTTAAAGAATAATGCGCATATTCATAACTCTTAGATTTTCCCTGCGAAACAGAGGCATTAGCACGAGAATGATATTTTTGACCATTTGAGGAATTTGGTCCAAGTGAAGACTTTGGTCCATATGAGGAATTTGATCTGGGGTTCCTATTCTTCATGAGTGGTGTCGTGAGGACATTCACTTGAAGATTTTGTAGGTAGCTCTTGGGAACCCAGATTTTCTTCATAGGAGAACTGTCCCTGTAGTTAGTTCCAACAAATCTAGCAAATACTTCACCTTTCTGATTTTTGAAGAACTTGTAGTTTGAGTCAAGTGACTCATCAGATGAATATGTAGTTTCACAAGTAAAGCCAGATAAAGTGGATGGATCTACAGGGGGTCCTTTCGCAGCAACCCATGACGTTTTGGGGTACTGCTCAGGTGTCCAGTAGGATCCATCAGTGTTGAGTTTCCTCTCAAAGGCAATACCCTCTTTCCTAGGGTTCATGTTCAGGATATGCTTTTTGAGGACATCGCAAAGGGTTTGATGCCCTTTGAGACTTTTGTACATGTCTTTCACATACAATTCCTTCAACCCTGCATTTTCGTCAGTGATACTTATGGTATCCTCAGATGAGGAATTTGAGACCATCGGAATAGTTGAAGAATTTGCAGCAATATAAGCATTTGAACATTCAGTTGAAGAATTAGCAGTTTCATGTTCGATGCATTACAAACAAGGTAGAACAAATTCTTCCTGAGCGGTACTGATTTGTTGAGACAGTAAGGAATCGTTTTCCCTTTGGAGATCCTCATGTGACGCCCTTAGTTTCTCAAGATCTTGCTTTCTTTGAAGAAATTCTTCTTGTGCCTTTCTGGAACCACTCTTCTTGTGCTTTGAGGACTTTGAAGATGAGGACTTTGCAGATGAGGACTTTGAGCATTTTTTATTTTTCTTCGAGTCATCGGGACTATCATCCTTGTATTTCTTCTTCTTCTTTGAATCTTTTTCCCATAGAGGATAGTCGGAGATAAAGTGACCAGGCTTCTTGCAACGATGACAGGTTCTTTCCTTGTAGTCATCTGAGGAATCTGATTTCCTCAAACCACTCTCTGATGACTTTCCAAATCCACCTCTCCTTGAGAACTTCTGGAATTTCCTCACGAGCATTGGTAGCTCCTGACTTAGTTCTTCAGGATCACCAAGGCTACTGTCAGAATCTTCATCTTCGGATGAAGAAATTTCTTTTGCCTTCAGAGCACGAGATCTTCCATAGCTTGGCCCATAGAGGTCTCTCTTCTCATCTTGTTGGAATTCATGAGTATTGAGTCTCTCAAGAATATTAGCGGGATCAAGTGACTTGTAGTCTCCATGTTCTTGGATCATCAAAGCCAGAGTATCGAATGAGGAGTCAAGAGATCTGAGCAGTTTCTTCACCACTTCATGGTTAGTGATATCGGTGCCACCCGGTGCTTGAAGCTCATTGGAGATAATAGTGAGACGATCAAACGTTTGCTGAACATTTTCATTGTCGAGTCTCTTGAAGCGGTTGAAGAGATTGCGAAGAACATCAACACGAGAGTCACGTTGAGTGGAAACACCTTCGTTGACTTTGGATAGCCTATCCCAGATAAGCTTAGCAGACTCCAAAGCACTCACTCTGCCATACTAACCTTTGCTCAGATGGCCACAGATGATATTCTTCACTTGAGAATCAAGTTGCTTGAATCTCTTCACATCAGCAGGGTTAACCGTGGGAGTAACAGAGGGAACACCATTTTCCACAACATACCAGACATCGTTGTCAATAGCTTCAAGATGCATGCGCATCTTGTTCTTTCGGTAGGGGTAGTCCATCCCATCGAAGGCGAGACATCCCGCGGAAACCTTTATCATACCTGCAGTCGACATAACTAGAACTCTAGGTGGTTAAACAAAAATCACACAGAACAAGGGAGTACCTTGCTCTGATACCAATTGAAAGTGCGTTATATAGACTAGAGGGGGTGAATAGGAGATTTTTACAAATTCATCACTTGAGGAATTTGAAATGTGATGAATAACTAGCAGCGGATTAAGTACTCAAGTACATGAGGACCATAGCAACAGCATAGTCATGATGATGAAATAAACATGCACAAATTACAGGTAGCGTTATACAGGATAGCAGGTGAGGAACAAAGTAACTTGAAGAATTTGAGGTGAGGAAATTGTGAAAGTCTTTAATCAAATTCTTCAAACATTAACGATCAATTTCATCAACAAGTATACGAGGAATAGAGGGGTTGAGGAAACAGAGCCAGGTAGGTCGATGAAGACAATGGTTTGATGACCCAGTTCCAACTGTTGTGACAGTCGTACATCTAGTTTGGAGCAGCCTGGTATTTAAACCAAAGGACACACAGTCCTAGGACACATAGTCCTTGTTGTATTCTCCATGAGCTAAGGTCACACAGTCCTCGCCCAACACTCGTGGTAAGTCTTCAGGGTAGACTTCTAAAACCCTCACAAACTGGTCACCCAGCGATCCACAATTGACTGCTAGATGTTGTAGACCAAGGTCACTTCGTGATCCCCAATTGCTGCAGGATGCACTAGACCATGACACCTAACCGTCTGGAGGATGCAGAGTCCTCAAAGGTAACAAGCATCGGTTACACATAGGAATTTCTTCAGTGATGCTCAATCACTTTGGGTTTGGTGGTTTGGGTTTGGGTTTTTCCTCACAAATGATTTTATATCAAAGTCCTCTGAGGATGGGTTGCTCTCAAATGACAAGTATCAGTTCTCTCTCGGAGCAGCCAACCAACTAATGGTTGTGGGGGGTGGCTATTTATAGTCAGGGTGCAACCTAACATGATAAGACATAAATGCCCCCAATTATATGACTGTTATGTGGATGTTATGATTGTGGACAACTGGCACTAAGCACAACAACAGTCGAAATTTCGAACTATGAAAGTCCTCAGGCTTATCATGTTCCTCACTTGTAGGCAATTCGCACTGGCGAAATCCTAACTCCTCAGTTAGACCAATTTCCTCAGAGACCATAAGAACATCGTCTCTGTCACTAAATAACTTGACTGAACTGCAAGAGATTTCCAAAGGCTTCACTCAAAGGATTGGATAGGTTGAGGCTTTTGGAGTTGAGCATCAGTTGGAAATTTTCCTTAGTATTAGCTCGGCCCCCTTTAACAGTATGGTGTTTCCTATGACTCAAAGAAGGGAAATGAAACTATGAAAACAAAAGTCTTCACGCTTCATAGTCCTCGTTCATATCTTCAAGGTCACACCAACTTCTTCATTTTCAAAGCCTTCAGGGAATACCAAAGTCTTCAGCAAAGTCTTCACCAAAGTCTTCAGATGAAGACATACATTTTTAGGGTTCGATAATCTCCGTATATATCAAACTCCTCATCGACTTATAGAGCATGTGTAAACTCACAAACACATTAGTTCCTTAACCTATAAGTCTTCAAAACACCAAAATCACTAAGGGGCACTAGATGCACTAACATCATGTTATTTACTTTTCACGTTGAGTAAATTTCTTTTTCCAACCTCAATCTATTAGTTGGTAAGCATCGTGTGGTGGGGAAAGATCCAAACACATATATCCAGACAAATATATATTTTCATGATTCATTTTTTGACAATTATCTTCAAGACATTAAGCCCCTATCTTCCTCTATGTTCGATGGATGATGTTTGTTCTAAAAATATGCTTTGAGTATTAGCAATCATAGAAGACTATATGATAATTGAGTATGTGGAGTTTTTATTTAGACTTGATCATGCATTGAAATTGTTTGTTGACAAAGAAAATACTCCCTCCGTTCCTAAATATAGGGTGTATAGTTTTTGGCATGGAAATTAAAGAATGCACATGGAGGGAAATTTTCACAAGTTTTGGGCAAGATTACACGTGACTAATTAACATCCTAAAATATAGGAGCTTACTTGATATAAGGAAATGTAATCAAATTCCTAAAACAAATATCCAAACGAGTGGTGCAACACAATACACCTTATATTTTGGAATTTTTTTCTCAAAAATATATACACCTTATATCAAGGAATGGAGGGAGTATGTTGTTAAGTTTCAAAAGAATGCATTGTTTGAACCATGACATGTGAATTGATTGCTACTCTATCGTGATGGATTTTATGAGAAAATGTTGCTAGTTGTGAAGCTAGAAAAGTGACTGAAATTATCATTGATCAAACTTATATACCATGTCTAGCTCTCGTGGTTCCTCCGGGATCATTTTTTCTTTGCTGCTAGCTTTTCAATCACTGGCTCAACAGTGGCCGGCTCAAATTGTAGCTTCTCCAGGAATGTTCCCTCCATGGTCGGCTCTCCTATTTCTACAATGTAGTGAAGCAGACCGGGTCGTGGGGATAGCAGGCCAATGCGCCTATCCATTGGGCAACCCGGCGCGAGTGAATGCTGGCATGGGCTTTGGCAACTTTGCGTAAGACATGATTCAAAATGTCATTTTTTTCTTTGCTCCAATGTTGTTGGAGGAGACTGATAACCCACAAGTATCGGGGATCGCAAAAGTTTTTGAGGGTAGAGTATTCAACCCAAAATTTATTGATTCGACACAAGGGGAGCCAAAGAATATTCTCGAGTATTAGCAGCTGAGTTGTCAATTCAACCACACCTGAAAGACTTAATATCTGCAGCAAAGTGTTCAGTAACAAAGTAATATGGTAGTAACGATAACGGTGGCAAGGTGATAATGGCACTTTGTAGTGCTTGTAACAGTAGCAACGGAAAAGTAACTAAGCGAAGATCAATATATGGAAAGCTCGTAGGCAATGGATCAGTGATGGATAATTATGTCGGATGGCATTCATCAGGCAACAATCATAACATAGGGTGACACAGAACAAGCTCCAATTCATCAATGTAATGTAGGCATGTATTCCATATATAGTCATACGTGCTTATGGAAAACAACTTACATGACATATTTTGTCCTATCCTCCCATGGCAGCAGAGTCCTATTGGAAACTAAGGGAAATTAAGGCCTCCTTTTAATAGATAAACGGACCAAAGCATTAGCACTTAGTGAATACATGAACTCCTCAAACTATGGTAATCACCGGAAAGAATCCCAGTTATTGTCACCCTGGGGGATGCGGATCATAACTCGTAATAGGTGTCTACAACTTGCAAGATAGGATCAAGAACACATATATATTCATGAAAACATAATAGGTTCAGATCTGAAATCATGGCACTCGGGCCCTAGTGACAAGCATTAAGCATAGCAAAGTCATAGCAACACCAATCTCAGAACATAGTGGATACTAGGGATCAAACCCTAACCAAACTAACTCGATTACATGATAAATCTCATCCAACCCATCACCGTCCAGCAAGCCTACGATGAGATTACTCACGAATTGTGGGGAGCATCATGGAATTGGTGATGAAGGATGGTTGGTGATGACGAAGGCGTCGATTCCCCTCTCCGAAGCCCAAAACGGACTCCAGATCTGGTCTCCCGAGGAAGAACAAGCAATGGCGGCAGCTCCGTATCGTGAAACGCGATGAACTCTTCTCTCTGATTTTTTTCTCTTGACAAATAGGATTGTATGGAGCTGAAGAGGATGTCGGAGGAGCCACGAGGGCCCCACAAGCCTGCCCGGCGCGGCCAGCGGGGTGGCCGCGGCTAGCAGGCTTGTGGCCTGCTGGTGGCCCCCCTCTGGTTAATTCTTGCGCCAGTATTTTTTATTAATTCCAAAAATATTCTCCGTAAATTTTCAGGACGATCCGAGAACTTTTATTTCTGCACAAAAATAACACCAAGGCAATTCTGCTGAAAACAACATCAGTCCGGGTTAGTTCCATTCAAATCATGCAAATTAGAGTCCACAATAAGGGCAAAAGAGTTTGAAAAAGTAGATACATTGGAGACGTATCAGAGACCGGGCCGCGGGGGCGGCGGCCTGCATGCGTTCGTAGGGCGGCTCGAGCGAGCAGGCGCGGCCCCGACGTGTTGATGTAGACCGGACCGCGGGACGGGGGGGGGGCTTGTGCGCGTCCGTTGGGCGGCTCGTACGGGCGGGCGCGGTCGCGGCGTGTTGATATAGATCGGACCGCGGGGCGGTGCCTCGCTCATGTCCGTTGGGCGGTTCGAACGAGCAGGCGCGACCCCGGCATATTGATGTAGACCAGACCGCGGGGGCACCAGCCTGCGCGCATCCTTTGAGCAGTGCGGGATGGACGGACGCTGACGCATGATGATATTGGCGCAAGCTCCGTACGTGTAATATAACGTCATCTTTGTAATAAATAATTGTCCTGCATATAACAATACCGTAGGACGGAATAATTGTTCTTGAAGGAATGAATGTGTATTGATTAAAAATAGATTGGATGGATTTCACCTAATCGTATATGTTATTATTTGCCTCAGGAGTAGACCGGACCGCGGGGACGGCGGCCTGTGCGCGTCCTTTATGCGGCTCGTGCACACAAACGTAGCTATGATGTGTTGATGTAGACGTAAGAGATGACTGATAAATCTGCATGGTCGTAGAAGTAGACCGTGGCATTCAACACCGACATGAACGCAAGTGTCAACCGCGGCGTTGGAAACCGACCCGAGTCAACAGTGGTGTTGAAACCCGATGTAGACGCGCAAGTCGAACGCGACGTTGGAAGCCGGCATGGACGCACCAGTCGGTCGCCGCGCTCGAGTTAAGCGAATGTTCATGTATACTGATCTGATAATTTATTATTTTGATGTATTTGAACGGTAGATGAATCGGTCCGGCACAGACGAACACTGATCCGGCCTCCGTTGTATCGATGGTAGGAAAACGCGGGAAAATATCTAACGGTCTTTCAAATGATACGCTGCTCCAGGATTGGGTTGTCCTTTGGATCTGCATCGAAGGGACAGGCTCAAGGCACTCGCTTATTTACATATAGCCCCTTTTCTATCCTTGCAAAATCACAACAAGTCCCCACATCTCTTTTCCAAATCCCCATTCTTATCCACATTCTCGCCAGCAACTCCTGTCATGGGACACATGCGGTGATCTAATTTGATTCAAATCAACTGGTGCGGACTAATCAAACTTAAACCACATCATTACGACGACATTACAAGTACATTATATTTTTTGTGTGTGACATATTTATTCGCTAAAATGCAAAAAAGAGATGTTGACAAACTAATCTTTCCTAAATAAGCTGCTTGACATGCACAAACGGAGGAAAATGTATTTTCTTCAGTTTGCATTGCTCGCTTCCCCTGAAATTAACATGACCTTACCATATATAAAGTTACAAGAGTATCGTATAGTCCACAGATTTACACAGTTGTACGTAACAACTTTACTCAAGTTCACTTGCTATTCCTTGCACGACATACGGATACAAAATCACACCTACATGATAAAATCAAAAATTAAAACAACAACAACAACAACAACAACAACAATAAAAATTCGAGAAAACCATACAGCATTGAATATATCGAATGTTTAAACACCTTGGTGATGCCAAATAACTGTCATGCATGCCGTACCATCTAATTCTCCTTGTCGATTTTAATGTTTATTAACCTTATAAGACCATGTAAAAATATCAGTTATTCACCTATGAAACCATGAAAGATTAAACGGTGGCATCCCACTTTGTTACCATATAATAGCTATGACTTGGTGCAACTATGATTTAATTTTCAGTCAAAACTATTTAGTACAAGAAATCAATGTCCAACCCAAATTTCTTTGACAAAGTTAGCGGTGGAAAGCACTTCATCAGCCCACTATTTCACCATGTCTTATCTTGTTACAGGCTAGAGGATTCCAATATTCTTTGAGAACATTCAAGGGCTATGATGTTTCTCATATGCAAATATTCTACACAAGACATTCTTCTTCAACTATGCAGGTAATGTTCTACGTTCCCATCTTTTTTCTGTTCACACATTAGGTTTGTTATGTCTATTTTCTTCTCTAATATGTTCTCTCTAAATGTTCCCTTTTTCAATCTGCGTGGCTTCAAAAATGTGTTGTTGAAAAATCTTGCATGAAAGATCGTGTGCATAGCAATTTAGATTCAAAGCTTTTTGACGTACATTAGTTCTGCAAATAAATGGCTCAACAATCATGTAGCTGTACCTCTATGCACTTCCTTCATGAATTATTACGGAATAACACAAGGTGTCTTCTGCATACTTTCCAACATGAAGCGAGGCTGCTCAATCCTGTACCTCTAGTCCAGATCCAACCGCTGACATGGTTCGGTATCATGGTATCATATCACGCACGGTATCACCAGATATGCACTCCTGCTCTAGCCTGTATGCGGACTTGCGTTCTGCAGTCGGTTTTGCTTTTGATTTGTTCTCTCAAACTGTGCAGGGAGCAGCAGCAACTCAAATGATTATTTAACCCTTGACCATGAATCGTGTGAGCGTTTGTGTGCACCAACGAGCTATTCTCCTTCTTCCTTTTTTAATTGAATCCAAACTGGTTGTGCGCCATGACGGCATAATCTTTGAACTCCAGTAAGTATTAATTAGCACGTAGACCAGTAAGTACATGGCGTGTGGTCCTTTGATTTGATGGATTGGGAATTTATGCGTCCGCCTGCTGGCACTTCTTCATGGAAAGTTATGCAACATGCGTGATCATTAGATGCACGTGTTCCTAGGGCCAGCCACCGCAAGTTGTTTGATGTAGACAGGAGCATCTGCCATCGATCAATGGGAGCTGACGAAGTCTTCGGCTTGAAGCCGGAGTTTGGGCAATATTTGCACCGAAGTAGATCAGATTTTCTTTGTGCCGTGTATAGCAAATGATAGCCCGAAGTCAGAGCAAAATGACGATCGGACACCGCACATCAAATTGCTGTACCATGACGGGTTATTCTGCACGGTTGTTCTGTGTCAGGCTCTTTTTCATCCGGTCAATACTTCGATCTCTTGAGTGCTTCCTTCAAGAACATAACATCATCATGCGTAAAGCCTCATGATGAACGTCAACTGTCGTGGTTTTGTCACGGCATTCTTATTAGAGAACTTAGGTGTGAGGCAATCGCAACTACGTGGTAGCTTGAACGGGGTTGGTCAAAATCGAAAGACGCGAGTTTTATCCAGCTTCGACCCCTTCGATGGAGGTAAAAGCCTACATTCGACTTGATTGCTATTGATGATGATGATGATCTCGATTATATGGGTCTTATTTCGCTACCTCTAGTCTCGAGAGCTTCTTCTTTGATCTTGTCTAAAACTGATCGTCTGTCCTTACTTAACTTGTCCCTCTAAGGATGTCTTGCCCCTTCTTATATAAGTTGAATGGTCATGCTTACATGTAGAGTACTACTAGGACTACAACTAGTCTTTCTTCAATTACAAGCTGAATCCTAGTCAAGGTTTTGCTTCTCTTGTGAGATAACTTTTCCTCTTCTTGGACCTTTCTCTGCGAGTCGGCCCTCCAGGCCACTTCGTGAGCCGGCCTTCTGTCGGGTTGCACATTGGGTCTTAGTCCTTGTCATCCAGGTCGACCTGGTAAGCAAGATGACCCATGAGCTGCCAAGTGATGGGTCGGGTTATACCTCCTGGCCGGCTCAAACCGTGGGGAATATCCCCAACAACCACCCCTCAGAGGGGACGTCCGACTGTGATAGCGGTCCTCACGTATTCGATATCTGTACTGGCCTCTCAGAGGAGGGGAGCTTCGATATCTTCCTGGTGCGAGTGGGCTATGGGCCGACGACACCGTTTTCGCTCGGGCGAACTTGTTGTGGATGCGGTTATGGGACTGTGAGACTATGGAGTTCTGCTCCAGAGCAGTCTTCAGGAGCGTGTCGATCTGTCGAATGCCTTCCCCAGCCGCAGAATCATACGGCTGAATGGAGTCAGCAATCCGAGTGGCTGCAGCCAAGTTCTGCAGCGGGGTGTGCATCACGTAGCAGTTGCAGGGGCGATCGTTCGGGAACAATCGCTTGAGGTACCAACTGGAATTGGGCTACCACAAGCCACCCGATCGTCGAGGGACTTCTGAAGTCACTCGAGACGCTCGAGCTCAGCCAAGCTAGCTTGACGCGTGGCCTCCAGGGCCATCTACTCCGGGGTCGTCCCAGTGATGGAGGTGAGCAGAGTGTGCTCATTCCTTTACCCGAGTTCCTCCCGTTGATCCAGAGTGAGAGGCTGGGGAACGTAGGCGTCCTCGTGGTCGTCGTCGCACCCGCGGGAATTGCCTGTGGAGAACCTAGGTGATCCTCTGGCTGTGTCGGCCATCAGAACTTCTGCAGTTGACTCGCTGCTCTCGCACTCAGACTCATCGGAGGAGCCGTCGCACGAGGAGGGGAACAAGTTGAGGGTGGGCTTGTCGGAATCGAGCGTGGCCACTTGCTCGGTCGTGGCCTGAAGAGCCACGGCGTGCTTGATCCAACGCTGGAGCCGTGAGCGCCCGGAGCGCTTGCGACGACGCACAGCGGTGTGAAGGGGCGCCAAGAGGTACGGGACCGACGGTTGCCGGAGTAGACTTCGAACGTCGTTGCACGGAAATGTGTCGCGCCGCGGGCGGACAGTGCGTCTGTGTCCAGCGTAGCTTCTGCAGCCATGCCGAATCGTCGGTGATGAAGCCGAGAGAACTGAACATAATCTCTCCGCCGAGTGTCATCATGATGACCAGGAAAAATCCACCCGCGCCAGAATTCGCTAGATGCGCAGCCTCACGATGGGCGTTAACTGTCGTGGGAGTGATACTAACAATAATACTAGGGGTACGAATAAGGGGTGATACCTAGCTACATCGCATGTGTAACTCTCGTATTTTACGAGTTCAGGCCTCTCTTGGGGGAGATAAAGACCCTACGTCTCGTGTCCTGGGGCTTGTGTTTTTTTTGAGGGTATGATTACAAGATGTTGAACCCTTGCCACACAGCTCGGGGATGGCTTGTATAGTGTGTGTTAGGACCCGCTGAGCTTCATTACAAGGACATTAAATGAGAGTAACTATGGGAGTTAGTGATAACTACAACTCTAACTACAGGCGTTACATGTAACGGTAGTCATGATCGTGCTTTATGTACAGTGTTAAGTCCTCGGGGTTGGAGCTCCCACGTCCTCCTCGTCCCTTCTTTTGTCCGAGTGTTGGAGTGCATCCGACTGGAGGAAGGATGCCCGGATGACTTCATACATTCGAGTGGATCCTGTTTCGTCAGTCGAGTGCGGTCGTAGTCATGGGACTTCATCACCCGTGTGGGGCCCTATGTGGGTCTTGGATGTCCACTTGGTGACCCTACCACTAGTAGGTGACCTCATCCTCTACGACATCACCGGCGACGATCCGAATTTACTTATCACATAAATGAATGAAATAGATATATCTAAAACTAAAATATCATTTCTCCGACCAGTACTTTTAGACCGTGGAAGTACTACGTAGCAGATTTACATTTCCCCAGCCATCAGAGTCGACTCCGGGACACGTGCAAATTATAGCCATCGAAGAACCACTGGGTGTAGTTTATGAATCAAGCGATATTGCATCACAGGTGTACAGATGCACGATGAAATTAAACATACTCAGAAGACGCGCTTGGAAGGCTGTCCACGGCATAGTGTGACGCAATCGAACACCGACGTATTTGTAAATTTGCTTGGAAAATTGTTTCAAAGTGCCAAAAGTCTACTCTACAAACTCTATAAAATCCCCTTCACGTTACTCAGCTTTGCTGTGAATGGGCGTCGATCAAAGGTCATTAGCCATCACATCACAAACCTGGAGAGCATATCCAGTTCGGTGGTTGCTTGATCGCGACAGACCTGTGCAAACAAAGCACCGTCCGTGCTCCGTAGGACATGATCATGATCTAGACATCTGGTCTTCCTCGCGTGTCTCTGACCGAACTCTTCTTAACCGTTCTTGCCACTTGCACCCCATGATTGGGCATGGCTGCCATACATTGATTGATATGATATATATATATATATACACATAAACGTACGCATACACGGCACTCCTCTCGAAATCAGGCATGGATATGAGAACTTTCTCCTGCGCCCTGCTGCTGGTGACATTGATGCCCCTTTCGGCGAAAGCGTCTAGCAATGTAAGATCACGCTCCTCTTTCACACAAGACTTCGCTTGATTTGCTTCTTTAGGTGAATGCGGGTCGACCGTCTTGTTATGAGAACATCCTGCCTCAAAATTTACAGATCTACATCGTGTATTTGGGGGAGAAGAAACATGACGATCCGTCCATGGTCACCGCGTCGCACCATGACATACTGACCTTTGTTTTTGGGAGGTAATAGCTAGATATAGTTGTTCCGGTTAGATCATAATATGCATATGTGAATTGCTCACCTTTTCGTTGTAGTGAGTGACTCTCACATTTCTTTACCTTTACTGGCAAAAGCAAGGATGAAGCCAGGAAGTCGATAGTTTACAGTTACAAGCATGGATTTTCTGGATTCGCCGCGACACTCACGGAAACGCAAGCTGAGATACTTGCAGGTAATACTCGTTTCCAAGATATGGTATTGGCATGTTTTCTTCACGAACACTTTTAAGACGTTTTCATCAACCTCTTGTAAAGTAAGAGGGACTTTCAATTTTTAGCAGTCCTTTGATCAAGAGTAATTGAGTAGTGCTCTGCTTATGGTAAGTTTAGCGGGATCCATTGAAAAGGATAGGTTTGGATGAGATATTTTTGGGGACTCAGGATCACATGATTGTTTTTTAGAGTATTTAACAAAAAACTACTACAATTCGTTGAACCGTGTCTACAAACTGTCACTTTACGATTTTGTTCCGAAAACTATCACTTTTTTGCTAATATGTGACTAAAAACTACCAACACTGAAAAGCGTCCGATTCATCTCGCTTAAACTCGATTATGATAGTGTTGGCCCACATGTCAGGGTTAAAAAAATCAGCATCGTTATGTTTGACCATCAACATATGAGCCCCACATGTCATTTCTATCTCTTTCCTCTAAAATTCCCCATGGAGGAAGACCAGGGGTAGTCCCCGTCGCCGGCCGCGGATGACGACAAGAGGTATAACGGAGACCAACCGTCGTCGTGTGCTCCGGTGACAACAGCTCCTCGATGGGCGCCAGCAGCAGGTCACACGGGTCAGCGAAGAAAGAGATTGAGGCAGTGGCGGCCTTCACCGGAGACGAAGAAGATGAAGTAATGCGGCGGCACGGGCGCATCTGGAGGAGACGGTGCGACCTGCAGGCGAGGCGGGCGACCGGACAGCGGTCGGGGGCCTCTCCGCGACGGCGACCTGCAGGCGCGACGGCTGGGGCCTCCCTGTGGCGGCGACCTGCAGGCGAGGCGGGCACCCGGGCAGCGGCCTGGGGCCTCCCTGCGGAGACGACCTGCAGGCGAGGCGGGTGCTCGGGAGGGCCTCCCCGCGGCGGCGACCTGCAGGCGCGGCGGGCGCTAGGGCGGCGGCCTCGGGCCTTCCTACGGCAGCGACCTACAGGCGCGGCGGCGACCTGCAGGCGAGGCGGACTCCAGGGCGACCGCCTCGGGCCTCCCCGCGGCGGCTGGGGCCTCCCTTCGGCGGCGACTTGGCTACAACAACGGGTTAGTGGGTAGGAGTAGGGATGGGTTAGTGGGTAGGAGTAGGGATGGGTTAGTGGGTTGTTAGAATTAAATGGGCCACCGACCATTGGGCCTGCACGGTTAGATTAGTCTAACTAGTAACTTGTATAAATCTAAGAAACTTACAAAATATTTACAAATCTGAGACTTACATGTGGGCCTACATGTCATAACGGTCAGTATAACGGTCAATTCAACGGAGTTGACTATTATGCAGGTCAACACTTACGTGTGGGCCAACACTGTCATTATCGAGTTTAAATGAGATGAATCAGACGCTTTTCACTTGGTAGCTTTTAGTGACAGATTGGCAAAATAATAATAGTTTTCGGAACAAAATCGTAAAATGGTAGTTTGTAGGCACAGTTCGACGAATGTGGTAGTTTTTTGGTAAATACTCAGCTTTTAAGATCGAAGCATCGTTGAAACATGCATGATCGACTGAAACTAATCACGTTTCGTGCGTAGAACTCCCAGAAGTTGTCCGTGTGAAGCTTAACACTTATCACCAACCACACACAACTCACAGCTGGGACTTCCTCGGCCTTGACTACGGTGGACCACAACAACAACAACAAGTACAACAACAGGAAGGCCTACTGCAAAGAGCCAAGTATGGAGAAAACATCATCATCGGGGTGATTGATTCAGGTTTGCAGTTGCATTTATAAGTTAAATCACCATCCACACATCCAGAACCGGAAAACCCAAAGTGGTAGATGGAGTACATGGTCAACTGATCACATGCTTATGTAACAGGCATATGGCCTGAATCACGAAGCTTTGACGACATCGGGTATAGCCCTGTGCCAGCACGATGGAAAGGCGAATGCCAGATTGGACATGCGTGGAATGCCACGAGTTGCAACCGGAAGATCATCGGCGCCCGATGGTATACCGGCGGCATTAGCGCCGAGGCGCTTAAGACGGACCACAGTTCCCCCAGGGACTTCACTGGCCATGGCACGCATGTAGCCTCGACGATTGCCGGCAGCCAGGTGTGGAATGTGAGCCACAAAGGGGGTGGCCTTGGCGCCGGCATGGCTCGCGGTGGAGCACCACGGTCTAGACTGGCCATATACAAGGTATGTTGGCTCGACGCGGGTTGCTCCGAGGCAGGGATTCTTGCGGCCGTCGATGATGGCATAAAGGATGGCGTGGACGTCCTGTCAATCTCACTAGGAGGCAGCCCTGGCGAGGAGATCTTTGGGACATTGCATGCCGTATTGCAAGGGATCCCCGTTGTGTTTTCGGGCGGGAATGTAGGGCCCGTCCCACAAACCTTGTCGAATGCCCTGCCATGGGTCATCACGGTGGCTGCTAGCACAATGGACAGGTCATTCCCAACCCTATTGACGCTCGGGAACAATGAAAAGTTGGTGGTACGTACAAACCAATCCTTAAATCTTCGAGTATTTCTTATGTTATTTGATATGGTATTATTAGTCATTTGATTTTGTCTAGAAAGTAATATTAATCACATTTATAAGCATTTGGTTCAACATCCAAGAATCCAAGTTTTTTCAAAGTATCACGCCATGTATGATGTACGGACAAAAACTGAACTAATATTTCAACTTGTGCAGATTTAGATAGTGTAGTAAATCATCTTCAAAGTCTACAATTTCAAAAATCTCGAGCAACCGAACTGCTAACGAAAATGCAATTACCAAATTGTAGAGAAATCATGCATTTGGTGTTGCACTCCACCGTTCATGAACTTACATGCATTGTTTAGCCATATGAACTTGACTCTTTCCTCAGATGCATGCGGAGCCAAATAATGGAAATCGCCATCATTCACGTAGCATAGTAAATAGCGTTGTGTCTAGATTGTCTAAGGGCCCGTTCTAAAGTCCTTCCACTCCAAACGAAGCTAACTCGAACGAATTAGGTGTAAGAAGCTAGCTTCAGAAAGTTGTGATCGATCCTAGTGCAAAAATCTGGAGCGAACTCAGCCCAGCTTCACAAAAAAAATATCTGAAGTTCACCCATATTACCGCCAAATATAACGTTTCATCCAGCCACCCAAAAGAAGACGATTCATCCCTAGAGCCAACTATCGCTAGGCACGTCTCCCCTCGCAGCCATCCTGGGCTTGTTCCAGCCAGCCCAATATGATGATAGACAGCCCAACAACCAATGTTAGCCCAAGATGGCGATCCAGAAGTTGATTTATAACTCCCGAATGGAAGGAAATCGCTGCGTGAAGCGAGAAGCTAGGAAAAGAAGCTGGATTTGTGAAGTAGGAAGACTTCAGAACAGGCCCTAAATATGCCCATTGTTAAAAAATATGAATGAAAATTATTTTCTATTAATTTTGAGTTGCTTCTACGATCACCACCATCAAAGGATGATTTATTTAGAACTTAACCATGCTTTCTTCATCATCATCTCTACACAACCATAGGTGAACAATCGAAAAAATTATAGTTAGTTTTTTATGTATATTTGTACTTTCTACACACAAGTTAATCTAATATTAATTGGGAGTGTAGCCAAGGACTAACCAAAACATAATCAGAATTCGAGACGAGTGTGTACACTATAATTTCTTCCTTACCCAGTTACCCTGTCAGCACTCATGCTGATGCGACTGGGGACTGCACCCTTGCTGCTATGGGTCAGCACCCATGCATGATGGAAACTGCTTTCCATAATTACAAGAATACAGAAGGAATGGTTCCTTAGAGGGTTTGACAATTTGACTTGGAGCTGAGTTTGACCTAAATCATGCAAAATAATAAGAATTTACTCTCGGTGACGATGGAAAATACACTCTGGTTCCTGATTGTATATGCACTCTATATGAGATTTTTTTATAATTAATTAAAAAGTCAAAATACTTCCGAAGTATTTTTAGATTAAACGTGACTTTGTTTTGCACTAGTATATAAATTCTCATGAAAAAAAGTCAACATTGACTTATGGGAAAAAAACAAAATTTATTTGCTATTATAGGTCACTATTCACACTATTTTGACCGGAAAATGTCTTTTTAAAAAAGAAGTCACAGTGTAATTTTCTTTTTATGGAATTTTTCACAAGTAAAATGGAAAGTCAAGTTTATTTTTAAAATATTTTCAGAATTTTTTGATTTTTTGTTGAATTCTTAAAAAAACATATAGGGTGTATATACATCCAGATTCCAAAAGCTCCCATCCACGTGACGATGCCTTATACTTCCTACGTATGTCTTCACTTTGCATATTAGGTTTATCTTAATTCAGATTTAATAAAATTTGACCAAACTTATGTTAAAAAGTGCCAACATCTACAATATCAAATTAAAAGGGCAGTACCTCTTGGCCCCCCTGCATAGTTTGTTTTATTGAATAAAATTGAATCATATCTACTCCTTCTGTTTCAAAATAAGTGTCGTGGTTTTAGTTGACACTTGTCTTGGAACAAAGGGAGTATTGTAGAACTTTCCTTTTGATATCCTCAATGCATACGGCTTGGCCCAAATTGTGAATGCAATCACTGTACACGATCGCCCAGCCAGGCACATATAAGATCTTTTGTTGTTGGCACATATAAGATGTTGTAGACACAATATGCATGTATTTGATGTGAGGTTGTAGGGCCAAGGTTATGGACTGTAGGGGCTGAATAGTCCTATAAAAATTACTACTCCAAATTTCAGTTTTGTAAAAAGAAGGCCGAGACTTGTGGCATCTATATCATTATGATGCATACAGTCAACTTTATTAAGCTTGATGCAACACAATAGGGCCAAGTCATCAACAAGTGGAGTACAAAACATAGATAGCTACCCCAGAACCAGTGGAGTACAGAACATAGATAGCTACCTCAGAACCATTACAAGATATAAATATAACAACTTTGACTAATTCGACTTCTTGAGCAGCAACATCTTCAAGAAGGATAAAGGCCTTCTTACGACGTCACCATGTATGGCCGGAAACGGGCAAGACAAGAATTTTTTTTTTGTTACCACGACCAACCACTATAGGCCATCACATCGGTGAGGAGACAACGCCTTTAAGAAGGTAAGGACGCTAGATTGTCGCTACGGTGCCCGATTAGTAAAGGCTAGAACACGAGTTTTTATCATGGACAT
Organism: Hordeum marinum; assembly: GCA_022496015.1. NCBI lineage: Eukaryota > Viridiplantae > Streptophyta > Magnoliopsida > Poales > Poaceae > Hordeum > Hordeum marinum. The sequence goes on from CM039677.1 coordinate 72,530,768, forward strand.
AAGCAGTGTTCCAGTTACCATCTTGAATTCGGATCTTAAGAAAACAAAATATGTTTCTTGATGTTTAGATAGTCGGTACTACAAAATAGGGTAAAAAATTGAGGCACGTGATTTGTCGAAACAAGCATTACTTGCTTAATAACTAATATGATGCTTACTAATTTACTATATGCATTTTCTTGCATGGAATCTCGCGGTGAAAAGATTGAAATTTGGTAGACAGCTTGAACTGCATAACTTTTTTTCTTCCTACAATGAGTTTCAATATGGTAATATCATCTTTTATTTTCCTGTGTACCCTTGACAGTTCTGTTTTTTAACGCGCACCTAGCAATATTTGTTTCATATACAGTTAATAAATCAATAATCGGAAGAGATGGTTTGCATGCACATACCAAGGTTTGAGAATTTAGTCAATTTAAAATTCAGTTTAACTATTTTAGATGCTTACATTCAAAATGATTTTTAATCAAGAATTAATTATACCTTGTAATACTTTTATTTTTCATGTGTACATTTTTCTTGGCAGTTATTTTCATAATTATCTCAAAACATCAAAACATCCAACAATGCCTAATAAAACCTTACAATGTCAATAAAATTATATTATGGAAACCATAATCTTGTTTTAATTAATCACCTACTCCTATAAATAACTACTTGGCCAACCCTACGTGTCTAAAGACAAAGGTCAACTTTTTCATGTTTTACTTCGAATGCAGGGGCAATCTCTTCACTACAATGCATCCGTGATCAGCAACGACTTTAAGGCCCTCGTTCATGCAAGGAGGTGATATGAACTAAAGAAGTCACTCGGCCCATTTGATTTGTTGTTCCACATTTTGTATCATCACAATTCATTAATTCTGAGTCATACCGAAATTGGTACATTTATCCAGCTGTGGCATGGAGACGCTAGCATCGAGCAATGTCACAGGCAAAATCGTATTGTGCTATGCACCCGAGATTGCATTTGTCACCTCGCCTCGGGTGGCACTTCTCAATGCTATCAACCGTACCTTGGAGGCCGGTGCTAAGGGCCTCATTTTCGCACAGTACGCCGCCAATAGTATAGACAATGTGGAAGCGTGCAGGAACATTATGCCTTGTGTTCTCGTGGATTTTGAGATAGCACATAGAATTGCTTCATATTGGGATATCACAGGGTGAGCATATGTCCTCAGGTTGATAGGTGAGGTGAACACATGTCAATTTTCTTGTACAATAATTAACTCATGTCGGTCATGTGCCATCTTAGGAGCCCAGTGGTGAAGGTGTCACCTAGCATGAGCGTTGTTGGAAATGAGGTGTTGTCACCGAGGGTTGCCTCGTTCTCATCGAGAGGCCCTAGCGTAGCATTTCCAGCTATCCTCAAGGTATCTATTTCTTCTTATTTCAAGAAAACTAGGTTGCACTTTCAAGAAAACTAGGTTGCACTTCGCTATGTACCTAGGTTCTCTAGTTGTTTCAATACTTAAGATTTGCATCATGTACATGTTTGAATAGCCTGATATAGCTGCACCGGGAGTCAGCATCTTGGCAGCCGTGCGTGGCACCTATTTGTTGTTGTCTGGGACGTCCATGGCATGCCCTCATGTCTCAGCGGTCACTGCGCTGCTCAAGTCGGTTCACCCCAACTGGTCACCTGCCATGATCAAGTCTGCCCTTATCACCACAGGTACAAACATGGCAATATAGTAAAATTAATATTCTAAGTACTTCATTACAATATGCACATGACAGATATCATCATTACTTAATCTTCCTACAGCTTCAGTGATTGATCGTTTCGGTATGCCGATCCAAGCTGAGGGGGTGCCAAGAAAACTAGCTGACCCTTTTGATTTTGGTGGTGGCCACATGGACCCAAACAAGGCCGTCGACCCTGGCTTGGTTTATGACATGGATGCAAAGGAGTACAACAAATTCTTGAATTGCACCCTTGGATTGTTAGACGGATGCGAGTCCTACCAACTCAATCTCAACCTCCCATCAATCGCTGTGCCAAACCTAAAGGACAATGTCATAGTTTCGCGCACTGTCACCAATGTCGGGCCGGTGGAAGCGACTTACCAAGCGGTTGTTGAGGCTCCCGCAGGGGTAGCTGTATCGATGGATCCATCTATTATTAGTTTCACTAGAGGTGGTAGCACACACGCAACATTTAGGGTGACACTCACGACGAAGCAGAGAGTTCAGGGTGGGTATAGTTTTGGGAGCCTCACATGGTCCAATGGAAATGCCCACTCGGTGAGAATTCCAATTGCAGTGCGGACTGTGATACAAGACTTCGTCTCAGATACATCATAAATTTATTTGTAATTGGTGTGTACTCTTGTTCCTTCATTCATGTACTTGTCCTGGGGAAAATGTTGCTGAAATGCTAAAACTCTATTTCATACATTATCATTAAGAAATGTTCTACATAAATGCAATATGTATGTTCTACATAAATCTAGAGCTCCGCTTATTGTGTTTTCCATGGTTTCACCTCTGGGCCTGTGCAGCCAGATGCCCTGATGGGTGAAAACTTGTCGAACCAGGAATTTTCCTTGGCTATGATCATTCATAATCAACGAGGATTACGGTCCTATGATCTTGATGTCTAATAAAAAAAGGTCAGGTTCGAGGTACTGAAAATGTTCAGTCCAAATCAAGTGACGGAGCAAGTCGTCCAGCGCCCTCCTCAGGCATCGCCGCGCATCTTCCCGCCTCCTCCCATGCCTCACGGGCAGAAGCTGAAGTGGAAGTTAGGAGGTTGATGAGTCTGCCTGCCCTACAAGGATCAAAATGATCTGGTGTGCGTGCACCACAACTTATCAAACGTCACATTGGCACACTAACATCACATCACATAACATAACATGAACAAAGGCTCCAATCAGACTGAATTGAGTTACTACTTCAAACCTGACTTGTTATCAGACAGCAAGATCAGCCATCTCACTGCACGAGGATACCCAAGTTTCTTCAGAAAAGAATCAGTCAAAACCCTTCGCGCCTTAAGACGAAGCTTAGCTGCAAATGGGTCTGCAGTGTCTACAAACCGGGAGACAACAGGATTGTGCATAGGTCTAAATTCGTGTTTGTCACACAGCTGAACAGTACTGTCCCGTGGACAAGGATCAGTGAAACAGATTGCATTCCAGGAACTAGGTAAGCTATCAACTTTGACATCGAAAGAACAAACGTGAAATAACATCAGGACATCAGCAAGAGATATAATATGCATGCCAATAGGTACTTTTACCAGCCGACGAGGCCCAGAACCATTTCAAAGACTGTTTGTCGATTCACAAACAATTCACCAATTTCAAAAATGCTCACCAATTTTTAAAAATCCCCAAATTTCAAAAATAATCATCAATAAAAAATATATTTATTAATTAAAAAAGGAAATTTTAAGAATCTTCATGAATTCAAAAAATATTTCGAATTTCAAAAATATTCCCCAGTCTAAAAAATATTCCAAATTTTAAAAATGAAAAAACAGAATAGAAAGAAGAAAAAATCAAAAGGAAAAACAGTGAAGAAAGGCCAGCTCGTGGGGAATGCACTGTTCTAGGGTATTCCTATACCTACATGGGAAATGGGGGGTGCACGGTTGTAGGGTATTCCTCTACCTACACGGGAAATAGGAGACACCCTCCTCGAGGGTTGTGAGTCATGTGGGTTGGAGAGGGTTCACGCGGATTGCCGGGCTGGGACGTCCAAGCCATGTGCGTAACAAATGAGCTGACGAGGTTTTCTAGGCTTTCTAGGTCACGCGGGGATTCTCCTCCTCCTATTGTTGTGAACTTTATTTTTTCAGAAGATCCTATTGTTGTCAACTTGTTGGCAAAGGGTTTTCTCAACAACAAAACACTTGTGGACAAAGGAGGGGAAATCCCCATGAGCTTACCCTTTCGTTTAGGATTTTGTACTCCGAAGGCGATCACCGCCACCGTGAGGGTTTCTAATCGTTTCCACCATGAGTTTGTCGGTGATCTGCAAGAGAATAACTTCAGGATGGCATCGGAGGGTTCCTCCTCCGCGCGCGCGGGGGGGGGGGGGGGGGGGGGGGGGGGGGGGGGGGGGGGAGGGGAGAGGTGTTCCTCGAGGATATGCTACAACATCTCGATCTCCTGGACGAGGAACTAGATGACGTCGTAGTGAGGGAAGAAGAAGCTAAGGATTGGCAAGGTGGTCACAAAGAAATCTTTCGGGCCCACACCGTTGTTTGAGACGCTCGAGTTTGTATGGGGATTGAAACATGTGCCGGAGTTAGGGAGGCAAAGGACAACTTGTTCATCTTCCAGATGTTTCACTTGGGGGATTGGAAGAAAGTTGTTCTGGCCAAATCGGCAGCCTATATCTGTAATGAACTACTCCCTTCGTTTGTAAATATAAGACGTTTTAGAGATTCTACTAGGGACTATATACGGAGCAAAATGAGTTAACCTAAACTTTAAAATGTGTTTATATACATTTATATGTAATCCATAGTGTAATCTCTAAAAGATCTTATATTTAAAAATGGAGGGAGTATGAATGAATGAGAAGGAGCCGCCCATTTCTCAACAACAATAAAAAACATGACGATGCCGCCGCTTGACACGTCATCTTCGATAACTTGCTCAGGGGATAAATCAATGAAGAATGCCCGCTCCGAAGGACAACTGGTTGCTAGCCCCACAAGTGCAATGTTCAGTTCCAGTAAACACACATGAAAGTCACCTTTACATCAACGAGAATGCATCTAAGTTCATGTTGTTGCACTCAGAAAACAGAAACGTGATAGAAGATGCATCGACGTGTGGTTGTGTTACAGCCCTTTGATGGCAAATGCAGCATCCAGAACTTCAACTGAAGAAAGGAGTACAGACCGACCGCCATGCAATTACAATCCTTGCACACAGGCACGGCGATAGAATCGTGCGTTCCTTGCCAAACCTACACACTGCAAGGGCAGACAAGAATTTCCGCAAACCCGGTTGACGCAAGCAGTTCGATCGTCTGCTAGAACAAATAGGAGTGATAATATTTGACCGCAGCAGGATCCACAAAGAAAATATATGTTGTACTGTACAAATCTAGAGCATTTCAGCTTCAGAATTATTTCACAGGAACATTCATAAATTAGAATCTACGGTAGGCAAAGCGACTTAAGATCCCCATTAAGTCTAAAATCCCGTGCAGAAAATTCGAGGCACAGGGAAATAAAAACCGAGGGATCGAATCATCAAGGAGCAAGTCACATGATTTGAGTCGCACCAAAAAAGAGTGCTCTTCGGCCCCGTTGATACTAATAACTGAGAGCATGATTGTGTAATTGACCAATACATATGAAAGAACTAGGGATTGTGCAAGTGAAGAAAAAGCAAAATATCTGAGAAAGACACATGAACTACTACCTCCACTCCTAAATAAGAAGACGTTGGTGCAGTATAAATTAAACTGCAGTAACACTCAAAAACTGTTGAATTTGTACTCAGAATTGCAGAATGACAGCATTGACACATAGCAACCAACCAGTCCCGAAAGATGGTATGATTAACAGGTTGTTTATCACCGGACAAACAGGAACAGGAGCACAAACATCCAGGTCTCTAAAATTTCAACATAGGTCAAATCTAAACCGTAGAACGTAAACTTATATTTGAAGGAAATCTGAAGGGTAGGGCGTCAGAATTGCAGACTTGACAGCATGGCACATAGGAGCACACCAATCAATCCCAAAAAATGATGTGTTTTTCATCACTTTCCAGCCAATTAACTAGACATAATATTGAGGCAAAACATAGTAACAACAGTATCAAGAACAAAAGGAAAGCAAGTGAGAACCAAAGAACAGAACATGAAGAGACAGAAGATGAGACGCGTATCTGCCCTGAGACATCCAAGGAAGGATCAAACAGCATTAGCTCTAAGCCTGGCTGGGCAAAAGCTGCAAATGTGAATGTTTTGAGAAACAAGCCTTAAATTAATCATCACAGGACATGCATTTTGCAAATGGAACTAAAGCAAATATATATGTCCAGTATTCCATCAGACATCCAAGGAATGATCAAACAACATTGCCTCTCAAGCCTGGCTGGGCAAAAGATCTTAGGCGGCAACTGCGAATGTTTCGAGAAACCAGCCTTAAATTTATCAACATTGCACTGCACAAGGATACCCAAGTTTCTTCAGAAAATAATTAGTCATAGCCCTTCTTTCCTTAAGACGAAAATTAGCTGCAAAAGGGTCAATGGTATCTACTAACCACAAGACGACAGTCCCACGGGAAAAAAACAGGGAAGACGACAGGTTTGTGCATAGGGCTAAATCTGTGTTTGCCTTGCAGCTGAACAATATTGTCCCTGGGCAAGGATCAGTAAAACAGATTGCATTCAAGGAACCAGGTAAGTTATCAGCTTGGAAGCAAAAAAAACAAACACGAAATAGCATCAGGATATCAGCAGAGATACAATGCGCATGTCAATAGGTACTTTTAACAGCCAAAAAAGCCCAAAACAACATACAGCCAAGGAACTTCCACACACAGAATCCTAACAGTTTCCCCAATAGAGAACTCAAGAGTGCAACATTATGACGTAGTTTCCAAACCCTCACGTTCTCAGGTTCACCACAAAATTATGAAGTACTCCCTCCGTAAAGTAATATAAGAGCATTTAGATCACTACTTTAGTGATCTAAATGCTCTTATATTACTTTACGGAGGGAGTAACAGGTAACTACGACGTTCTTAGCGCAGCCAAGTAGAAGCCTGCCAGTATGGAAACATGGCCAGCATAAGCACCATCATCAACAACCCAAACTAGCGCACAGTCTCATTGCGTCAGCAAAAGAAGCAATACGGGCCTTGTCATGCTTCAACACGCAGAAGGGGTCCTCCACTGACAAGTCAATTGCGTGCTGTAAGGTCCAGCAAGGGGAAGCAGGGCAAACATAAATACCACTGCCACTGTTTCCACCTGATGGCGCATTGCCCTCACTAACGGAACCTGAGATAGGGTCTGCCTCCATTACCACATCATCACTGTCACTGCTGCTACTTCCACCTGATGGCGCATTGCCCTCGCCAATAGAGCCTGGCACCAGGTCTCCCTTCACTAGCACATCATCACTGTCACCGTAAACGATGCCCAAGGTCTTTATCCCCTTCTCCAGTATGTAACTGATAAACAACTGCTCACGGTCCAGGCCTTGGAATCCGTGGAGGACGAACTTCTTCAGATGAGAGAGGCAGTCGGCAGAGCCCAGGGAATTCCAGGTCTCAGCACAATCTCCACTATCAGGTGACGTGGATCGAATGGACTGGAATTGAGTGAAAAAACAATGTCAGTGTCTAGCATATCTATCATCAGCTTGCACCCAAGTACAATTACAAGTGCTAGAACAGATGCCTATATTATCAATCTAGAATGTATAGCAGTGAACAACAAGTACTGGAATAGGCTAATATCCATATTATTATCTTGAATCGCAATTGATAAACAAGTGTGGGTATAAACAGATATCAATATGACATGAATACTACCATGATGTGAAGCGTCTCCAGACAAGGAAAGCATCTGAGCAGAGTGTGCAGCATCTTGACCTCCTTGTCATGCGAAAACCGCACCTTGACAGCAAGTATCTTCAAGCTTGGTAGCGTCGCGCTATCTCTCATAGTCATCCCAGCCTGCCATCGAGGGCAAATTAAGCATGAGAACATTAATTGGTTGCACAATCATGTAACGGATGTCAAGTGCAGATCACGAAGTTACAAGACACAGTTACCCTGATGACGGTGCTGCCAATCTCAAGTGTGTGGAGCTGGAGGTCCAAGACGCCGAACACCTCCAGCCTGGAAGCATGGACAATCTTGATGGGCCTCCTGCGCTCAGAAATGGCAACGCTTTCGAAGAGCAGGCGCTCCAAGCAGGGGGCATCCTCGACGATGATTTTGTCGAAGCTGCATCCCCATTCCAACACGACGCAGAGGCTGCGGGACTTGATGCGGGGGCGTGCAGGGCAGTTGTAGGCGATGGCAAAGGAGAGGATCTTCAGCTTGGGGCAGTGCGCGAGCAAGGCTTCGAATTTCTTGTCTTCGATGATGGAGTGGAAAAGGCCGAGCTCCTGGAGGTTGGGGAAGGCGGGGCTGTGGCCAGGGGTAATGTCCGGGAAGTGCCAGACGCCGACGTAGAGGCGGGTGAGGGAGGCGCAGCTGAGGATGTCCTTGGGGAGCGGCAGGTTGAGCGGCCAGGGGCGGTTGAAGAGGATGAGGTCTTGGACGTTCTTGGCGGCGAGGCTGGCGAGCAGGCGCTGGAGCGCGTACTCCTGGTGGTAGAAGGAGGTGCGGGTGACGCGCACGGCGCGGACGGGGCCCGGGTGAGCGGCCACGCAGCGCGAGACGGCGCGCACGGCGTCGAACATGTGGCGCACGTCGTCGGCCCTGAAGTGGGCGTCGTCGACTTGGAGCGGGGTCGCCGCCCAGACGCCGCGCCAGCGGATGGAGAGGACCATGGTGCGCGCGGCCTCCTTGGTGGGGAGGCGGGAGATGACGTTGGAGAGCAGGCTGCGCGGGAGGCGGCCGGTGTGGTCCCGGCCGTCGCCGCCGTGCGCGGGCGGAAAGGCGGCGGACCGGGCGTCGTCGTCCTCGGAGTCGGAGGAGGTGAGCGAGAAGTGGTCGTCGTCGGAGTCGTCGGCCTCGGGCGCGGGGACCAGGGGCGGCGGGAGGAAGGAGGTGATCTGGTAGACGATGCAGTCCATCCGGTCCTGCGCGGACATGCCCTCCAGCGCCATGTTGTTGAAGTGCTCCTCGATATCGGCGTAGTTCTTTAACTCTCCACCTCCTCCTCCTCGTCGTTGTGCCGCGGCGGCCATGGCGGACGAGGCGGCGGGCGGCGGACGGCGGCTAAGGTTTTGCCGGGGTTCTGCGAGGCGAGGCGAGGCGAGCAAGCCGGGAATGGGGAATTGGGGACTGTTGCGGGATGCGGTGGACCGCGGTGGACTGGCAGTAAGTGGCCAAGTGGGCTGGTGTACCGTGTACGCGGCCCAGAGGCTGGTTTTTTTTGAACTAATTCAGTTTTGAGAAAATACTGAACTTCCGTCAGGTGAACAACGGCGTGCACACAAGAAGTAGATCCCGTGAGTAGAAATTTCAAATCCTGCTAGCTCACGAACTTAACAAAAATCTCCAATCATAGAAAGAGAAGAAAATGCTTGTGTGATGCAATCAAAGAGGAGGCGGAAGATGAGAAGGAAGAGATGTGCGTCAGATGTAGACCACCCCATCGGGTTAGGCGTCGGGTGAGGGATCGGCAATTCAAGATTTCTTTTTTTCAAAACGTCAATTCAAGATTGGAGGCAGGTTGGACGGACCGCTGGAAGCTGCGTATTTGAGAAATTTGGCTATGTGTGGGCTGCCATTTAGGTAGAATTTTCTCTCTATGCACCTCTGATCTGCTATATCGGCTAAACAATGTTGAGCCATTTGTTGATCTCCTTCATTAGTCAAGCCGCGACACTACACCACCCGACAACAGGGACCCCAAATTTCCACTCCTTACCTCCCAGAAACGTCAAACACCAACAAATCGAGCGGCGGAGGCCGACGCCGCCACTCCTGCACAAACCTGGCCAAACGGGCCGGCCCGGCCGTAAACGGGCCTGGCACGGCACGGCCCGCCTAGGCACGTTTAGTAAACGGGCCGTGTCGTGCCAGCCCGTGGGCTGCGCCTTCAGGCCCAGGCACGGCCTGATTACTAAACGGGTCAACCCGTTGGCCCGTTTAGCATGTTGGACTAAGAAAATTTAGTTTATTGGGCTCATTTTAAGGCCTTTTGGGCTATATTTAAGTATATATATATTAAAAAAATCTAAAAATACATAAAAAATAAACGGGCCGTGCCGTGCCGGCCCGCATGCCCAACCTCCAGGCCCAGGCATAGCCCGAGGTGTGCCGCGTGCCGGGCCCGACCCGTTTACGGTAGTGCCATGTCTAGCCCATGGCAGGCTGTGCCGGCGTGCTCGCAGGCCGGCCTGATTAGCCCGGCCCATTTGGCCAGCTATACTCCTGCACCACTCAATTTTGCAAAGGGAAGACATAGGGAGAACCCCTCTTTTCTTGTCGTGAGGTGTGGCGTTGATGATACGTCTATCTCCTGCGTATCCGTGCGTCACCTGAGGTCATCACCAAGCCCCCTTTACGCGGTTTTGGAGTTGAGATTGCAAATTAAACAAAGTCGATGTTGTAACATGAACTTTTCCCAAAAGAAAACGGTGAAGAATGTGTATCTAATCTATAGGACAAATCATATTTGAACGCAGCGGGATCAACAAAGCAAATACCGCATTTCAGCTTGAGAACGATTTCACACGAAAGCATTTCGGACACAGAAAATTAGAATCTACAGTACACAAAGCGACTCAAGCTCCCCGCCCTTTGAGAACTGGGTCAGGGTGGACACGGTCCGGGCCGGGCCGGTCCCGGTCCGAGCCGGGCCGGTCCCGGTCCGAGCCGCCGTTTGAACCAGACGCCAGCGGGCCGGGCCGGACCGAGCAATGGAGCGGTCCTGATTTCAGGGACCGGACCAGCCAGCGCGAAGCTCGGTGCAGACCGGCGGTCCTCACGGTCCCAGCGACGTCCAATCACTGCCATGTGGGCCCAGGGCGTCGGAGAGGTGGTCGGAGTAGCAGCACGATGGCCGGAGCTGGAGAAGAAGCACCCGATGCGCGGCGGCACGAGAGTAAGGCACGGGAGAGGGAGGGAGCAACATGGCGCGAGGCAGGGGCGTGGTGGCGCGAGGGAGAGAGGGGGAGAAGCCACGCGAGGCAGAGGCGCGACGGCACGAGGTCGTGTTGTGGAGAGGGAGACGAGGAAAAGGGGCGACGCACGGGAGAAAGAGGGACGGCGCATGCGAGGAAGCGGACGGAGTGGCAGTTCGCTAGGTCACACAGGCACGATATGTGTTTGGGCTCCTCTGTTTTACTCTAATTGGGGAGGGGGGCCTTCGGTCCTTCAAGCCGGACCGAGCTTTAACCGGACCGGACCGACCAAATTTCGGTTTCGTTTTTACGGACCGGCCCGACTATATTAATTAGCGAGCCAGGACCGTACGGTCCGGTCCATAACGAGCCACGGTCCGGGCCAGAAGCCCGCTCATCACGTCCACCCTGAGAACTAGGCCACGGAGAAGGGATCGACTCATCAAGGGGTGAGTCACATGATTTGAGTCGCATCGAAACAAACAACAAAACAAAGCCCCAGACTTTGTTTTGGAACAAACAAAATAAGTGCTATTCAGACTGTTGATACAAAAGCTAAGAGCATGAACTGTGAAATCAACCTATACTACGTATGGAAGAACTCAGATTGTGCAAGTGCCCCCAACAAAACAGAACATTTGAGGGAGACACATGAACTAAGGAGGTGTTTGTTTGCCTGACTGGTAACATAAAGGGAAAAGGAAACGGATTACAAGGTCTAACCGCTTCAGACTTGACAAACCACATTTTGTTTGGTTCAGCCATGTAAAGGTAACAGTTCCCTTAACAGTGTTTGGCTTGGCACAGTAATCTGAATACATCAACATGTAATTTGGAGATTTCTACATACAGAGCACACCAGCACACCAGAGCAGAACAAACGGAGTAATATGAATACATCAGGACAACTTTCACATGCAATTTGCCAACATTTTCTCCAGCACAACTTCAAATTCATCAAACAAGCACATAATCTAGAATTATTTTTGCATTCATCCAATGCAAATACAATTTTTAACCAGAATTTAGCACCACTTTAACGACATTACACATTTTTAAAATGCATATTAAAACCATGAATACAAATTCAGGGTTCAACAACACGTCGAAATAAACTACGTAATTAGTCCCTAAAATTGTCTTTATTTGATAAATAGATAGGAAGGCAAGTTCACAATCTTGCAAAGCAACTTTTCCACTGATATTCATCTTCCACGACACACCACTGAACCCATTTTCTAATCAACCTTGCTTATCTTCTCATCTGTCAATAAACAAGAGTTAAAATGAGAATAAAAAAACACACAAGGGACAACCAATAATAAAAAATATGCTTGGTTGAAGTGATACACCATACAACCTAAGAACACGGCCATCGTGTGCAGAACCCTCCCAACCAGGTAATATGTAGATGAACTGCATGTCAGGTGCACATACACCTAACACATTTGTATCTATATCATCCAACCTTGATCTATATCTTTCTTTCAAATTAGCCAGGACAGTTACGCCTATGTGTGTGCCATCTAACGCTCCAAGGCAATTCTACAATATAAACAGCAATGTGAAGATATTAGCATCTTTTACCACTATTGAGATCGTCTGGTAAAAAATATTTTTTTCTTAGTAGTTATTTACCTTGAAATACTTCCATTTATCATCCGTGCAATCCTCAGGTATAGGTGCAGGTTTCTTAAGTAGCAGATGGTGCAACTTCAGGACAGCTAGAAGACAAGCATTGGAGTTTCTACTAACCGGCTCTGGGCTTCGATAGAAGAATTTTCCTACTGTCCTATTTTTAAAATGGTGTGATAATACATACAAGAATGATGCCACTATCTCCTCTAATGATGTGTTCCTTGTACCCTTTAGACCACTAACATCTCTCACCATCTCACATAATATATGAAATGCCCTTTAGACCACTAACATCTCTCACCATCTCACATAATATATGAAATGTTCTCCTATCCATACGAAGTTGACTTATGCACATAGCATCGCTTTCACCAATTAGCTGGTACAAGTTCTCTCCCCTTAACTCTCTAATTTTAATTCTCCTTTCTATTTGCCAACATTTTCTCATATAAGCTAATGCAAACATGAACCACACATAATAATACACAAGCATAATGGAAGTGGTCAGATTCAAAAATGTTGCGTTTCTCCTTCCACGCCTCGCACTTAAGGGAAGACGAGCCATAGCTGAAAAGTAGAATACGATATATAAGCATAAGGAAAATATGCCTAATTAAGGTCCGCGGCACGAGGTTTCAGATTGCAAAGAGAGAAGTTAATCAATATTTAACCTCCTCTGACATCTTTAATACCAAGATTTCTCAGTCTATGCAAGTACCTGTTTATCTCACAAACAAACCTAGATGGTTCACTGCTAAGAATTGGAAATATTATTTACATAGAATCCAATAGTTGTGACCTGATTATATATGTCACATATAAATATAAGGCAACTAATATATGATGCACCCTGTACATTGCTGTGCAACAGGAAAGAGGAACAATATATAACAAATAAATCCCCGTCCACCCAACCTAATTCACAATTTCTCTAACAACCCAGACAGGTCAACAACAACAGGGCAGTAAACTCACTAATCATACAGATCATGTCCACATTACCATCTTTGGTTTGACTAGGCATGCTAGTATACTAATTATGTGTGCTGCCTAATTACATAATTATTAAAATCCAGACCATGAACACATCATCATAATACAAACTGAATTTGCCTAGTTACCTAATTAGGAACATCAAGAACACGTCAATTTGCAACCATGTCGAGGAAATAAAAAAGAAAATACTACCACTCATCTATCTGCATCAACCTAGAACAGATCAGGAATTAATCAAGAACACAATGAAACCTGATAGATCTGTAAGAGGAGTTTGATGGAGGAGGAAGAGATGGCATGGAAATCCGTGGCCTTGGTCCTCCTTGGCAGCTGCTTCAATGATCCATCGCCGTCGGCACGGATCCTAGCCAAGATGCAGGCCTTGAACGACGGTTGGTGTGGCACGGATGTGGCTTTGCTGGACAAGAAGGAGACGAACGAGGGGAGGCAAAGGGGGACTCGAAGGGGATCGGAGAGGCGCCGGCGTTGAACTCGGGGAGGCGGCGGCGCTGGACTTGGGGAGGCGGCGGCGGCGCTGCAGGGAGTCGTGGGAGGAGAGGAGGAAAGGAGGAGGAGAGGGAGATGCGGGTGGTAAGGAAACCCTTACCCGTGGGGGGTGGGGGGTATCGACTGGAAACTGGCCCGGACCCGATTACGAGGTGACCCGATTACGGAGGAACATCACCAAACGCTCGCAACGGTTTCTGTTTAGGTGTAAACAGGTGACGGACAAAAATCGATGAAACAAACACCTCCTAACTGGTAAACAAAAGTATCAAGAACAAAAAAGGGAGGGAGATATCCAAGGTTTGTGGAAATATATAGAAAACTTACATAGGGCCAGTTCTTTTGGATGGCTTAAAATGTGAGCTGCCTCTCCCCAGCTTAAAAAACAAGCTGTCAAGAATAAGAAGCTGTTCAATTTGGTTTCAGAAATTGCAGAATGGTAGCATGGACACATAGCGACCAATCAGTCCCGAAAGATGGTATTATTAACATGTTTTTCATCATGGGGCAAACATGAACAAATACACAAATATCCAGGTCTCTAAAATTTCAACTTAGGTAAATACAGAACTTTCTTTTCAAGGAAATTTGGATGGTGGACGTCAATTGCGGATTTGACAGCATGGCACACAGCCCATCCGTCCAGAAAATGGTGTGCTTTGTTCATGCTTTTTATCACTGTCCAGCCAATATACACAATATCAAGGAAGAACCTGTAACAACAGTATCAAGAGCAAAAAGATAGGCAGGTGAGAACCAAAGGAATCAAAAGAGACAGAAGATGAGACTCATATATGCCCTCAGACATCCAAGGAAGGATCTAACAGCATAAGCTCTCAAGCCTGGCTGGGCGAAAGCTCTTAGGCGGCAACTGCGAATGTTGAGAAACAAGCGTTGAATTAATCATCACTGGGCATGAGAAACAAGCCCTGATTCAATTATCATTTGCGATGCAGGGGCATATTGAACATACTATGTTTTAGAGTGCTGAAGCTCATTGAGAAACACAATGATGACCAAGAATATAACAAGGCTCGGACATCCAAGGAATGAATTAGCAGCATCAGCTCTCAAGCCTGGCAAGGCGAAAACTCTTGGGCAGCAACTGCGAATGTTTTGAGAAACAAGCCTTCAATTTATCATTATTGCCAATCTTTTCCCAGTAACAAATCAACTACAAACTATATTATAGAAGCAATTTAATCACAGAAATAGGCTCCATGGACTAACTGGAATGAATCCCAGGTTCCTATCAATGCGTGAAAACTGATTCTTCGCCCAATTATAGATCCCCTGGTCAATGCATGTAGCTACCAGAGAAGGACCATTAGGCCCAGATTAGAATACTGAAATGGGGATCCCAACCAAGGCAAGCACACAAAAGTCAAACCGAGAACACTTGCAGCTGAACTTCAAAATTTGACAGTAATTCCAACAAGAAGAAAAATAAAGCGTTTAGTATCATCAGAAAATATAGACTTCTAGTTCACAGGATAACAGCACTGTGTCAGAAGGTGTCCTAAGATTGTTTCAAGGTTTCATCACCTGATACTGAACACCTAAAATCAAATTATAAACAAGAAAAGAAAGACATGTTCCTATGACCATGGTAGAAAAAGCAAAAGAAGCTTGATTGTCCTCCCACAACAACCTCCTCAAAAGTATAGAACATAACATAACAAAATACTGTAATAAATAAACTGGAGTACAATGGAAAGCTACAGTTCAGATAGGCAATCACAAAAGGCCTCAAAAGATCATTGCCAGATAAAAACTAGAAGAGGCAACCAATTCAACCGGAAGATATCAATTTCAACAGTAAAATGATCATAGGCAGATTAGTTCAAAGTTCACTTATTCATACTTGACCGTACTGCTATACCAGCAACTGTTTAAACGAAACCAACACACATCTCACGGGGATTCGATGGTCCATGAAACCAGACATGGTAGGACGTGACACAAACGAGACTGACACTTCACATGAGCGACAGGGGCCACCCACCAGAGTACCCAGGGCAATCACTGACCACCACGGAGGCGGAGCACCAGGTGAAGAGTGGATTCCTTCTGGATGTTGTAGTCGGCAAGGGTGCGGCCATCCTCCAGCTGCTTGCCAGCGAAGATAAGACGCTGCTGGTCCGGGGGAATGCCCTCCTTGTCCTGGATCTTGGCCTTGACGTTGTCGATGGTGTCTGAGCTCTCAACCTCCAGAGTGATAGTCTTGCCAGTGAGGGTCTTCACAAAGATCTGCATACCTCCACGGAGACGCAGGACAAGGTGAAGAGTGGACTCCTTCTGGATGTTGTAGTCAGCAAGAGTGCGGCCGTCCTCCAGCTGCTTTCCAGCAAAGATGAGGCGCTGCTGGTCCGGGGGAATGCCCTCCTTGTCCTGGATCTTGGCCTTGACGTTGTCGATGGTGTCTGAGCTCTCAACCTCCAGAGTGATAGTCTTGCCAGTGAGGGTCTTCACAAAGATCTGCATACCTCCACGGAGACGCAGGACAAGGTGAAGAGTGGACTCCTTCTGGATGTTGTAGTCAGCAAGAGTGCGGCCGTCCTCCAGCTGCTTTCCAGCAAAGATGAGGCGCTGCTGGTCCGGGGGAATGCCCTCCTTGTCCTGGATCTTGGCCTTGACGTTGTCGATGGTGTCTGAGCTCTCAACCTCCAGAGTGATAGTCTTGCCAGTGAGGGTCTTCACAAAGATCTGCATACCTCCACGGAGACGCAGGACAAGGTGAAGAGTGGACTCCTTCTGGATGTTGTAGTCAGCAAGAGTGCGGCCGTCCTCCAGCTGCTTGCCAGCGAAGATAAGACGCTGCTGGTCCGGGGGAATGCCCTCCTTGTCCTGGATTTTTGCCTTGACATTGTCGATGGTGTCAGACGACTCCACCTCAAGGGTGATGGTCTTGCCGGTCAACGTCTTGACAAAGATCTGCATGCCTCCACGAAGACGGAGGACAAGGTGGAGGGTGGACTCCTTCTGGATGTTGTAGTCAGCAAGGGTCCTGCCGTCCTCAAGCTGCTTGCCAGCAAAGATGAGGCGCTGCTGGTCCGGGGGGATGCCCTCCTTGTCCTGGATTTTCGCCTTGACGTTGTCGATGGTGTCAGACGACTCCACCTCAAGGGTGATGGTCTTGCCAGTCAACGTCTTGACAAAGATCTGCATGCCTCCACGTAGTCGGAGGACAAGGTGGAGGGTGGACTCCTTCTGGATGTTGTAGTCAGCAAGGGTCCTGCCGTCCTCAAGCTGCTTGCCAGCAAAGATGAGGCGCTGCTGGTCCGGGGGAATGCCCTCCTTGTCCTGGATTTTTGCCTTGACGTTGTCGATGGTGTCAGACGACTCCACCTCAAGGGTGATGGTCTTGCCAGTCAACGTCTTGACAAAGATCTGCATGCCTCCACGTAGTCGGAGGACAAGGTGGAGGGTGGACTCCTTCTGGATGTTGTAGTCAGCAAGGGTCCTGCCGTCCTCAAGCTGCTTGCCAGCGAAGATGAGGCGCTGCTGGTCCGGGGGGATGCCCTCCTTGTCCTGGATTTTTGCCTTGACGTTGTCGATGGTGTCAGACGACTCCACCTCAAGGGTGATGGTCTTGCCGGTCAATGTCTTCACAAAGATCTGCATCTGCAGAGAAGAATCACGAACAGGATGGTGAGCCTCTAGAAGCAGACCAAGCAAACCCACATTATAAATACTAATGCTTCTATAGATCAAGCCATAGAGAATAAACAAACAGCAGCAGCACACTTTCCTCGATTAATTAAACAGAAAAGGCAGGATGCTTATCAGAGAAGAAAGTAGACATACAAAGTAGCTACTGGATTCGACCATGAAGAGTTTAACAAGATTTATCAAGGAGGAAGACAGAACTAGTAGAGAAAACATGCATATGAGCAAGCAAACTAACATTACAAATACGTATGAATTTTATATAAATAAACAATGTGCAGCAGCATATTTTCCTCACTGATTAAAGAGCACCAGAGAAAATCCACACGTATATTTATCTAGGAGTCCGTGTAGCTGTCGGATATTAGCATCTTCTAAGAAAATAAACCTAGCTTTGAGAGAGAAAACAATCAACAATCCTGGTACAACAAGAATATGATCAAGAGACGGATCTGGCACACAAAGCTACTACTGGATTCGACCATGAAGACTTAAGCGAATCTATCAAGCAGGAACGTACGTCCTAGTAGAGAACACATGCATATGAGATCAGACGGCATCATGAATTGGCTCCGAACACGAACAGATCTGGGAAAACACGACATCTACAGGGATAATAACCACTACGAATTCATCTACACGCACATAATTCCTACGAATTCGCTTGCAGCTTCACCTATCTAACATGCGCGATTGATCGGGACAATCGAGCTTCGTTCCCGCAGCATCGGATCGAAGCGGAACCGGGCCAAATTCGACGGCAATAATACTCCAACAACCGCGGAAACGTGGATCCAGACGGTGCGGGGAGAGGGGAAGCGAGTCGCCGTACCTTGGGGCGGTGGGGGAGGACCGGAGGAGAGGAGCTGGAGTCGATCGGAGACGAGATTGGCCTGGGGATTTGTTGGTTCCGTTCGTTGGAGCGGTGGTGCGGATTGCAGGCTGGAAGGGGAGGTGGGTGGTTATTTATGGCGGCTGGTGACGAGCCGGGGCGGAGAAGGAATCCCGTGCCGTGACGCTCCTTCCTTCCGCGTCGGTGTTGCTACGTTGACGTGGCGTCATTGTGGCCGTCTACTCCTCAAAAAAATTCAAGCGAGCCAGTTTTGACCTGACAGGTTCATACTGTAGTTTATTTCAGGACCGTATATAAAACCGGACCTAATTTCAGCCCTCTCACGCGCTTAGTGCTTCCGTCCGTCAATTTTTTTTGTTTCTTATCTATGCATTTCAGCTGTTAGATGTGTTGTCCTAAAGGTTGTCGTTCGAAAAAGAAAAAACGAGCTTTCTAGTTAACTGGGCCACTTGTGCCAATCCATTTATCCAATCAATCGGTCGAGGAGAAAAAACATTCGATCCCATCCAACTCCTCTCTCTCCGGCCTCTTTTCTTTCCTCGTTGCCGCAGCCGAACAGTCCTCTTCTCTTCTAGGTGGTGGTGTCGGCCACCTCCCGAACGACCAAGCCTTCTTCCCAACCGACAAACCCTCTCCCGGAAAACCTAGGCCAGGTGCCGCCGTGACCAACCCGGGCCTCCGGCCACAACCACGAACTCTTCCTCGTGCGGTCGTTCTGGCGCCCGCCTATGGTGGCTGCCTTGGGCTACGTTATTCGGGTGTAACCAGGTGTGTCACGATGATGTAGGGATGCGTGTGTGGGTGTTGGGCCCATGTTTTGATCGGTTCTCGTGAGGGAGATTTGTGTCGTGGAGATCGGGATAATATTTGAGGATGAGGACTATTGGGGAACATCAGTTGTCGAATTTCATTTTGTGGTTTGTAATGTAAGATTCTGCGGCCATTGAAGAAACAAGGATTGTGACCTTGTGCAACTGTTCTGGATGACTATGAAGTGGTAGACAGTAAAACCGCTTTTCTACGAGCTTGCTAAATATTTTCATCTTTGATTCCTCCAAGGATAAGATAAAACTATGTGGTGGGGCACAAACATGTTTCCTTCTCTTGTGCATTTTCTGTAGCATGTTTACATATAAAACCTCCCATGTTTATTGCTTTCAACAATTATTATTCTTTGGCATGAAAGACTATGATAACTTTGAGAGAGTGCTCAATCCCATGAGAAGGGATAATCCTAGATAAAAATATCTATGTCAACTTGATGGACATATTTGTCATTAACATGAAATGCAATAAATAGTTATAAAAGAGAATATACCACATCCGAATCGTAAACCGGACGAGGGCCGATGGGCACGGATATCAAAACCATGGCACTATATATAACAACAATCATACAAGTAAGAAAATTATGCGAGTAACTATCTAAATCATACAAATATAATTTTTTTTATAAAAAGGATAAGAACACAATAAGAGGCTCACCAAGATGGTGCCGGCGACGGGGCGGTGCGGGCGATCGACGGTGGTTAGGACGGGGACGAGAAGGCACACTAAGTAAACCACACATACACATATGCAGACTAAGAAGTTAATTTGAGCTTAAATTGTATATAAATGAAAAAAAACTCCCACATAATTACACCTAAACTAAAACCCACAAATCACTATACTTATAAGCATTGCACGAGCTGATCTAGCAATGAGAGATGAAACGACAAAGTTGCTAGCCTTTGTGAACACTTGATGGATTGGGGTGCCTCAAATCTTGACAAATCTTGACAAAAATGGAGGGATGAGCTCGAGCTAAGGGGAAGAACAGAGAGGGAAATGAAGAAAACAGAGAAATGGGCTCGGACGAATGGTTTATATAGGAAAAGTTTTAATCCTGGTTGATTATACAAACCGGGACTAAATATCTATATATATTCCGGGTTTGTAAGACAAACCGGGACAAAAGGGGCTCATGAGGCCCTTAGCGTGACACCAGTCTGCCACCATCCCTTTAGTCCCGATTTATATCACAAACCGGGACTATAAGTCCCAAATGAACCGCGACTAATGATGCCCGTGCCTCGACTGCTCCTCCCCGTTGAAACCGGGACTAATGGTTACATTAGTCACGGATCAAAACCAAACCGTGACTAAATGGACAAACATAAGGCATGTGTTTCTACTAATGTATGGGGTCCGGTTGTAAATGCCCTTGCTCGTAGAATGACTTTACTGTGGTACATCTATATTTTCATCCACCAGATCACGATTTTTTTTGTCAAGATACATAAATAGTTTTAAGAAGTGCGGACTGTAAAATTTGAAGTTACTCCATTACATTGTCTCGGGGTATTTGGCTGTTCAAAGCTGGATCAAATATCAACATAATAAACATATTCTTTTACAAGATTAACACCAGCTAGTCAATTAAAGTGAAAGGGAATTCTAGCAGACCCGGTTACTATACATTGGGGTCCTACATGCGCGTCATGTGTGCACGTACCCATATTGCATACTTACTAGCATTCACTATAGAATACCTGGAATTTATTGCACTCAGCCTATTTTTATTCTTTCATCCCTTGTCCATTCACCTATACTTTTAGTTTGATTCTAAAATTTGTTCATCGCCAACAGCCATGTTGTGTTCCGTCTCTCCATGCGCATGAAGATGAAGGACAACCTTGAAATGATAAATGATCTGGTTGTGAAGATGCATTTTTTTTACTTCGTACAACATGCTGAGGCATCAAGCGTTGATCATCCGAAAACACACTATCATGTCGATGAATAAGAGATTGTGAGCAGACAAGATGGGAAGGAACAAGCGGTGAAGATATTGCTCGATCACTCTAATAATAATAATAATAATAATAATAATAATAATAATAATAATAATAATGTCACTGGTGATGTTTTTTAAAACTATGACCTATTTTATATCAAATTCGGAAACTATATGCCCGAACGCAAAAAAAAAACAAAAATGTCACCTCGTCGGCCTCTGGTGGGCCGAAGAGGGGCCTTTCGGCCTGCGGACGGCCGAAGAGGGGCCCGTCGGCTTGCGGACGGCTGAAGAGAGCCCGTCGGCCACCAGGCGGCCGAAAAGCGGCCCGTCGGCTCGCGGGAGGCGGAAGAGGGCCCGTCGGCCTCCAAGCGGCCGAAGAGCCCCTGGATAAGCTCAACCGAACCTCTTGTTCCTCCTCTGGTCGTTGCCTCCTCTCTCTCTCTCTCTCTCTCTCTCTCTCTCTCTCTTTAACCATTTTCCACCCCGCGCCGATCTCCTCCCTCGTCCACCCATTTTCTATTCCAATCCGCAGAAACAATAGATCTCCGCATTCTTCACCGGCCTACGGTATTTTTTTTGCCATGGGGTAGTATTTTATGCTTGAGGAGGAGCCATGGTGAGGTGGAGGATGTGTGGCTGGTGAGGAGGTGATGGGGTGGAGAGGAAGAAGAAGGGGACACACGCGTCGAAGGTATACCAATGTTTTCTATGAGCAGTACATTTTATTTAGTGTACGTAGTCATTTTAGCGGATAGTTAGTATACGTAGTCATTTTAGCGGATAGTTAGTGTACGTAGTCGAGGCCGAAGGGGCGGACGAGGAGTAAATAACTCACAAGCTATATAATGTGTCAGCCTATGTTTTAATTTATAATATGTCGGCCTATGTTTTATTTTGTAATATGTCTGGACTATGTTATAATGTGTAATATGTCGGACTATGTTTTAATGCGTAATATGTCGGACTATGTTTTATTTTGTAATATGTCTGGACTAAGTTATAATGTGTAATATGTCGGACTATGTTTTATTTTTGTAATATGTTTGGACTGTGTTATAATGGCAGATATGGCTGACAAAAAAACATCAAGTTATATGGTTGAAAATCAACACCAATCATAGTTCCATAGTACTCAAGCCTAACAGTCATCATGTCATGATGACGGAGACCACAATCATTCACAAGTTCCATAGTGCTCAAGCCTAACAAGCATTAGAATACATTACAACCAAAACAACATCAACCATATGCCACAATCACATAAACAAGATATAGAATCTTACAACACGCCTTGAACATCGACGATCCAGCACCACAGTGACTACAGACGCACCAGAATCAAAGGAAGAACAAGGGCCACCTGGAGCTCGACAAAAAGGGCAAGCCATTACCTGCAAAGAAACAGTGACCAATAAGAACTGAATCCACAACCGAGTTGAAAGTTGACATTTGATTGTGTTGGAAGCAAAAAAAAATACCGTAGGCCGACGGAGAATGCTATGATCTTTGTTTACGCGGGTTGGATAGGAAAATGGGTGGACGAGCGAAGAGATCGGTCGGGGGTGAAAGCACCAGAGAGCGACGGGAGTGGGAGGTGGAGCTAGCGAGCAGAGGAGGAAGAAAGGAGTGGCTCGGCCTTATCCAGGGGCTCTTCGACCGCTTGGAGGCCGACTAGGGCTCTTCGGCCAGCCAGAGGCCGACAGGCCCCTCTTCGGTCTGCCAGAGGCCGACGAGCCTCTCTTTGGCCAGCCAGAGGCCGACAGGCCCCTCTTCGGCCTGTCAGAGGCCGACGGGGTCCCATTTCTGGGTTTTTTGAATTCGGGCATACAGTTTCCGAATTTGCTACAAATTCGGTCGTAGTTTTGAAAAAAAGTCCTCCATAGTTGGTATGGGGGGAATCGGTAAGACCAAGTTTGCTCAACTTGAGTGGTTCGTTTTGAGTTGGTCATATGGGCTCATGTCTCTAACAAGATTGTTATTTTTTTTGAAAAGGAGGAATGCCTCCAGCCTCTGCATCAGCACCTCTAACAAGATTGTAAATGAAGAGATAGTCCAATCTATAATACAAGTGGCCACGATGGAGAAGTGTAAGTTGAGGCATTGCAGAACAAATTTAGTGAAGTATTGGGCAATAAAAGGGAGCTCCTAGTGCTGGATGATGTTTGGAATGAAGATACACAAGGATGATATGAGATCATTGTTGTGCTCACATGTTGACTAGGGCAGTGTTATAATCGTGACAAGATGCAGTGATTAACTTGCTTCTATCATGAGCACACTTCATCAACATCGTATATCACTTATCAACAAAGATCGTGTTGGGGAACGTTGCATGGGAAACAAAAAAATCCTACGCTTCACCAAGATTAATCTAGGAGATGAGCATCTACGAGAGGAAGAGTGAATCTACATACCCTTGTAGGTCGCTAAGCGGAAGCGTTAAGAAACGCGGTTGATGTAGTCAAACGTCTTCACGATCCATCTCGCGATCTCATCACGAGCCGTCCCGCAATCCCATCGTGGTCCTTCCGATCTAGTGCCGAACGGACGGCACCTCCCACGTTCAGCACACATACAGCTCGATGACGATCTCCGCCTTCTTGATCCAGCAAGAGGGAGCGGAGAGGTAGATGAGTTCTCCGGCAGCGCGATAGTGTTGCGGCGATGGTGGTGGAGTTATTCCAATAGGGCTTCGCCTAAGCACTGCTGAAACCGATCTAGAGGAGAAACTGCGGACTAGAGGAGAGGGTAGCACGTGGCTGAAAATCTGTGTGCAAAAATCCTAAAACCTCTAGTATATATAGGAGGAGGAGAGGAGGAGGCTTGGCCGCAAGGGCCAGCCCTTTTGGCTTCGGACGAAGTGGAGGGAGGAGTCCTACTCCTCCACTCCTAGTCGGATTAGGACTCCTTCCTTATAGTAGCCTTTTTCCACCTTGTCCACTTTGGATTTCCTTCCCAGCCGCATGGGCCCTATGTGGGACTTCGGCCAGCCCACTAAGGGCTGGTATTCATCCTCCCACAACCCATGTAGCCTCTTGGGTCGAATACCCCTCCCAATGGTCTCCTGGTACCCTCCCGGCACTCTCGGTACACTACCGATGAGCCCGGAACTTTTCGGAGCTCCTATATATCAATCTTTACCTCCAGACCATTTCGAAGCTCCTCGTGACGTTCGAGATCTCATCCGGGACTCCGAACAACCTTCGGTCACCACCATACATAACTCTATACTACCGAAACGTCACCGAACCTTAAGTGTGCAGACCCTGCGGGTTTGAGAACTATCTAGACATGACCGAGACACCTCTACGGTCAATAACCAATAGCGGGACCTAGATGCCCATATTGGTTCCTACATATTCCATGAAGATATTTATTGGTCGAACTTCTATGTCAAGGATTCAGTTAATCTCGTATGTTGTTCCCTTTATTCTTCGGTATGTTACTTGCCCAAGATTCGATCATCGGCATCTCCATACCTAGTTCAACCTCGTTACCTGCAAGTCTCTTTACTCGTTTCATAATAGAAGATCTCGTGGCTAACACTTAGTCACATTGCTTGCAAGGCCTATTGTGATGTTGTATTACTGAGTGGGCCGTGAGACACCTCTCCGTCACACGGAGTAACAAATCCCAGTATTGATCAATGCCAACCCAGCAGACACCCTCAGAGATACCTGTAGAGCACCTTTATAGTCACCCAGTTACGTTGCGACATTTGATACACACAAGGTACTCCTCCGGTGTTAGTGAGTTGCATGATCTCATGGTCATAGGAACAGATACTTGACATGCAGAAAACAGTAGCAATAAACTGACACGATCATATGCTATGTTTGTAGTTTGGGTCTTGTCCATCCCATCATTCTCCTAATGTTGTGATCCTGTTATCAAATGACATCTCATGTCCATGGCTAGGAAAACTTGACCATCTTTGATCAATGAGCTAGTCTATTAGAGGCATACTAGGGACATGGTGTTGTCTATGTATCCACACATGTATCTGAGTTTCTGATCAATACAATTATAGCATGTATAATAAACGATTATCATGAACATGGAAATATGATAATAACCAATTTATTATTGCCTCTAGGGCATATTTCCAACAGTCTCCCACTTGCACTAGAGTCAATAATCTAGTTCACATCACCATGTGATTCGCATTGTTATGAATCTAACACCCAATGAGTTATGGGGCTCGATCATGCTTTGCATGTGAGAGAGGTATTTTAGTCAACGGGTCTGCGACATTCAGATCCGTGTGAACTTTGCAAACCTCTATGTCATACTGTAAATACTGCTACCACACTCCACTTGGAACTATTCCAAATGGCTGCTCCACTATACGTATCCGGATTGCTACTCAGAGTCATCCGGATTGGTGTTAAAGCTTGCATCGATGTAACCCTTTATGACGAACTCTTTATCACCTCCATAATCGAGAAATATTTCATCAGTCCTCTAGTTACTAAGGATAATCCTGACCGCTGTCCAGTGATCCACTCCTGGATCACTTTTGTACCCCTTGACGGACTCATGGCAAGGCACACACAGGTGCGGTACACAACATGACATACTATACAGAGCCCATGGCTAAGGCATAGGGGACGACGTTCGTCCTTTCTCTTTCTTCTATCGTGGTCGAGCTTTGAGTCTCGCTCAACCTCACACCTTACAAATCAGGCAAGAAATCTTTCTCTGACTGATCCATTTTGAACTCTTCATAATCTTGTCAAGGTATGTACTCATTAAAAGTCTCATCAAGCATCTTGATCTATCTCTATAGATCTTGATGCTCAATAATTAGGTAGCTTTATCTAGGTCTTCCTTTGAAAAAACTCTTTTCAAACAACCGTTCATGCTTTCCAAAAATTCTACATCATTTTCGATCAATAATATGTCAACTACATATGCTTATCAAAAAATTCCATAGTGCTCCCACTCACTTTATTGTAAATACAAGTTTCTCATAAACTTTGTATAGACTCAAAAACTTTGATCACCTCATCAAAGCGTATATTCCAACTCCGAGATGCTTGCTCCAGCCCATAGAAGGATTGCTGGAGCTCGCACACCTTTTAGCATCCTTAAGACTAACAAAACCTTCCGGTTGTATCACATACAACCTTTCCTCGAGTAAATCGTTAAGGAAACAGTGTTTTGACATCCATCTGCCAGATTTCATAATTGAAAAATGCAGCAACTGCTAACATAATCCCAACAGACTTTAGCATCGCTACGAGTGAGAAAATCTCATCGCAGTCAACTCCTTGAACTTGTCGGAAACTTCTTTACGACAAGTCGAGCTTTATAAATGGTGACATTTACCATCAGCGTCTATATTCATCTTAAAGGTCCATTTGTACTCGATGACCTGTCGTCCAACAAGCAAATCTACCAAAGTCTATACTTGGTTTTCATACATGGGTCCTTTCTTGGATTTCATGGCCTCTAACCATTTGTCGGAATCCGGGCCCATCATCGCTTCTCCATAGCTCGTAGGTTCATGTTGTCCAACAACATGATCTCTAAGACAGGGTTGTCGTACCACTTAGGAGCAGTACGCAGCTTGATCCGAAGCTTCATGATCATCATCATTAACTTCCTCTTCAACTGACGTAGCCCCACAGAAACATCTTTCTATGCTGCGCTACTCTCTGGTTGAAACAAAGGTTCAACAACCTCATCAAGTTCTATCTTCCTCCCACTCAATTCTTTCGAGAGAAACTCTTTTTCGAGAAAGGACTCGTGTTTAGCAACAAACACTTTGCACTCGAATCTTAGATAGAAGGTATACCCAACTGTTCTTAGGGTATTCCATGAAGATGCATTTGTCCGCTTTGGGTTCGAGCTCATTAGGTGAAAACCTTTTTCACATAAGCATCGCAGCCCCAAACATTAAGAAATGACAGCTTAGGTTTCTATGAAACCATATGGTGTCATCTCAACGGATTTAGATGGTGCCCTATTTAAAGTGAATGTGGTTGTCTCTAATGCATAACCCCAAAATGATAGTGGAAAAACGATAAGAGACATCAGAATTCACACCATATCCAATAGAGCATGACTGCGACGTATGGACACACCATCACACTATGGTGTTCCAGGTGACGCGAGTTGTGAAACAACTTTCACATTGTCTTAAGTTGTATACCAAACTCGTAACTCAGATATTCACCTCCACGACCATATCATAGACATTTTATCTTCTCGTCATGATGATCTCAAACTTCACTCTGATTCTGCTTGAACTTTTCAAACGCTTCAGACTTGTGTTTCATTAAGTAAATATACACTATATCTACTCAAATCATCAGTGAAGGTAAGAAAATAACGATGTCCACCCCACGCTACAAGACTGATTGGATTGCATACATCAACATTTATCATTTCCAATAAATCACTTGTCCGCTCCATCAACCCAGAAAACGGGGTCCTTAGTCATCTTGCCCAAGAGGCATGGTTCGCATGCCTCAACCGATTCGAAATCGAATAAGTCCAAAGATCCATCAGCATGGAGTTTCTTCATGCGATTTATACCAATATGACATTTAGCGGCAGTGCCACAAGTATGTGGTACTATCATTATTAACTTTGCATCTTTTGGCATCAATGTTATGAACATGTGTATTACTAGGATCAAGATTCAACAAACCATTCTCATTGGGTGCATGACCATTGAAGGTATTATTCATGTAAATAGAATAACCATTATTCTCTAACTTAAATGAATAACCGTGTTGCAATAAACACGATCTAATCACGTTCATGCTCAACGCAAAACACCAAATAACATTTATTTAGGTTTGTTACTCGTGGAGGTAACAGCCCTACGTCTCAATGCTCGGGAGCTTATGTCGTGTGGAATATAGAGATTACAATGGTTTCGAACCCTTGTGCAGGAGGGGAGGGGCAGATTATATAGAGTTCGCTGCCTCTCATAATTACCCAGCATCTAAGGGTCCGATCATGGGGTTAAAGTCTGCCGTTACTAGTAACGTACGCAATAAAAGCTACTAATGGCAATTGAACCAACGTCTTCCTGTTGGGCTCTTGATGATGGCTCCTAGTCTTCTGGCGTCGAGTGAAAGTGAGGTCTTCCGAGTGACACGCGACTGCGAGTGAAAGAAGGAGTCTCCAAGTGGATATCTGTCAAGTGGCTTTGATCGTCTCTAGGAATCCACTCGGAACTTCATGCTTGATCTTCAAGTCCTCTCATGTAGTGTCCTTAGGTAGGATATGTAGGCCTTGCCTAGGACCCTACCCTAGGTATGTATCCTCGTCATTAGCCCCCGAATGGATCGGGGTTCAAGTGGTGAAATGAGGTATCAATGTCAACCTTGAGTTAGGGCATCAAATCCTCCGAATGATATTTGGGGTTTCAATGGAACTTGCATCGACTGAACTCTGGGTATTAACGTCCATTCAGGATCGGCATGCAAAATCTTCCGAATGATATTCGGGACTTCAACGAAACTTGCGTCGATTGAATTCTTCTCCGTTCGCCCGGATCCATTCAGCCTTAAAAGTGCCCGAGTGGATGTTCAACGCCTATTTTGCTCCGAGTGAACTGAAAGTATCTTGGGAGGCGATGGGTCGGTCTGACAGACCCGGATTTTGAGGGATATGAAAATTTGGGAAGCGTGCGCGCGATGATGACGCCACGATCAGGGCAAGTGGAGGCACGACGCCTCGATTCTTGTGTCGGTCATATCGCCACGTACTGGGTGCCGTTAGTGGTTGGTGTGCGTGGTGATCTCGCGGGTCCATTGATCAGTGGGACACTCGGCAGAGTATAAAGCCTCACGCTCCGTGGATGGCACAGTACTTCCGCCCATTCTTCCTCTCTTTTCCTCCGCCTCCTCTGCCCCTAACGCCACACTTCGTTCCTCCTCGACGAGAGCCGCCGCGCCGATGACGAAGAACGCGACGGAGAAGCTGGAGCAGGCTAAGAAGGGGGCGACGAAGCTCAAGGGCAAGAAGCCCTCGACCGCTCGGTTCACCGCGGCGGCGGGATGGATGCAGGGGGATTTTCTCCCCTGTGTAGTCACTCGCACGGACATGGAGGGCCTTGTCGCCGACGGGCTAGTGGCGGACGACGCTTGGAGGCTGCCGGGGGAAGAGCGCGAGCTGGAGCCGCGAGACGGGGAGCGGATCCTCCTTCTCTCCCACGTTGAAAGAGGTTTCTCCATGCCACCTCACCCGTTCTTTAGGGGATTCCTAAATTTCTTCGGTGTCCAACTGCATCACCTCTCGTCGAATACCGTTGCATATTTGTCTGCCTTCGTCACTTTGTGTGAGTGTTTTCTGGGCTGCTCTCCCCATTGGGGGCTGTTCAAGCACCTCTTTAAGAACCTCTTTACGGTCAGATCCCAGATCGTGAAGAAAGCTCTCCCCGTTGATGGGAAGACTCATGTGCTTCAGCTATGTGGAGGGTTAGGAGTTTAGAAAAGAGCCTGTAGTTCCTTCCCTGCCATGACCTTTCCTGAGTCTGTTAGAGGCTGGCAGTCGACCTGGTTCTAGTGCAAAGATGTGTTGGAAATATGCCCTAGAGGCAATAATAAAATGGTTATTATTGTATTTCCTAGTTCATGATAATTGTCTATTGTTCATGCTATAATTGTGTTAACCGGAAACCGTAATACATGTGTGAATACATAGACCACAACGTGTCCCTAGTGAGCCTCTAGTTGGCTAGCTCGTTGATCAATAGATGGTCTCGGTTTCATGACCATGGACATTGGATGTCGTTGATAACGGGATCACATCATTAGGAGAATGATGTGATGGACAAGACCCAATCCTAAGCATAGCACAAAGATCGTGTAGTTCGTTTGCTAAAGCTTTTCAATGTCAAGTGTCATTTCCTTAGACCATGAGATTGTGTAACTCCCGGATACCGTAGGAATACTTTGGGTGTGCCAAACGTCACAACGTAACTGGGTGGCTATAAAGGTACGCTACGGGTATCTCCGAAAGTGTCTGTTGGGTTGACACGAATCGAGACTGGGATTTGTCACTCCGTGTGACGGAGAGGTATCTCTGGGCCCACTCGGTAAGACATCATCATTATGAGCTCAATGTGACTAAGGAGTTAGTCATGGGATGATGTATTACGGAACGAGTAAAGAGACTTGCCGGTAATGAGATTGAACAAGGTATGGGGATACCGACGATCGAATCTCGGGCAAGTACCATATCGATAGACAAAGGGAATTGTATACGGGATTGATTGAATCCCTGACATCGTGGTTCATCCGATGAGATCATCGTGGAGTACGTGGGAGCCAACATGGGTATCCAGATCCCGCTGTTGGTTATTGGCCGGAGAGGTGTCTCGGTCATGTCTACGTGTCTCCCGAACCCGTAGGGTCTACACACTTAAGGTTCGATGACGCTAGGGTTATAGGGAAATAGTGTACGTGGTTACCGAAGGTTGTTCGGAGTCCCGGATGAGATCCCGGACGTCACGAGGAGTCCCGGAATGGTCCGGAGACGAAGATTGATATATGGGAAGTGAGGATTTGGTTACCGGAAGTGTTCCGGGTGTCACCGGTAGTGTACCGGGACCACCGGAAGGGTTCCGGGGGTCCACCAAGTGGGCCCACCTGCCCCGGAAGGTTCCGTGGGCTAAGAGTGGGAGGGAGCCAGCCCCTAGGTGGGCTGGTGCGCCTCCCACCCCAGCCCAAGGCGTGGCAAAGGTGGAGGGGGGCAAACCCTAGGCTTAGATGGGCCTTAAGGCCCACCCTAGGGCGCCCCACCTCTCCCTTGCCCTAGCCGCCGGCCAGATGGCATCTGGTGGCTGCCGCCACCCCTAGGGTGGAACTCTAGGGCGCAGCCACCCCTCCTCCCTCTCTCCTATATATAGTGGAGGTATTTGGGGCTGCACAATACACGGTTCTCCCTCTCTCTCTGGTGCAGCCCTACCTCCTCCTCCCCTCGTTCTCCGTAGCGCTTAGCGAAGCTCTGTCGGAGTACCACACAGCTCCACCGCCACCACGCCGTCGTGCTGCCGGAGCTCTCCCTCAACCTCTCCTCCCTCCTTGCTGGATCAAGGCGTAGGAGACGTCACCGGGCTGCACGTGTGTTGAACGCGGAGGTGCCGTCCGTTCGGCACTTGATCGGATCTACCGCGATCTGAATCGCTGCGAGTACGACTC
Organism: Hordeum marinum; assembly: GCA_022496015.1. Classification (NCBI taxonomy): domain Eukaryota; kingdom Viridiplantae; phylum Streptophyta; class Magnoliopsida; order Poales; family Poaceae; genus Hordeum; species Hordeum marinum. The sequence continues at coordinate 72,562,110 of CM039677.1, forward strand.
CATCAACCGCGTTCTAGCAACGCTTCCGCTTAGCGATCTTCAAAGGTATGAAGATGCAATCTCTCCCCTCTCGTTGCTGGTTTCTCCATAGATAGATCTTGGTGACACGTAGGAAAATTTTGATTTACTACTACGTCTCCTAACAGTGGCATCATGAGCTAGGTCTATGCGTAGAATCTATGCACGAGTAGAACACAAAGCAGTTGTGGGCGTCGATTTTGTTAATATGCTTGCCTATACTAGTCTTATCTTGATTCGACGGTATTGTGGGATGAAGCGGCCCGGACCAACCTTACACGTACGCTTACGTGAGACCGGTTCCACCGCCTGACATGCACCAGTTGCATAAGGTGGCTAGCGGGTGTCTGTCTCTCCCACCTTAGTCGGATTGGATTCGATGAAAAGGGTCCTTATGAAGGGTAAATAGCAATTGGCATATCACGTTGTGGTTTTGGCGTAGGTAAGAAACGTTCTTGCTAGAAACCTATAGCAACCACGTAAAAAACTTGCAACTACAAATTAGAGGACGTCTAACTTGTTTTTGCAGCATATGCCTTGTGATGTGATATGGCCAGAAGGATGTGATGTGATGCATTGTGATGTATGAGATTGATCATGTTCTTGTAATAGGGTTCACGACTTGCATGTCGATGACTATGACAACCGGCAGGAGCCATAGGAGTTGTCTTACATTATTGTATGACCTGCGTGTCAATCATAAACGCCATGTAATTACTTTACTTTATTGCTAAGCGTTAGCCATAGTAGTAGAAGTAATAGTTGGCGAGGTAACTTCATGAAGACACAATGATGGAGATCATGATGATGGAGATCATGGTGTCGTGCCGGTGACAATGATGATCACCGTGCCCCGAAGATGGAGATCATAGGAGCAAGATGATATTGGCCATATCATGTCACTATATTGATTGCATGTGATGTTTATCATGTTTACATCTTATTTGTTTAGAACGACGGTAGTAAATAAGATGATCTCTCAATAAAATTTCAAGAGAAGTGTTCACCCTAACTGTGCACCGTTGCTAAGGATCGTTGTTCCGAAGCACCACGTGATGATCGGGTGTGATAGGTTCTAACGTTCGCATACAACGGGTGTAAGCCAGATTTACACACGCGAAACACTTAGGTTGACTTGACGAGCCTAGCATGTACAGACATGGCCTCGAAACACGGAAGACCGAAAGGTCGAACATGAGTCGTATAGAAGATACGATCAACATGGAGATGTTCACCATGGATGACTAGTCCGTCTCACGTGATGATCGGACACGGGCTAGTTGACATGGATCATGTGTCACTTAGATGACTAGAGAGATGTCTATCTGAGTGGGAGTTCATTGAATAATTTGATTATGTGAACTCGATTATCATGAACTTAGTCTAAAATTGCCTTTAATATCTATATTGTAGATCCAATGGCCAACGCAAATGTCAACCTCAATTTCAACGCGTTCCTAGAGAAAACCAAGCTGAAAGATGATGGAAGCAACTATACGGACTGGGTCCGTGGCTTGAGGATCATCCTCATAGCTTCCAAGAGATTGTATGTCCTTGATGCACCGCTAGGTGACCCACCCATTCTCCCAGCGGACCAAGATGTTACGAACGCTTGGCAGTCACGCTGCGATGATTACTCCCTTGTTCAGTGCGGCATGCTTTACAGTTTAGAATCGGGGCTCCAAAAGCGTTTTGAGCAACACGGAGCATATGAGATGTTCCAAGAGCTGAAACTAGTTTTCCAAGCTCATGCCCGAGTCGAGAGATATGACATCTCTGACAAGTTCTTCAGCTGTAAGATGGAGGAGAACAGTTCTGTTAGTGAGCACATCCTCAAGATGTCTGGGCTTCACAACCGCTTGACTCAGCTGGGAGTTAATCTCTCGGATGACTCAGTCATTGACAGAATCCTCCAGTCGCTTCCACCTAGCTACAAAAGCTTTGTGATGAACTACAACATGCAGGGGATGGAGAAGACCATTCCTGAGTTGTACTCGATGCTGAAATCAGCAGAGGTCGAGATCAGAAAGGAGCATCAAGTGTTGATGGTAAATAAGACCACTAGTTTCAAGAAAGGCAAGGGTAAGAAGAACTTCAAGAAAGACGGCAAAGCTGTTGCCGCGCCCGGTAAGCAAGTTGCCGGGAAGAAGAAGAACAAGAATGGACCCAAGCCTGAGACTGAGTGCTTTTATTGCAAGGGTACCGGTCACTGGAAGCGGAACTGCCCCAAGTATTTAGCGGATAAGAAGGACGGTAACGTTAAAGGTATATGTGATATACTTGTTATTGATGTGTACCTAACCAGCGCTCGTAGTAGCTCCTGGGTATTTGATACCGGTGCAGTTGCTCACATTTGTAACTCCAAGCAGGAGCTGCGGAATAAGCGGAGGCTGGCCAAGGATGAGGTGACGATGCGCGTCGGGAATGGTTCCAAGGTCGATGTGATCGCCGTCGGCACGCTACCTCTACATCTACCTTCGGGATTAGTTTTAAACCTTAATAATTGTTATTTAGTACCAGCTTTGAGCATGAACATTGTATCTGGATCTCGCTTGATGCGAGATGGCTACTCATTTAAATCCGAGAATAATGGTTGTTCTGTTTATATGAGAGAAATGTTTTATGCTCATGCCCCGCTGGTCAATGGTTTATTTTTGATGAATCTCGAACGTGATGTTACACATATCCATAGGGTGAGTACCAAAAAGTGTAAAGTTGATAACGATAGTCCCACTTACATGTGGCATTGCCGTCTTGGCCATATTGGTGTCAAACGCATGAAGAAGCTCCATGCTGATGGACTTTTGGAGTCACTTGATTTCGAATCATTTGACACATGCGAACCATGCCTCTTGGGCAAGATGACCAAGACTCCATTCTCCGGAACAATGGAGCGAGCAACTGACTTGTTGGAGATAATACATACCGATGTATGCGGTCCAATGAGTGTCGAGGCTCGCGGTGGCTACCGTTATGTTCTCACCCTCACTGATGACTTGAGCAGATATGGGTATGTCTACTTAATGAAACACAAGTCTGAAACCTTTGAAAGGTTCAAGGAATTTTAGAGTGAGGTCGAGAATCAACGTGACAGGAAAATAAAATGCCTACGATCTGATCGTGGCGGAGAATATTTAAGTCACGAGTTTGACACGCACCTTAGGAAATGTGGAATTGTTTCACAGCTCACGCCGCCAGGCACACCTCAGCGAAATGGTGTGTGTGAACGTCGTAATCGCACTCTATTGGATATGGTGCGATCTATGATGTCTCTTACCGACTTACCGCTATCATTTTGGGGATATGCATTAGAGACTGCCGCATTCACTTTAAATAGGGCACCGTCTAAATCCGTAGAGACGACACCGTATGAATTATGGTTTGGAAAGAAACCTAAGCTGTCGTTTCTAAAAGTTTGGGGATGCGATGCTTATGTGAAGAAACTTCAACCTGAGAAGCTCGAACCCAAAGCGGAAAAGTGCGTCTTCATAGGATATCCCAAGGAGACTATTGGGTATACCTTCTACCTACGATCCGAAGGCAAAGTCTTTGTTGCCAAGAATGGATCCTTTCTCGAGAAAGAGTTTCTCTCGAAAGAAGTAAGTGGGAGGAAAATAGAGCTTGATGAGGTAATTGTACCTCCACTCGAACCGGAGAGTAGCGCAGCACAGGAAGTTGTTTCTGTGGAGCCTACACTGGCTAGAGAGGAAGTTAATGATGATGATCATGAAACTTCAGATCAAGTTGCTATTCGAAGGTCCACTAGGACACGTTCCGCACCAGATTGGTACGGCAATCCTGTCCTAGAGATCATGTTGTTGGACAACGGTGAACCTTCGAACTATGAAGAAGCGATGGCGGGCCCGGATTCCAACAAATGGCTTGATGCCATGAAATCCGAGATAGGATCCATGTATGAGAACAAAGTATGGACTTTGGTGGACTTGCCTAATGATAAGCGAGCCATTGAAAACAAATGGATCTTTAAGAAGAAGACTGACGCAGACGGTAATGTCACCGCCTATAAAGCTCGGCTTGTCGCTAAGGGTTATCGACAAGTTCAAGGAGTTGACTACGATGAGACTTTCTCACCCGTAGCGATGCTAAAGTCTGTCCGAATCATGTTAGCAGTTGCCGCATTTTATGATTATGAGATCTGGCAAATGGACGTCAAAACGGCATTCCTTAATGGCTTCCTCAAGGAAGAACTGTATATGATGCAGCCGGAAGGTTTTGTCGATCCTAAAGATGCTAACAAGGTATGCAAGCTCCAGCGCTCCATCTATGGGCTGGTGCAAGCATCTCGGAGTTGGAACATTCGCTTTAATGAGGTGATTAAAGCGTTTGGGTTTGTACAGGTTTATGGAGAACCCTGTATTTACAAGAAAGTGAGTGGGAGCTCTATAGCGTTCCTTATACTGTATGTGGATGACATGCTGATAATGGGAAATAATATAGAACTCTTGGAAAGTATAAAGGCCTACTTGAATAAGTGTTTTTCAATGAAGGACCTTGGAGAAGCTGCTTACATATTAGGTATTAAGATCTATAGAGATAGATCGAAACGCCTCATTGGTCTTTCACAAAGCACATACCTTGAAAAGATATTGAAGAAGTTCAATATGGATCAGTCCAAGAAGGGGTTCTTGCCTGTGTTGCAAGGTGTGAGATTGAGTACGACTCAATGCCCGACCACGGCAAAGGATAGAGAAGAGATGAGTGTCATCCCCTATGCTTCAGCCATAGGCTCTATCATGTATGCCATGCTGTGTACCAGGCCTGATGTGAACCTTGCCATAAGTTTGGTAGGGAGGTACCAAAGTGATCCCGGAGCGGAACACTGGACAGCGGTCAAGAATATCCTGAAGTACCTAAAAAGGACAAAGGACATGTTTCTCGTTTATGGAGGTGCTGAAGAGCTCGTCGTAAAGGGTTACGTCGATGCTAGCTTCGACACAGATCCGGACGACTCCAAGTCGCAAACCGGATACGTGTATATTTTGAATGGAGGGGCAGTGAGCTGGAGCAGCAGCAAGCAAAGCGTCGTGGCAGCATCTACATGTGAAGCGGAGTACATAGCTGCTTCGGAAGCAGCAAAGGAGGGAGTCTGGATGAAGGAGTTCATCACCGACCTAGGAGTGATTCCGAATGCGTCGGGCCCGATGACTCTACTCTGTGACAACACTGGAGCTATTGCCCTTGCGAAGGAGCCCAGGTTTCACAAGAAGACAAGACACATCAAGCGCCGCTTCAACTCCATCCGAGATTACATTCAGGAGGGAGACATAGATATTTGTAAAGTGCATACGGATCTGAATGTCGCAGATCCGTTGACTAAACCTCTCTCACGAGCAAAACATGATCAGCACCAGAATGCTATGGGTGTTCGATTCATCACAATGTAACTAGATTATTGACTCTAGTGCAAGTGGGAGACTGTTGGAAATATGCCCTAGAGGCAATAATAAAATGGTTATTATTGTATTTCCTAGTTCATGATAATTGTCTATTGTTCATGCTATAATTGTGTTAACCGGAAACCGTAATACATGTGTGAATACATAGACCACAACGTGTCCCTAGTGAGCCTCTAGTTGGCTAGCTCGTTGATCAATAGATGGTCTCGGTTTCATGACCATGGACATTGGATGTCGTTGATAACGGGATCACATCATTAGGAGAATGATGTGATGGACAAGACCCAATCCTAAGCATAGCACAAAGATCGTGTAGTTCGTTTGCTAAAGCTTTTCAATGTCAAGTGTCATTTCCTTAGACCATGAGATTGTGTAACTCCCGGATACCGTAGGAATACTTTGGGTGTGCCAAACGTCACAACGTAACTGGGTGGCTATAAAGGTACGCTACGGGTATCTCCGAAAGTGTCTGTTGGGTTGACACGAATCGAGACTGGGATTTGTCACTCCGTGTGACGGAGAGGTATCTCTGGGCCCACTCGGTAAGACATCATCATTATGAGCTCAATGTGACTAAGGAGTTAGTCATGGGATGATGTATTACGGAACGAGTAAAGAGACTTGCCGGTAACGAGATTGAACAAGGTATGGGGATACCGACGATCGAATCTCGGGCAAGTACCATACCGATAGACAAAGGGAATTGTATACGGGATTGATTGAATCCCTGACATCGTGGTTCATCCGATGAGATCATCGTGGAGTACGTGGGAGCCAACATGGGTATCCAGATCCCGCTGTTGGTTATTGGCCGGAGAGGTGTCTCGGTCATGTCTACGTGTCTCCCGAACCCGTAGGGTCTACACACTTAAGGTTCGATGACGCTAGGGTTATAGGGAAATAGTGTACGTGGTTACCGAAGGTTGTTCGGAGTCCCGGATGAGATCCCGGACGTCACGAGGAGTCCCGGAATGGTCCGGAGACGAAGATTGATATATGGGAAGTGAGGATTTGGTTACCGGAAGTGTTCCGGGTGTCACCGGTAGTGTACCGGGACCACCGGAAGGGTTCCGGGGGTCCACCAAGTGGGCCCACCTGCCCCGGAAGGTTCCGTGGGCTAAGAGTGGGAGGGAGCCAGCCCCTAGGTGGGCTGGTGCGCCTCCCACCCCAGCCCAAGGCGTGGCAAAGGTGGAGGGGGGCAAACCCTAGGCTTAGATGGGCCTTAAGGCCCACCCTAGGGCGCCCCACCTCTCCCTTGCCCTAGCCGCCGGCCAGATGGCATCTGGTGGCTGCCGCCACCCCTAGGGTGGAACCCTAGGGCGCAGCCACCCCTCCTCCCTCTCTCCTATATATAGTGGAGGTATTTGGGGCTGCACAATACACGGTTCTCCCTCTCTCTCTGGTGCAGCCCTACCTCCTCCTCCCCTCGTTCTCCGTAGCGCTTAGCGAAGCTCTGTCGGAGTACCACACAGCTCCACCGCCACCACGCCGTCGTGCTGCCGGAGCTCTCCCTCAACCTCTCCTCCCTCCTTGCTGGATCAAGGCGTAGGAGACGTCACCGGGCTGCACGTGTGTTGAACGCGGAGGTGCCGTCCGTTCGGCACTTGATCGGATCTACCGCGATCTGAATCGCTGCGAGTACGACTCCATCAACCGCGTTCTAGCAACGCTTCCGCTTAGCGATCTTCAAAGGTATGAAGATGCAATCTCTCCCCTCTCGTTGCTGGTTTCTCCATAGATAGATCTTGGTGACACGTAGGAAAATTTTGATTTACTACTACGTCTCCCAACAAGATGTAGCATCACCCAATATGTCGACTGGCCTTCCCCCATATACACCTGACCATCCAGCTATCCCCAAGTCTCTAAGGGTGACCGAAGAGGAGCATGTCCAAGTGGGTATCTTAGTTGAAGCGGTGGTGCAGCTGATCCGGGGTGGAGTGACTGGTATGGATCTATTGGAGACGTTTCTCGGTCGACGTATTCAGCCGCTCCAAGCCAGAGACCACACCATGTGGCACTACGCGGGCCCTAAGGACTCGACCAGGACGCATCCAGAAGAGGTTCCATAGAAAACTGTCGAGCAGTGGCTTCGTAGTATCACTGGAGCTTGCGACAATCCTTTGGGAGCCAAGAGGATCCGACCTTACTCGGCCGAAAACCCGCCGAAGAATCTGGTGAGTTGTGTGGTGTCGACTGATGTGTTTGTATTGTCGAGTGATACATTGACTTATAAACTGACTTCCTCACTTGAATCATGCAGGAGTGGACGAACATGCACTCGCCTGTTCCCAACGGGAACCACGCTGGGGATGGTGTGGTGAGCAAGGGTGGCAGCGTGGACGACGACGGTCCCTCTGACTCCAAAGATGAATACGCGGGCTCTGACAAAGAGGAAGAAGTCGAGTCACCTCCCCGACGCGAAGACCGCGCCAAGTCCCGTTAGGATCCGACAGCTGTTGAGGACAGGGCTCCAGGCCCTAGCGAGAAAAACCCGAAGCGGAGTCGCCCGTCAACTGTTGAGTCGAGTGAGAGGCTGGCCAAGCAGCGCAAGCAAGCCACAACCAAACCTTGCAAGGCTTTGCCTCGCATGAGGATGGCCGTACCTATCGTCTCCACGTAAGTATTTATTTTTGAATTCTTTCTATCGACCGTGGCCTTGAGTTGTAGATGACCGAGTGTTGTTCAATCCGTCAGAGCTGCTATGTCCGTAACCTCACCTCATCGAGACGGAGGGGAGGCGATGGACATTGACACTGCTGACACTGCCACTTCTCATATAGGTTAGCAAGTTGTTGATTCGTCCGAATGGGACTCGACACATGCAAATGTTAACATTGTCGGTTGTTGTTGCAGAGGTCATTCAGGTGGAGGACGACGAGGAGCACCTGGACACTTCGCGCACTCGTATCCGAAGAGCTTCATTAGTGCAGGCGCCTCAGTGCTCAACTGTAGAGTCCTCCTAGGGGATAGGCGACTCGACACAACTGAGAGCTGAACCCGCAACACCTCTGTCGCGTGCTCCTCCAGCTGTCTCGACCATTGTGACATCAACTCCAACTGGACCCACTCAGACTGCCTCAGCTGCCCCAGCAACCACGCCGATCCTGCCTGTGACGGCCTTCTCTCTGCATCGCATTCCGGAAGATCAGACCAGATCTGCGAAGGAGGCCATGATCCAGGCGAAGTAGATCATGCTGAGAACCAAGGAGGCGTACAAGGCCAGCAAGCTGGCTTATGACGTCAGCGCAGCCCTCCACACCATTGTCCGAGTAAGTTCGATTGTAAGTACATTTCCGATTGAATTCTTGTCTTTTCTTGACTGCTGTACACCCACTGGGTGATTATCGTAGAATGTTTGAAACTTCTCCACTCGAACAGATCGGATCGTAGTCGAGTAGGATTGGGATCAATAGTACGTGTGGTACTAGAGTCACTCGACATGTCGATTTTTTTTCTGACGAGTTACTCGACGGATCGAGAGTTAACCGTCTCAGTGGGGGCACTCTTAGTGCACCCACTGGGTGTATTCCCCGAGACCGCTGTCGAGTGCTTGCATCGGTAGGGGTCTTAGAGCTTGTCGTACCCACCCTCCGCAATTACTCTGTAGGTTTCATGGATATTATCGACAAACCATGATATGACGCTACATAAGGATAGACTGCACTTCTCAGAGTGATGGATATTCCAATGATGGATGTTTCTGCCGCTCGACTGATCGAGAATCGGCAGATCCAATGGGGGCACACTAAGTGTACCCACTGGGTGTAGTCCCCGAGACCGCTGTCGAGTGCTTGCACTGACGGGGGTCTTAGAGTTTATTGTATACATGATACATTTTGCCATGGATCACGCCACTCTGTAGCTACCTTGCAGGTTTCATGGATATTATTGAGAAACCATGATATGACGCTGCATTAGGATAGATTGAACTTCACAGAGCAGGGAGGCGCGTCACTCGATGGGTCGAGTGTTCTGACAGGGCTGGCCTTGTCGAATGTTTTAATAACCAGTGAGGACACGCTAAGTGCACCCACCGGGTGTAGTCCCCGAGGCTACTGTTAATCGCAGACGATAAGCAGTAGGCTTGAAAACTTGTCGTACGCATGATACTAGAGTCACTCGACATGTCGAGTGTTTTTTTTCTAACGAGTTACTCGACGGATCGAGAGTTAACTGTCTCAGTGGGGGCACTTTTAGTGCACCCACTGGGTGTAGTCCCCGAGACCGCTGTCGAGTGCTTGCACTGGCAGGGGTCTTAATAGAGACAACTTTGAATTTGTTTATGGCACACGGAGCGCTAGGGCCACTCGACATGTCGAGTGGACTTTTTGCTTGAATTCTTCTTAGGTTGTTCCAAGGTTGTAATATAGTCACTCGTCGGTGTTCATAACCTAGTCGATTGTCCCAGGCACCACTTGCCGATTGAATTCCTGTCTTTTGTTGGTTCCAGAGGGCGTGCGAACTTGGGACGCAGTACAAGGATGTGGAGGATGAAAGGAACCGGCTGCGAGTGGATCTGGTGGTCTCCAACAATGCTCTGGAGCAAGCGCGTGCCGAGATGAAGTCTTTGGGAGGTAATTACTGCTGACTCTCCGCATTCCCCTCTTCATTCTTCATGTTTTGAACCGAGTGCTCTCACTCGAACAGACGTATGCAATGAAAACCGTCGACTCCAGGCGTGACTCAACAATGTTGTTTCTTTAGATTCCATGAAGAAGGCGCTGGAGGAGAAGGACAAGGCACTTGCTGACGCCCAACAAGTGGCCAGGGACAAGACTGAAGCTGCAGATCAGAAGCTGGTGGCCGCCAAGAAGCTGGAGGAGGAGAACACCAAGCTGAAGCAGGAGCGTGCGGACCTCGTCAAAAGGAGCAATGGCCTGGAGAAGCATTTGGGCGAATTCTCGAGGAAGATGTATATTCTGCTCGACGGTGAGTGTTTCTTGTCGACTGAAGTTTGTAAAAAATTTGAGGGTTGTAGTTCACCGATTCTCCTCCCATTCTCCATTCTTCAATAGAATTCTGCCAAGACTTTGAGAAGGAGACAGAAGAGGTTGAGCCCAATCTGGATCCCACCAAGTCACCAGTTGCCGATGCAGTGGCCATGAACATGTTGAGACTCAACTTCCGGCTCCAAGGCGTCCAAGCATATATTGTTCGACTAAAATATGCAATGGAGAGAATCGACAAGGAGCTATGGCCTGAGGACACTCTTCAGCTTGACCTCAACTCTATAATGGTTCGCCTGAATGAACTTCCCAGTCAAGTGCAAGCTTGGAAGAAATCTGCTACTCGCTGCGGGGCCGACGTGGCATTATCACTTGTCAGGGTCCATTGCAGGGACGTGAGGGAGGAGAAGCTGAAGGAGCTCCAGGTGGTAAACACAAAGAAACTCCAGTTTGAGGACTTCATGGAAACCTTCATTGAGGCAGCCACCAGAATCGCCGACGGCATCGACTTTGACACTTTTGTCGAGCCTGCCAGCCCGTCACCCATTTAAAAAACTTGGTCTTTGGAAGAAACACTTATATTTGCCTTGGTATGCCAAGTGGAATTGTATCCCTTAAAACTTCATTCAGGCCTTAGGCCTGAGCACATTTGCTTCCGTACGAAACATTTATCTGCGGTTTACCCTTTAGATTTTATTCGTATTTGGCTTTCAATCGTCTATTCGACTGAGTTTGTTTTAAACTTAGGCGAAGCATGTTCGCAGCTAAGCCCCCGAGTGTGAGGGTTGTTCATCACTCAGAATAGTTTTCAAGTTAGGTGAATGTCGATTCGTAGCTAAGTCCCTAAGTGTGAGGGGTGCTCACCACTCGGAGTTATGTTTTTTTAACCTAAGCGAAGACGGATTCACAAATAGGCCATCGAGTGAATGGACTACTATCCACCGGACAGGGTTTTTAACTTAGGCGGAAGCATGTTCGCAGCTAAGCCCTCGAGGGTGAGGATTGCTCATCACTCAGAGTATTTTCGAACTTAGGTGAATGTCGATTCGTAGCTAAGTTGTCGAGTGAATGGATTACTATCCAACCGATGAGGTTTTCCACTTAGGCAAAACGTGTTTCGTAGCTAAGCCCCCGAGTGTGAGGATTGCTCATCACTCGGAGTATTTTCGAACTTAGGCGAATGTCGATTCGTAGCTAAGTTGTCGAGTGAATGGATTACTATCCACCCGACGAGGTTTTTAACTTATGCAAAACATGTTTCGTAGCTAAGCCCCCGAGTGTGAGGATTGCTCATCACTCGGAGTATTTTTGAACCTAAGTGAAGATGGATTCACAAATAGGGCGTCGAGTGAATGGACTGCTATCCACCCAACAAAGTTTCTAACTTAGGCGATAGCATGTTCACAGCTAAGCCCCCGAGGGTGAGGATTGCTCATCACTTGGAGTATTTTCGAACTTAGGCGAATGTCGATTCGCAGCTAAGTTGTCGAGTGAATGGATTACTATCCACCCGACGAGGTTTTTAACTTAAGCGAAACGTGTTTCGCAGCTAAGCCCCCGAGTGTGAGGATTGCTCATCACTTGGAGAATTTTTGAACCTAAGCAAAGATGGATTCGCAAATAGGCCATCGAGGGAATGGACAACTATCCACCCGACAGGGTTTTTCACTTAGGCGAAACATGTTCACAGCTAAGCTCCCGAGTGTGAGGATTGCTCATCACTCGGAGTATCCCCAAGAATGTGACTGTACGATTGAACCGACTATATATATTGCAGAAATGTGAATTGCATTGATGAAGTATTCTTATTAAATAAGAAGATCCCTGTCTCAAGTATAAAAACACCGGAGCAGATCTGCATTCCAGGCTCGTGGCTCGTCCATCTGCGTCATGAGATTGTACGGGTGATAGGCTCCATTGTTTAGCACCTTAGTGACGACGAAAGGACCTTCCCAAGTAGGAGCAAGCTTGTGAGGTCGGTGTTGATTCACTCGAAGCACCAAATCTCCCTCATGAAATGACCGACTCTTGACATTCTTCTCATGGAAGCGCTGGAGGTCCTGCTGATAGGCAGTAGTCTGGATCAGAGCCATCTCTCGTTCCTCCTCAAGAATATCTACATCGTCCTGTCTGGCCTGTTCAGCTTTAGCCTCAGAATACAGCTCCACTCGAGGAGAATTGTGGGCCAAGTCACTCGGCAATATGGCTTCAGCACCATAGACAAGGAAGAAAGGAGTTTGTCCAGTCGACCGATTAGGCATTGTCCTCAGACCCCACAAAACAGACGACAAGTCAGTTACCCAGGCTCCGGCGGCATGATCCAAATCGCACATGAGACGAGGCTTCAGACCATGCAGGATGAGACCATTAGCCCGCTCAACTTGCCCATTGGTTTGAGGATGCACAACAGATGCATAATCCACTTGGGTGCCTTGAGAGTTACAGAAGTTCCTGAATTCTTCCGAGTCAAAATTAGTGCAGTTGTCTGTGATGCTGCTATGCGGAATGCCGTATCAATAAATTATCTCTCTCATGAACGTGACCGCCATACAGGAGTTAAGCTTCTTGATTGGCTTGGCTTCTATCCACTTGTTGAATTTGTCGAGTGCTACCAACAAGTGAGTGAATCCTCCTTTTCCGGGTTGGAAGGGGCCAACCATGTCGAGTCCCCAAACCGCAAACGGCCAAGCAAGAGGAATTGTCTTCACAGCAGATGTCGACTTGTCTGATAGGTTCACATAGAACTGGCAACCATCACAATGATCAATGATGTTTTAGCCATCTCATTAGCTCGTGGCCAGTAAAAACCAGCTCGGTATGCTTTAGCGACAATCGTCCTTGAAGACGCATGGTGGCCGCAAGTTCCCAAGCAAATCTCGTCTAGAATCATTCGACCTTCCTCGGGGGAAATGCAGAGCTGGGTGACACCAGTCGCACTCTCTCTGAACAGTTGATCTCCCATCACAATGAAAGCCTTGGACCTGCGCACAATCTGCCGAGCCTCTGTTTCATCTTTAGGGAGCTCTTGTCTGAGGATATAGGCAATGTAAGGCACAGTCCAATCGGGAATGATAACCAGAATTTCCATGACAAGGTCAATCACTGCAGGGACATCGACTTCTATCAAGTCAGTGGAACTCAAAGCCTATGGGGGCTCTTCGGTGAAAGGATCTTCTTGAACCGAAGGAGTGTGCGCAGGTCCAAGGATCTTCCAGTCATAGCGGGGTTTCAAACATCCCACTCTTTCATCACTTGATTCACCACCAGATCTGAGTCACCATAAACCATCAGGCGCTTGACGCCGAGTGAGACAGCCATGTGCAACCCATACAACAGTGCTTCATACTCTACCTCATTGTTGGAGGAATCAAAGTGAATTTGCAAGACATAGCTGAGCTTGTCGCCCCTAGGAGATATCAGGACAACCCCAGCACCAGACCCATTCAACATTTTGGAGCCATCAAAGAACATTGTCCAATGCGTCGAGTGAACTTGGATAGGCTGTTGCTGTTCGATCCACTCGGCCATGAAATCTGCCAATGCTTGGGACTTGATTGCTTTTTTGGCTTCGAATCTGATGTCAAAGTGTCCAAGATCGATTGCCGATTTAGCCACTCAACCTGATGCGTCTCGATTATTGAAAATTTCGGACAAGGGAGTATCACTGATGACTGAAATTGAGTGGTCTTGGAAATAATGTGCCACCTTCTTCGCTGATAGGTAAATACCATAAACCAGCTTCTGATAGTGTGGATATCTTTGCTTTGAGGGGGACAAAACTTCTGAGACATAATAAACCGACTGCTGGACTTTATAAGCTTTACCCTCCTCTTCTCGCTCGACAGTCAGTATTGTACTGACGACCTGATTTGTGGCCGCGATGTACAGGAGCAAGGGCTCTTTGCTGGCAGGAGCGACAAGCACCGGCTGGGTGGAGAGCAGGGCTTTGAGCTCAACAAACGCTACTTTGGCTTCGGGAGTCCAGTCGAACATGTCGGACTTCTTCACCAATTGATAAAAAGGCAGAGCCTTCTCACCAAGACGAGAAATGAATCGACTCAATGCTGCCAAGCAACCTATGAGCTTCTGAACATCCTGCACTCGCACGGGAGTCTTCATACGGGTAATGGCGCTGATTTTCTCGGGGTTGACATCAATTCCTTGCTTGGAAACGAGAAAACCAAGTAATTTGCTGCCAGGGACGCCGAAAGTACACTTGGCCAGATTCAGCTTTATGTTGAATCGCCTCAAATTGGCAAATGTCTCGGGCAAGTCAGCCAGTAGGTCGGAACCTTTGCGGGACTTGAACACTATATCGTCCATGTACGCCTCGACATTCCGAGGGATCTGGTCAAGTAAACATTTTTGAATCATGCGCATAAAAGTAGCGCCGACATTTTCTTGAGACCAAAAGGCATGGTGATGTAACAAAAACACCCAAATGGGGTGATGAAGGTTGTCTTTATTTTGTCCGGGCCATACAGACGGATCTGATGGTACCTAGATTAAGCATCCAAAAATGATAAACGCTCACACCCCGCTGTCGAGTCAACAATTTCATATATGCGGGGGAGCGGAAAATGATCTTTTGGGCACACCTTGTTGAGATGTTTGAAGTTAATGCACATGCGCAACAACTTATCTTTCTTTGGCACCATCACAACATTCGAGAGCCACTCGGAGTGGTAAATCTCCCGAATGAACTTGGCTTGCAAGAGACGGGTCACTTCTTTTGCGATTGCCTTGTGCTTCTCCGCCGCTGAACGACGTAAATGCTCACTGACGGGTTTGGCTTTTAGATCCACTCGCAGACGGTGCTTAGCCAGCTCCCTGGGAATCCCCGGCATGTCAGCAGGCTTCCATGCAAAGATATCCCAGTTCTCATGGAGGAACTGGATGAGATCGACTTCCTATTTGCTGTCGAGTTTTGATGAGATATTCGTCAGGGCAGCAGTAGGATCCTTCAGATGGATGTGTACCTTCTTCACCTCCCCTACCGAATGAAATGCCGACTCGGAAGCCGGCTTCTTTGCACTGAGCAAGTCGGTAGGGTCGGCGGTTTCCTTGTACTCCTCCAACTCAACCATGGCCATCTGGTGATCGGCGATCTTGGAGCCTTGCTGGAGGCACTCTTCGGCCCGCTGTCGATTGCCAGTGACCATGATCATGCCCTTAGGGCCTGGCATTTTCAACTTGTCACGCCCAAGATGCGCGCCTATCCGTTTAAGGCACGAGGGCCTCGCAAGGGATAGAGGCACATCTTGTCGTTAACAAGAATAGTATCATCACAACATACAATACCGAATGAGAAGAATATACAAGTTGGCTTACACTCACCACATGCTAACTTACAATGTCACTCAAATCATAGCATCAAGTTGAACACAGGGTCCGACTATGGACGAAACCCTCTACTCATCCGGATATGTCACATACATCCTGCCTCTCTCCTCGTCATACTCCCACTGGAGCTGGGTAAGATCATCTTGCATGAACTCATCTGATCCTGTACCTGGATTGTTGTAGTAAACTGTGAGCCACAGAGGACTCAACTATCAAGTACCCGGGTGCCAACACTATTTAAGATTTAGGATGAAAGGGTGATGTTTAGTTTGCAGCAGCACTAAGCATTATATGGTGGCTAACTTACGCAACAGGAATGTAAATGTGAGTGGTCTACGTTTAGTGATCGAATCTAGAGTAATCTCTATGAGATCCTGAACACTTACTTACGTCAATCATAACCCCACCGTGTTCTCTCTCGGATCATGTTCACGAGCAGAGACGATCACGGTTACTCACACAGTTGGTGTATTTTAGTTAGAGTTTACTTCAAGTTTTCTATAACCGGGTGTTAAACAAATATCCAAGTTGCCACATAACCGCGGGCACGGCTTTCCGAAAGATTTAACCCTGCAGGGGTGCAGTGCTCCAACTAATCCATTACCAAATTAACCACACTCCATGGGAATACCTCGACCGCGGATCTCGCGATCATCATAGGTAATTCCAAAGGAATTCCACCACCTCGAGTAAACCCGAAGAAAGTCAGACTCCACACGCAAGACACTCGATAAAGGTAAAACAAATCCAGCAAGACCACCCGACGTGTCGGCGAACCCGATAAGAGCCGCGTATCTCAGTCTCAGGACACGACGGATAAGCTACGCGTACGGAGGCCTGATAGAAATCTCCCAAGTTTCCCTGGGTTGGCCCCGCACAGTGCTCTAGTTTGGACCAACACTCATGCGGAGCACTGGCCCGGGGGTTGATTAAATTATCCACGGGTTTGCAAGACCCTATGCAATTTTATTGAGTTGTTAAGAAAATGTAGTACCAATGTTGGGTCTTGCCAGACAAGTTTTAATCTCAATCTAATAACAAGGGGGTCCCCATAACAACCCCGAGCATGTTAGGAGCGCAAAGTATGGAAAACATAACACCGGTAACAAGGAACTAATGGCGGTAGCAGTGGAACAAAACACTCAGCAAAAGGCCAAGCCTTCCACCAATACCAGATATATATGTGCATTAATTTAAATAACAAAATTATTGTGATATCCAATCCATGTTGTCACATGGAACAACCTGCACCTGCAACTAAGAACGCTATAAGAGGGGCTCAGCAGCGGTAACTTAGCCAATCAACAGTTTGTTGGGATGTGGAGGTTAGAGGCTGTCATGGCAACATGGGGGCTGATGTCATGTGGTAGGTAGCGCAATTGTAATGATAAGAACGAGAAACTAGCAAGCAAAGATAGTATTGGGATCCGGGTACGATCATCTTGCCTGTTGGTTCTTTAGCGGAACAAGTAGTGGGATCCTCGTAGTGGTACTCTCCTAGGTCCTCGTACTCAGTATCAACACTCGTGTCTACCCAAGGGAAACAGGAACAATAAACATCCCACCAAGGTGCAATGCACAATCAAAATGATGCATGATCATTTATGAAGAATTATAACATGGCAATCCAAAACTATTCATATTACACATGCAAAGTTGTTTATTAATGAATCTGGACAGAACCTCATGTAAAGTTATTTAGACATGCATGAACATGGCAAATATGGATGCATCATGCAAAATTGATGGAAATGCATATAAGGATCGCAAGAAACGGAGCTACGGTTCTCGAGATACGCTCACGACAAGGTACGGAGGCAAAACACAAGACCACCAATACCTGGGCTAATTCTTGGCATTCCAAGGTGGCCACTGGACAGGTGATGAAAAATCAATCACAATAGACTCAAGAATCACTCAATTCCATGGAGTATAGCTCCCACAAGTCACAACACAAAAACACACCAAATCTGCCACAAACACCAACATAGCAATTTGAAAAGCTCACAACTAGAGCTACAGGAACCCTACAGCCACAACCAAGACATGGACAGAATCTTCTCAACACCCACATCAACTTATCCAACTATGCAATCAGCAAAAGAGGCACACATCGATATGCATGGAGCAACCAAGTTGGCATGATGATTCAGTTTTCAGGGACTGAAACTTCCAGTTTTCTAGAATCTGGGTTAATAAAGTAGCAAGTTGATAGCACTGGTTAAAGATGCTAGAGATCTCCTATTGGCATGAAAATTAACAGGATGGTATATGGCAATATCTGCTACAAATACCTATCACTGAGCATGCTCAAATTCACAGCACATCAATAGCTACAACCCACTCTACATGGCAAAACAATAACAACAGAATCTCCAGACTTAGCCATTTTTAAACAGGTTGGCAGAAACAGAAAGTAGGCAATTTAACATCATGGTTCCCACTTATCTAGTGACTTAACATGAATAACAAAAATACTGGGACATTCCCAACAACTTTGACTAAAAAATTCATGTTGGCAAGATCTTGAAAGCATGCATAGATTAATTCATATGAAAAAGAAAAAAGGGCATCACAGCATAAAAGTGCAGTTTTGTCATGTTGCCCCAAAGTCAAATCTGACTTCACAGGTGCATACATGGGTTGATTCTACCCCAAAATTAATTACTCATACCTATATGCTTGCATGGAACAAGAGGGAGCAAAGGGGGGGGGGGTCGAAATTGGACCTCCCTAGGCCATGGGTGAGTTATGTCACTTATGGAAGTTAATGCAAATGTCACAAAAAGATAGGTGCTCCATAGATACATGTTGGAAGGGGTTATTTAGCACCTTAGGGACATGATAGCATGGCATGGCATCAAGATCAAGGATGAAACTATCTAGAAGAGGTATACATGCACATATACACATGAAAGAAACCTACACATGCATGCCTACCCTTAAGCACACACATCCACAACATATGGAGATAATAAGGCACAACCATCCACACCTATGCTAACATCACTAGGATAGGTGAAAGAGCAAGCACATGTACAACCACCAAGCCACACACACAAGCATGTGTGGGTGACACACACACACTCACTAACCTACACTTACAAGAACACACACATGTATGGTGCACCACACACCCACACTACACACTACAATGCACACCATCACACATGCACTACTCTAAGGCACACACACACACATACATGAGACAGAAAAAATAAAAAAAGGAACCTGATCCTACACATACATACATACACACTCAACAAATAAAAGGAAAGAAAACAAGCAAAAAAGAAAAGAAAAGAAAAGAAAAGGAGGGTGGAGAAGGGGATTCGAATCCCAAATCCCCTGGACTCACCACACACACTCTACCACTGCGCTGCGCTGCCGTTGCTTAACAGAGGGGGGGGCCCTCTGCTCTCTAATACACACACGCACGCACATATAACCCTGACGAAACTGAAGAACGAAACAGAGCTAGGACGACCGCGGATCTCCGGCAAGCACACGGCGGCTACAGGGCAACTCTGGAGAAGGCAAGACGCGGCGCCGACTGCAGGGTGCACGGGGGGTCCATTCCCCTGCTCACCTCGCGGTGAGGAGGATGTTGGGAGACGTAGTAGTAAATCAAAATTTTCCTACGTTCACCAAGATCTATCTATGGAGAAACCAGCAACGAGAGGGGAGAGATTGCATCTTCATACCTTTGAAGATCGCTAAGCGGAAGCGTTACAAGAACGCGGTTGATGGAGTCGTACTCGCAGCGATTCAGATCGCGGTAGATCCGATCAAGTGCCGAACGGACGGCACCTCCGCGTTCAACACACGTGCAGCCCGGTGACATCTCCAACACCTTGATCCAGCAAGGAGGAAGGAGAGGTTGGGGAAGGGCTCCAACAGCAGCACGACGGCGTGGTGGTGGTGGAGTAGCAAGGTATTCCGACAGGGCTTCGCCTAAGCGCTGCGGAGGAGGAAGAAGAGAGGTAGGGCTTCGCCGTGAGAGAGAGAGATCAAATCCTGTCTCAAAACATCCAAAACCTCAAGTATATATAGGAGGAGGGACGTGGAGGGCTGGCTTGGCCTCTACTCCAAAGAGGAGATGGCCGGCTGAATTAAAGGGAGAGTCCACCTCCCACAAGGGAGGTGGATCTCCTCCTTTTAAATCCTTTTTGCCTTATCTCCTTATCTCCAGCCGCATGGGCCTTTAGCAAAAGTCTTGCCCAGCCCAATAAGGGCTGGCACACTTTATCTAACAGCCCATGTGGTCCTTTGGTCGTCACACCCCTCCCGGGGGTCCTCCGGCACCCTCCCGGCACTCCCGGTACACTACCGATGAGCCCGAAAACTTTCCAGTGACCAAAACTGGACTTCCTATATATCAATCTTTACCTCCGGACCATTCCGGAGCTCCTCGTGACGTCCGGGATCTCATCCGGGACTCCGAACAACCTTCGGTAATCACGTATACCTTTTCCCTATAACCCTAGCGTCATCGAACCTTAAGTGTGTAGACCCTACGGGTTCGGGAGACACGTAGACATGACCGAGACACCTCTCCGGCCAATAACCAACAGCGGGATCTGGATACCCATGTTGGCTCCCACGTACTCCACGATGATCTCATCGGATGAACCACGATGTCAGGGATTCAATCAACCCCGTATACAATTCCCTTTGTCTATCGGTATGGTACTTGCCCGAGATTCGATCGTCGGTATCGCCATACCTTGTTCAATCTCGTTACCGGCAAGTCTCTTTACTCGTTCCGTAACACATCATCCCGTGGCTAACTCCTTAGTCACATTGAGCTCATTATGATGATGTCTTACCGAGTGGGCCCAGAGATACCTCTCCGTCACACGGAGTGACAAATCCCAGTCTTGATTCGTGTCAACCCAACAGACACTTTCGGAGATACCCGTAGCGTACCTTTATAGCCACCCAGTTACGTTGTGACGTTTGGCACACCCAAAGCATTCCTACGGTATCCGGGAGTTACACAATCTCATGGTCTAAGGAAATGATACTTGACATTGAAAAGCTTTAGCAAACGAACTACACGATCTTGTGCTATGCTTAGGATTGGGTCTTGTCCATCACATCATTCTCCTAATGATGTGATCCCGTTATCAACGACATCCAATGTCCATGGTCATGAAACCGTGACCATCTATTGATCAACGAGCTAGCCAACTAGAGGCTCACTAGGGACATGTGATGGTCTATGTATTCACACATGTATTACGGTTTCTGGTTAACACAATTGTAGCATGAATAATAGACAATTATCATGAACTAGGAAATACAATAATAACCATTTTATTATTGCCTCTAGGGCATATTTCCAACAGTCTCCCACTTGCACTAGAGTCAATAATCTAGTTACATTGTGATGAATCGAACACCCATAGCGTTCTGGTGTTGATCATGTTTTGCTCGTGAGAGAGGTTTAGTCAACGGATCTGCGACATTCAGATCCGTATGCACTTTACAAATATCTATGTCTCCCTCCTGAATGTAATCACGGATGGAGTTGAAGCGGCGCTTGATGTGTCTTGTCTTCTTGTGAAACCTGGGCTCCTTCGCAAGGGCAATAGCTCCAGTGTTGTCACAGAGTAGAGTCATCGGGCCCGACGCATTTGGAATCACTCCTAGGTCGGTGATGAACTCCTTCATCCAGACTCCCTCCTTTGCTGCTTCCGAAGCAGCTATGTACTCCGCTTCACATGTAGATGCCGCCACGACGCTTTGCTTGCTGCTACTCCAGCTGACTGCCCCTCCATTCAAAATATACACGTATCCGGTTTGCGACTTAGAGTCGTCCGGATCTGTGTCGAAGCTAGCGTCGACGTAACCCTTTACGACGAGCTCTTCGGCACCTCCATATATGAGAAACATGTCCTTTGTCCTTTTCAGGTACTTCAGGATATTCTTGACCGCTGTCCAGTGTTCCGCTCCGGGATCACTTTGGTACCTCCCTACCAAACTTATGGCAAGGTTCACATCAGGTCTGGTACACAGCATGGCATACATGATAGAGCCTATGGCTGAAGCATAGGGGATGACACTCATCTCTTCTCTATCCTTTGCCGTGGTCGGGCATTGAGTCGTACTCAATCTCACACCTTGCAACACAGGCAAGAACCCCTTCTTGGACTGATGCATATTGAACTTCTTCAATATCTTTTCAAGGTATGTGCTTTGTGAAAGACCAATGAGGCGTTTCGATCTATCTCTATAGATCTTAATACCTAATATGTAAGCAGCTTCTCCAAGGTCCTTCATTGAAAAACACTTATTCAAGTAGGCCTTGATACTTTCCAAGAGTTCTATATTATTTCCCATTATCAGCATGTCATCAACATACAATATAAGAAATGCTATAGAGCTCCCACTCACTTTCTTGTAAATACAAGGTTCTCCATAAACCTGTACAAACCCAAACGCTTTAATCACCTCATTAAAGCGAATGTTCCAACTCCGAGATGCTTGCACCAGCCCATAGATGGAGCGCTGGAGCTTGCATACCTTGTTAGCATCTTTAGGATCGACAAAACATTCCGGCTGCATCATATACAGTTCTTCCTTGAGGAAGCCATTAAGGAATGCCGTTTTGACGTCCATTTGCCAGATCTCATAATCATAAAATGCGGCAACTGCTAACATGATTCGGACTGACTTTAGCATCGCTACGGGTGAGAAAGTCTCATCGTAGTCAACTCCTTGAACTTGTCGATAACCCTTAGCGACAAGCCGAGCTTTATAGGCGGTGACATTACCGTCCGCGTCAGTCTTCTTCTTAAAGATCCATTTGTTTTCAATGGCTCGCTTATCATTAGGCAAGTCCACCAAAGTCCATACTTTGTTCTCATACATGGATCCTATCTCGGATTTCATGGCCTCAAGCCATTTGTTGGAATCCGGGCCCGTCATCGCTTCTTCATAGTTCGAAGGTTCACCGTTGTCCAACAACATGATCTCTAGGACAGGATTGCCGTACCACTCTGGTGCGGAACGTGTCCTGGTGGACCTTCGAATAGCAACTTGATCTGAAGTTTCATGATCATCATCATTAACTTCCTCTCTAGCCGGTGTAGGCTCCACAGAAACAACTTCCTATGCTGCGCTACTCTCCGGTTCGAGTGGAGGTACAATTTCCTCATCAAGTTCTATTTTCCTCCCACTTACTTCTTTCGAGAGAAACTCTTTCTCGAGAAAGGATCCATTCTTGGCAACAAAGACTTTGCCTTCGGATCGTAGGTAGAAGGTATACCCAATAGTCTCCTTGGGATATCCTATGAAGACGCACTTTTCCGCTTTGGGTTCGAGCTTCTCAGGTTGAAGTTTCTTCACATAAGCATCGCATCCCCAAACTTTTAGAAACGACAGCTTAGGTTTCTTTCCAAACCACAATTCATACGGTGTCGTCTCAACGGATTTAGACGGTGCCCTATTTAAAGTGAATGCGGCAGTCTCTAATGCATATCCCCAAAATGATAGCGGTAAGTCAGTAAGAGACATCATAGATCGCACCATATCCAATAGAGTGCGATTACGACGTTCAGACACACCATTTCGCTGGGGTGTGCCGGGCGGCGTGAGTTGTGAAACAATTCCACATTTCCTAAGGTGCGTGCCAAACTCGTGACTTAAATATTCTCCGCCACGATCAGATCGTAGGCATTTTATTTTCCTGTCACGTTGATTCTCGACCTCACTCTGAAATTCCTTGAACCTTTCAAAAGTTTCAGACTTGTGTTTCATTAAGTAGACATAACCATATCTACTCAAGTCATCAGTGAGGGTGAGAACATAACGGTAGCCACCGCGAGCCTCGACGCTCATTGGACCACATACATCGGTATGTATTATTTCCAACAAGTCAGTTGCTCGCTCCATTGTTCCGGAGAACGGAGTCTTGGTCATCTTGCCCATGAGGCATGGTTCGCATGTGTCAAATGATTCGAAATCAAGTGACTCCAAAATTCCATCAGCATGGAGCTTCTTCATGCGTTTGACACCAATATGGCCAAGACGGCAGTGCCACATGTAAGTGGGACTATCGTTATCAACTTTACACTTTTTGGTACTCACACTATGGACATGTGTAACATCACGTTCGAGATTCATCAAAAATAAACCATTGACCAGCGGGGCATGAGCATAAAACATTTCTCTCATATAAATAGAACAACCATTATTCTCGGATTTAAATGAGTAGCCATCTCGCATCAAGCGAGATCCAGATACAATGTTCATGCTCAAAGCTGGTACTAAATAACAATTATTAAGGTTTAAAACTAATCCCGAAGGTAGATGTAGAGGTAACGTGCCGACGGCGATCACATCGACCTTGGAACCATTCCCGACATGCATCGTCACCTCATCCTTGGCCAGCCTCCGCTTATTCCGCAGCTCCTGCTTGGAGTTACAAATGTGAGCAACTGCACCGGTATCAAATACCCAGGAGCTACTACGAGCGCTGGTCAAGTACACATCAATAACAAGTATATCACATATACCTTTAATGTTGCCGTCCTTCTTATCCGCTAAATACTTGGGGCAGTTCCGCCTCCAGTGACCGGTACCCTTGCAATAAAAGCACTCAGTCTCAGGCTTGGGTCCATCTTTCTTCTTCTTCCCGGCAACTTGCTTACCGGGCGCGGCAACAGCTTTGCCGTCCTTCTTGAAGTTCTTCTTACCCTTGCCTTTCTTGAAACTAGTGGTCTTATTCACCATCAACACTTGATGCTCCTTTTTGATCTCGACCTCCGCTGATTTCAGCATCGAGTACAACTCAGGAATGGACTTCTCCATACCTTGCATGTTGTAGTTCATCACAAAGCTCTTGAAGCTAGGTGGAAGCGACTGGAGGATTCTGTCAATGACCGAGTCATCCGGGATATTAACCCCCAGCTGAGTCAAGCGGCTGTGTAGCCCAGACATCTTGAGGATGTGCTCACTGACAGAACTATGCTCCTCCATCTTACAGCTGAAGAACTTGTCGGAGACATCATATCTCTCGACCCGGGCATGAGCTTGAAAAACTAGTTTCAGCTCCTGGAACATCTCATATGCTCCGTGTTGCTCAAAACGCTTTTGGAGCCCCGGTTCTAGACTGTAAAGCATGCCGCATTGAACAAGGGAGTAATCATCGCAGCGTGATTGCCAAGTGTTCATAACATCTTGTTCCGCTGGGAGAACGGGTGCGTCACCTAGCGGTGCATCTAGGACATACAATCTCTTGGAAGCTATGAGGATGATCCTCAAGCTACGGACCCAGTCCGCATAGTTGCTTCCATCATCTTTCAGCTTGGTTTTCTCTAGGAACGCGTTGAAATTGAGGGTGACATTCGCGTTGGCCATTGGATCTACATCATAGATTGTAAAGACAATTTTAGACTAAGTTCATGATAGTTAAGTTCACTTAATCAAATTAATGAACTCCCACTTAGACAGACATCTCTCTAGTCTTCCAAGTGATACATGATCCATGTCAACTAGCCCGTGTCCGATCATCACGTGAGACGGACTAGTCATCCATGGTGAACATCTTCATGTTGATCGTATCTTCTATACGACTCATGTTCGACCTTTCGGTCTTCCGTGTTCCGAGGCCATGTCTGTACATGCTAGGCTCGTCAAGTCAACCTAAGTGTTTCGCGTGTGTAAATCTGGCTTACACCCGTTGTATGCGAACGTTAGAACCTATCACACCCGATCATCACGTGGTGCTTCGGAACAACGATCCTTAGCAACGGTGCACAGTTAGGGTGAACACTTCTCTTGAAATTTTATTGAGAGATCATCTTATTTACTACCGTCGTTCTAAGCAAATAAGATGTAAACATGATAAACATCACATGCAATCAATATAGTGACATGATATGGCCAATATCATTTTGCTCCTATGATCTCCATCTTCGGGGCACCATGATCATCACTGTCACCGGCACGACACCATGATCTCCATCATCATGATCTCCATCATTGTGTCTTCATGAAGTTGTCTCGCCAACTATTACTTCTACTACTATGGCTAACGCTTAGCAATAAAGTAAAGTAATTACATGGCGTTTATGATTGACACGCAGGTCATACAATAAATAAGACAACTCCTATGGCTCCTGCCGGTTGTCATAATCATCGACATGCAAGTCGTGAATCCTATTACAAGAACATGATCAATTCATACATCACAATGCATCACATCACATCCTTTGGCCATATCACATCACAAGGCACATGCTGCAAAAACAAGTTAGACGTCCTCTAATTTGTAGTTGCAAGTTTTTACGTGGCTGCTATAGGTTACTAGCAAGAACGTTTCTTACCTACGTCAACACCACAACGTGATTTGCCAATTGCTATTTACCCTTCATAAGGACCCTTTTCATCGAATCCGATCCGACTAAGGTAGGAGAGACAGACACCCGCTAGCCACCTTATGCATCTAGTGCATGTCAGGCGGTGGAACCGGTCTCACGTAAGCGTACGTGTAAAGTTGGTCCGGGCCGCTTCATCCCACAATACCGCCGAATCAAGATAAGACTAGTAGCGGCAAGCAAATTAACAAACTCGACGCCCACAACTGCTTTGTGTTCTACTCGTGCATAGATTCTACGCATAGACCTAGCTCATGATGCCACTGTTGGAAGACGTAGTAGTAAATCAAAATTTTCCTACGTTCACCAAGATCTATCTATGGAGAAACCAGCAACGAGAGGGGAGAGATTGCATCTTCATACCTTTGAAGATCGCTAAGCGGAAGCGTTACAAGAACGCGGTTGATGGAGTCGTACTCGCAGCGATTCAGATCGCGGTAGATCCGATCAAGTGCCGAACGGACGGCACCTCCGCGTTCAACACACGTGCAGCCCGGTGACATCTCCAACACCTTGATCCAGCAAGGAGGAAGGAGAGGTTGGGGAAGGGCTCCAACAGCAGCACGACGGCGTGGTGGTGGTGGAGTAGCAAGGTATTCCGACAGGGCTTCGCCTAAGCGCTGCGGAGGAGGAAGAAGAGAGGTAGGGCTTCGCCGTGAGAGAGAGAGATCAAATCCTGTCTCAAAACATCCAAAACCTCAAGTATATATAGGAGGAGGGACGTGGAGGGCTGGCTTGGCCTCTACTCCAAAGAGGAGATGGCCGGCTGAATTAAAGGGAGAGTCCACCTCCCACAAGGGAGGTGGATCTCCTCCTTTTAAATCCTTTTTGCCTTATCTCCTTATCTCCAGCCGCATGGGCCTTTAGCAAAAGTCTTGCCCAGCCCAATAAGGGCTGGCACACTTTATCTAACAGCCCATGTGGTCCTTTGGTCGTCACACCCCTCCCGGGGGTCCTCCGGCACCCTCCCGGCACTCCCGGTACACTACCGATGAGCCCGAAAACTTTCCGGTGACCAAAACTGGACTTCCTATATATCAATCTTTACCTCCGGACCATTCCGGAGCTCCTCGTGACGTCCGGGATCTCATCCGGGACTCCGAACAACCTTCGGTAATCACGTATACCTTTTCCCTATAACCCTAGCGTCATCGAACCTTAAGTGTGTAGACCCTACGGGTTCGGGAGACACGTAGACATGACCGAGACACCTCTCCGGCCAATAACCAACAGCGGGATCTGGATACCCATGTTGGCTCCCACGTACTCCACGATGATCTCATCGGATGAACCATGATGTCAGGGATTCAATCAATCCCGTATACAATTCCCTTTGTCTATCGGTATGGTACTTGCCCGAGATTCGATCGTCGGTATCGCCATACCTTGTTCAATCTCGTTACCGGCAAGTCTCTTTACTCGTTCCGTAACACATCATCCCGTGGCTAACTCCTTAGTCACATTGAGCTCATTATGATGATGTCTTACCGAGTGGGCCCAGAGATACCTCTCCGTCACACGGAGTGACAAATCCCAGTCTTGATTCGTGTCAACCCAACAGACACTTTCGGAGATACCCGTAGCGTACCTTTATAGCCACCCAGTTACGTTGTGACGTTTGGCACACCCAAAGCATTCCTACGGTATCCGGGAGTTACACAATCTCATGGTCTAAGGAAATGATACTTGACATTGAAAAGCTTTAGCAAACGAACTACACGATCTTGTGCTATGCTTAGGATTGGGTCTTGTCCATCACATCATTCTCCTAATGATGTGATCCCGTTATCAACGACATCCAATGTCCATGGTCATGAAACCGTGACCATCTATTGATCAACGAGCTAGCCAACTAGAGGCTCACTAGGGACATGTGATGGTCTATGTATTCACACATGTATTACGGTTTCTGGTTAACACAATTGTAGCATGAATAATAGACAATTATCATGAACTAGGAAATACAATAATAACCATTTTATTATTGCCTCTAGGGCATATTTCCAACAGAGGAAGGAGGCGAGCGGCAGGAGCTCGACTAGCTACCGGCGGTGACAGGCAACGGTGGCGACCTAAACGAGCTACGCGCGGAGGAGAAGGCCTACGGGGACCAAGGGCTCACCTAGGGGATGGCGACGATGAACCGGTCACGAAGCGACGACGATGGAGGGGAAGGAGAGGCGGGGATGCGGCAGTGATGGAGGGAAGAAGACCTGGCCGCGCTGCGACGGCGAGGAGGAAGAAGAAGACCTCCTGAGGCCTTCTAGCACCCGGAATGGAACGTCGGCACGATACCGAAGGTCCTGGATGCCATGGACGACGACGGGCTCGACGGAGACGACGAGCTGATCACTGGCGACGTCTCTACGCTCTCTGAACCTCTCTGAACCCTTACCTGACAGGGGAAAGAAACGAGGAGGGATAGCGGTGGAGGAAGAAAGAGGAGCGACGGCGGCGGCTGGAGGGAGAGGAACCCTAGGCGAGGGGGCACGCACACCGAGGGGAGGCTAAATACCCTCGAGCTGATGGCGACGATGACGGAAAGGAGCGGCGGGCGCTCTCTCTCTTGCTGAACCTGACGGAGAAGGAACGGGAGCGGGTGGCCATCACTGTTCGGATGGGCTGGGCCTCGGCCCACCTGACCTCTCACTCTCTCTCAAACAATAAACAGAGCAGGATTTTCTTTAAATAAAAGTGCGAGGATAAATAATAATGCCCAGAGCAAAAGGAAAAGGTTTGGTTGGAAACAAAATAGATTTGGGAAGGAAATATTATGCTCTTGGTTATAAAAATGTTAAATGGAATTATTGCACAAGTTATTTTTAATATTTTAATAAAACAGGCCCTGTTTTAAATAGGTTTCAAAATCCAAACACATTCAAATATCAAAAACTTCACTTCCAATATTTATAAGACATATTGGGCTACCACATGAACATTTTTAAAATCATTTAATTAGCAACTTAAATCTGGTCCTATAATTTTAAAGAAGAGAGGGAAGATAGGACGTGATGATGTTGTAGAAAGAGAGGGAGAAGAGGAAAGCACACATGACCCCAACCACACACCAACCACCTCAACATCAAGCACATCACAACACAAGATCCAATCCAAGACACACAACATAGCAAGCATGATGAATGGCATGATGATGAAATGATGGATGCCATGATGCATGAATGCATTTCAATCACATGAAACAAGGTGCAAACCATCTCATAGCTCATGACACAAGGTTCATACAAGGTTCAACAATGGGGTTACATGCCAATTAGGGTAGGGACAACACCTGGGCTGTCACACAACTTGAGATACACATAACATGGTGGGTCCATGAAACGTGCATACGCGGGTTGACCCAGAATGGCGTGGTAAGCACTCTTGAAATCCACGACTTCAAATGCCAACTTTTCTTTTCAGAAATTTTTGTCATTCCGAAATGCCACATCCAATGCTATCTGGCCGAGTGACTTGGCCTTCTTTCCTGGGATGACCCCGTGAAACTACATGCTGCTCTCACTAAGATGGGACATCGGAATGCCCATCCCTTTTAGGGTATCTGCATAGAGAATGTTTAGGCCGCTGCCGCCGTCCATGAAGACCTTTCTAAGTCTAGTCCCCCCCACCGGATCAACTACCAGAGCCTGTCGACCGGGAGTGAACACATGAGCAGGATGGTCTGTCTGGTCGAATGTGATAGCATATTGGGACCATTTGAGGTAGGTGGGGGTGTCTGGTATAGCCATGTTGATTTCTCTATTGATGACTTTGAGACGGCTCTTGCTCTCAACATCAGCAAAGATCACCAGTGTAGCAGTGACATCCGGGAATGTTTCCTTTTCCTCATTTTCATCTCCCTTCTCAGGAGATTTATCACTTGGCTGGTCTCCCTTGAATTGCTGAATAAGTGTCCGACACTCTCGAGTGGTGTGCTTGGGAAAAATCAGGTTGCCTTCCGCATCTTTCCTCGTGTTTATTACACACGACTGATCCATGATATCAGTTCTTGACTGATTTTCCCTTTCTTGGGGGCATACTGTGCCTTAGCTTTGCCCTTGTTCTTCGACTGAGTCGCCAGTGCTGCCGCTTCTGCCTGAACTGGATCTTCAGCCTTTCGCTTCTGTTTCCGATTGTTGCTACCGCCAGCCTCATTAACGACTGCCTTTCCTTTGCCGCTATAGAGACAGTCTTCTTCCTCGCCATTGGCATACCGAGTGGTGATTTCCATCATCTTGCCGAGTGAAATATCACCCGTTTGTCCGAACTTTAGATAAAGTTCTCTGTATCTCACACCGGCCTTGAATGCACAAACAGCTGATGTTCCGACACATTCTCCACTATATGATGCAGAGTGGACCATCGCTGAATATAATCCCTTAAAG
Organism: Hordeum marinum; assembly: GCA_022496015.1. NCBI lineage: Eukaryota > Viridiplantae > Streptophyta > Magnoliopsida > Poales > Poaceae > Hordeum > Hordeum marinum. The sequence continues at coordinate 72,592,604 of CM039677.1, forward strand.
TTTCATTGGGCTTTTGGACACAGTGTTGTAAGTCGACCAGACCTGCCGAACGCTTGCAAGTGCCTTCAAAGATTCAGACAAACACTCGGGCAAGATCCTCCCAGCAATGTATACTAGAAGGAGCCAAGCGATTCAGCCAAGCGCAAGATGAACCATCCAACATGAGGGAAAGGTGCTTCATTGCCACATTGTCATTTCCGCCACCAATTTGCATAGCCACTCGGTAATCATCTAACCAAGTCTCCGGCTTTGATTCGCCAGAAAACTTCCCAATTCCCGCCACCAACCTGAAGTTGGGGGGAATCTCCACATAACATATGGCTCTGCTGAAACATTCAGGACCAGAAACCACGGCCGAGCTACCACTCGGAAAATCTCTATCGTATCCTTCCCTGTGGGCTCTGCCGCTGTCAATCCCGCCCCTGTCAATCCACTTCTAAACAAGGAGGGCGCGGGCGTCAAAGCTACCGTTACTGGTAACGTACGCAATAAAAGCTACTAATGGCAATTGAACCAACGTCTGCCCGTTGGGCTCTTGATGATGGCTCCTAGTCTTCTGGCGTTGAGTGAAAGTGAGGTCTTCCGAGTGACATGCGACTGCCGAGTGAAAGAAGGAGTCTCCAAGTGGATATCTGTCGAATGGCTTTGAACGTCTCCAGGAATCCACTCGGAACTTCATGCTTGATCTTCAAGTCCTCCCATGTAGTGTCCTTAGGTAGGGTATGTAGGCCTTGCCTAGGACCCTACCCTAGGTACGTATCCTCGTCAAACACCAAATAACATTTATTTAGGTTCTTCACTAATCCCGAAGGTAGAGAGAGCGTGCGATGTTGATCACATCAACCTTGGAAACATTTCCAACACACATCGTCACCTCACACTTAGCTAGTCTCTGTTTATTCCGTAGCGTTTACTTCGAGTTACTAACATTTATCAACTAAACCGGTTGTTGGAGATATGCCCTAGAGGCAATCATGTATGATGATATTTCCTATGTGCTTATGAATAAAGATAGTCCTTGGACATTATCATTGATGTGTATTAACAAGTATGTGACTTGTTTGTGCGACTATGCTTTGTATGATGACTGTCCTAAATGGTCCCTAGTTGAAAGGGTTGTGTGGACACGCAACCAGTTAGACTAGCATATGACATGGTGGATTGTCCGGTCTCACTGACCATGTAGCATTGGATGCTAGCCAGATAATATGGACTCAGAAAGGTCTGGTCGGATTCGACATAGTCGGATCCGAGTCGAGATAAGGTCTGAGTTGGACAGACCCAACTATGAGACACAACGATAGGTCATCTGTGAGTCTCTAGTACAACATACGTTCTATGTCCTAAGACCTGAGTTGGTGCATGTACTCGGGATGGTGACAGACTTGCTTTGGGCCGACCAAATGCTACTCTGTGACTGGGTAGTTACAAAGGTAGGTTTCGGGCTTGTCTAGACCCATGTTGCGAGACATGGTCGAGCAAGATGGGATTTTCCCTTCCTAACTGGAGAGATATTGTCGTGGTAACGAGCCTGGCAGTAGAAGGTAGGGGTACGAGGGGAGAGGGCATAGTCCTAGCTATGGCGAGGGTGTACACACGGATGTATGAGTTCAGGCCCCTCTCGTGGAGGTAACAACCCTACTTCTCAGTACTCGGGAGCTTATGTCGTGTGGAATGTTAAGATCACAATGGTTGCGAACCCTTCTGCCAGAGGGGAGGGGAGGCTTATATAGAGTTCACTGCCCCTCATAAGTGCCCGACATCTAAGGGTCCGATCTTGGGTTTAAAGACTGGCGTTACTGGTAACATACATAATAAATGCTACTAATGACGAAGGACTAACGACTGCCCGTTGGCCTCCTGATGGTGGCTCCTGGTCTTCTGGTGTCAACTGAGAATGAGGTCTACCGAGTCATAGGCGACTGTCGAGTGAAGGAAGAAGACTCCGAGTGGATGGAATGTCGAGTGACTTGAACGCCTCATGGAATCCAGTCGGAAGCTTATGCTTGATCTTCAAGTCCTCCAATGTAGTGTCCTTAGGTAGGGTATGTAGGCCTTGCCTAGGACCCTACCCTAGGTACATATCCTCGTCATTAGCCCCCAAATGGATTGGGGTTCGAGTGGTGAAATGGGGGTATCAATGCCAATCTCGAATTAAGGCATAAAATCTCCCGAATGATATTCGGGGCTTCAACGAAACTTGCGTCGATTGAACTCTAAGTATTAATGACAATTCAGGATCAACACGCCAAAATCTTCCGAATGATATTCGGGGCTTCGACGAAACTTGCATCGATCGAGCTCTTCTCCATTCGCCCGGATCCATTTAGCCTTGAAACCGTCTGAGTGGATGTTCAATGACTATTTTGCTCCGAGTGAACTGAAAGTATCTTTGGAGGTGACGGGTCGATCTGTCAGACCCAGATTTCGTGAGATACGAAAATTTGGGAAGCGTGCGCGTGTGCGATGATGACTCCATGATCAGGGCAAGTGGGAGCATGACGCCTCGATCTCCGCATCGATCATTTCGCCACGTACTGGACGCAGACTGCGGTTGGCATGCGCGCTGATCTTGTGGGTCCACCAGTCAGTGAGGCACTCGGCGGGATATAAATCTCGAAGCGTTGTGGTTCGCACAGTACTATTCCCCAAACTTCCTCTCATCCTACGCCTCCCCTGTCTCCAGTGCCTCATCTTGTTCTTCTCTGACGAGAGCCGCTGTGGCGATGACGAAGAGCACCACGGAGAAGCTGGAGCGAGCTAAGAAGGGGGTGACGAAGGTCAAGGGCAAGAAGCCCTCGACCGCTCGGTTCACCGTGGCGGCAGGATGGATGCAGGGGTCTTTCTCCCCTCCGTAGTCACTCGAGAGGACATGGAGGGCCTTGTCGCTGATGGGCTCATGGCGGATAGTGCCTGGAGGCTGCCGAAGGGAGAGCGCGAGCCGGAGCCGTGCGACAGGAAGTGGGTCCTCCTTCTCTCCCACGTTGAAATAGGTTTCTCTATGCCACCCCACTGTTCTTTAGAGGGTTCTTGTATTTCTTCGGCGCCAACTGCACCATCTCCCATCGAATATTGTTGCATACTTGTCTTCCTTCGTTACTTTGTGCGAGTGTTTTCTGGGCTGTTCTCCCCATTGGGGGCTGTTCAAGCGCATATTTACGGTCAGATCCCAGACCATGAAGAAATCTCTCCCTGCTGATGGGAAGACTCATGTGCTTCAGTTGTGTGGGGGTTTAGGAGTTCATAAAAGAGCCCGTAGTTCTTTCCCTGCCATGAATTTTCTCGAGTCTGTTAGAGGCTGGCAGTCGACTTGGTTCTACTGCAAAGACACAGCATCGCCCAACATGTCGACTAGCCTCCCCCCTATACACCTGACTGTCCAGCTATCCCCAAGTCTCTGAGGGTGACCGAAGCTGTGGTGCAACTGATCCGGGGTGGAGTGACTGGCATGGATCTGTTGGAGACGTTTCTCATTCTACGTATTCAACCGCTCCAAGCCAGAGATCACACCGTGTGGCACTACGCGGGCCCTGAGGTCTCGACCAGGGCGCACCCAGAAGAAGTTCCGCAAAAGACTGTCGAGCAGTGGCTTCGCAGCATCACTAGAGCATGCGACAACCCTTTGGGAGCCAAGAGGATCCGACCTTACTCGGCCGAAAACCCGCCGAAGAATCTGGTGAGTTGCGTGGTGTCGACTGATAAACTTGTATTATTGAGTGATATATTGACTGATGAACTGACTTCTTTACTTGAATCATGCAGGAGTGGACGCACATGCACTCGCCGGTTCCTAACGGGAACCACGTTGACGATGGAGTTGTGAGTGAAGGTGGCAGCATGGACGGTGACAGTTTAGAAGACTCCGAGGACGAGTATGAAAACTCGAACGAAAACAAGCCAGAAGTCGAGCCTTCTCTCCGCACCGAATGCCGCACCAAGGCTCGACAAGATCCTGAAACTGCTGAGGACAGGGCTCCGGGCCCAAGCGAGAAGAACCCAAAGCGGAGCCGCCCCTCGACTGTCGAGTCGAGCGAACGATCGGTGAAGCAACCCAAAGTGATCGTGTCCAAACCTCGCAAAGCCTTGCCTCGCATGAAGATGGCCGTGCCCGTCGTATCCATGTGAGTGTTTTACTCTCAAATTCTTTCTGTCGATTGTGACTTCGCGTTGTTGCCAACTGAGTGTTGTTTGATCCGTCAGAGCTGCTACGTCCATAACCTCACCTCCTCGAGACAGAGGGGAAGCGATGGACATTAACACTGCTGACGCTGCCACTTCTCACAGAGGTTAATAAGTTCTTGATTCATCCGAATGAGATTCGTCACTTGCAAAAGTTAACACTGTCGATTGATGTTGCAGAGGTCATCCAGCTAGAGGACGACAAGGAACACCTAGACACCTCGCGCACTCACACCCGAAGAGCTTCATCAGTGCAGACGCTTCAGCGGTCGACTGCTGAGTCCTCCGAGGGGATGGGCAACTCGACACAAATCAGAGCTGATCCTGCAGTACCTTTGTCGAGTGCCCCTCCAGCTGTCTCGACCATCGTGACATCAACTCCAACCGAACCTGCTCAGACTGCTTCGGCTGCCCCAGCAACTATGCCGATCCCGCTCATGATGGCTTTCTCTCTGCATCGCATCCCAGAAGATCAGACCGGAGCTGCGAAGGAGGCTATGATCCAGGCAGAGCAGATAATGCTGCGAACCAAGAGGCGTACGAGGCCAGCAAGCTGGCTTACGATGTTAGCGCGACCCTCCGCACCAATGTCCGAGTAAGTTCGATTGTAAGTACATTTCCGATTGAATTCCTATCTTTTCTTGACTGTACACCCGGTGGGTGCTTATTTTCCACACGTAGAATGTTTGAAATTTCTCCACTCGAATAGGTCAGGTCTTAGTCGAGTAGGTTTTGGTTCGCTAGTACGCGTAGTACTAGAGTTACTCGACATGTCGAGTGCATATTTTTTTTTCTGACGGGCCGCTCGACAGATCGAGTGTTAACTGTCTTAGTGGGGGCACTCTAAGTGCACCCACTGGGTGTAGTCCCCGAGACCGCTGTCAAGTGCTTGCATCGGCAGGGGTCTTAGAGCTTGTCATATGCTTGATACGTTTGCCCTTGGTCGCACCGCTCCGCAGCTACTTTGTAGGTTCCATGGATATCGTTGATAAACCATGATATGACGCTACATAAGGATAGACTGCACTTCACAGAGTGGGGAAGGGCGTGTCACTCAACAGATCGGGTGACGAATATTCCAATGACGGATGTTTCCTGCTACTCGACTGATCGAGAATTGGCAGATCCAGTGGGGGCACGCTAAGTGCACCCACTAGGTGTAGTCCCTGAGACCGCTGTCGAGTGCTTGCACCGGCAGGGGTCTTAGAGTTTGTTGTATGCGGGATACATTTTGCCTTTGATCACACCACTCCGAAGCTACCTTGTAGGTTTCATGGATATTATTGATAAACCATGATATGACGCTACATAAGGATAGATTGAACTTCACAGAGCAGGGAGGCGCGTCACTCGACAGGTCGAGTGACGGATGAATGTTCTGACAGGGCTGACCTTGTCGAACGTTTCAGTAACTAGTGGGGGCACGCTAAGTGCACCCACTAGGCATAGTCCCCGAGACTACTGCTAATCGCAGACGATAAGTAGTAGTCTTGAAAACTTGAAATCGGGATTTCCGTCGTACGCGGAGTAATGGAGGGACTCGACATGTCGAGTGCATTTTTTTCTGACGAGTTATTCGACAGGTCGAGTGTTAACCGTCTCAGTGGGGGCACTCTGACTGCATGTCGAGTGCATTTTTTTTCTGACGAGTTATTCGACAGGTCGAGTGTTAACCGTCTCAGTGGGGGCACTCTGAGTGCACCCACTGGGTGTAGTCCCCGAGACCGCCTTCGAGTGCTTGCACCGGTGGGGGTCTTAATAGAGACTGTTTTGAATTTGTTTACGGCACGCGGAGTGCCAAAGCCACTCGACATGTCGGGTGGACTTTTTGCTTGAATTCTTGTTCCCTTGGACATGGGCTTCATGGACATCATAGGTCAACCATTATATGACGCTATTCCAGGATAGTAAGACAGGCGTTCGGTAGTATTCATGACGGGGTTATCACCCCTAGGTAGGCCAAAGCAATGGGGTCTTCCCCCTTTTTCTTCAAAGAAAAACTACGCGGCCGGCTGGAGGACGACCGACACAAGCCAGTGCCGGCTGGCACCCCGGATGGTTGGTCGAAGAGCCGACTGGACCCTTGGCTGGCTGGGCATCACCGGCTGCCCACGTGCCAGCTCTTCTGCTGACTTTGGGATGGACATGCCCCGTCCCGTCCCTCTACGCGCAGGTACGGCAACGCAACATGACCGGCACGACGGGCAGCCCTGTGGCTACAGTGGCCGCTGACGCACTATGGCGCGTGGCTACAGTCCAACCGTCCCGGTCGCTGACCTTGGTGAGCGCGACCTGATGGGGGAATAGTGTCGGCATGCCCTTGCCACTCGATTACCTACCCCGGCGTGGCTACATTGCCGCCGGCCGTACCGGAGACTTTGGCTGGCTGGCACTAGACGACGCCCCCTGGGCGGCCCGTGTCGTGGCAGGTAGGCAAGGGCCAATCGCAGGGCCGGCTGGCTGCCCCCCCATAGGAGATGGGACCGCTCGGCCGGCAGGCCCCGCCAACGATGAGACGCGCGAGCGGCGGGACCCCTTGGCTAGCCGGAGAGACTTCCAGTCGGGTCCCCCCCACCTTTGTACTTATAACATATTGTAAGAGCCGGGGGTTGGCCCATAAACCCCCCGAGCCCCCATGCAATGGGGGGATGGACACACACATACACATCTACGCACGAACGATCATCCCCTTCTAGCAGTGGAGGAGAAGAAGCCGACCGCCCCTTCTTCCTCCTCTAGACACAGCTCCAGGGGCACCATTGTACTTATACCTATCCATCCAACAAAACCAAGCAGGACTAGGGGTATTACCTCCCCCAGAGGGCCCTGAACCTGGGTACATCGTGTGTCATCACCGCTTGTGCCCAATCTCGCACCCGGATCCCGTCGGCGTCCTCCGGCCCCAACCACCTACGATAAGCCACCCCATGGCATTTGTTGTGAGAAAACGACGATAGTTGGCGCCCACCGTGGGGCCGTACGTGGCACCGGCCGGATTCATGCTCCGGGCAGGGCCCCTCGCCATTCCCCGCCATCGCCGCTCATCCCGGCAAAACTATGGGGGGCTCGCAGGGCTTGCTCCGGCACACCCTTTGAGCAACACCATCGGCCTCACGACCGACATCGACGCGCTCACCGAGTGCTTCGGCAGGCTCAGCCTCGCCGAGGCTCCGGACGCTGACGTGTACCCCGCAGGGGTGCTCGTCTGCGCTGGTCCGCCCATGGCAGTGGGCGCACTCGCTGCGGCTCAGCCCAGCGGCTCCCATGATCGCGTGGGAGTGATGGCCATCACTTCCTCCATCGCTTCCGGATGGGCGCGGGTCGCGGCTACCGCTGCCACTGCCCGCGTCGGCACGTCCGACCCGCTCGGCGCGGCCCTCCGGGGCTTGAGCACTCCGATTGCCCTGACGGCGAACCCCGATACCGCCGTGGCCGACCTCGAGGCGGCCCGCCGCATCCTGTTCGAGGATGCCACCGCCCTCGTAGCCATGCGGCGCCGCATGGAGGCGGCATAGTGGGAGTACACTTCCGCCTACGGACTCACCCAGGCTGGCACCGAGCCCACCCGGCGTGGGGCTGTGCGCGACCGCGGCCGCGTGGTCGCCGAAATCCTCGGCGGCAAAATGCCCGTCTATGACACCCCCGCAGCTAACCTATGGGCTCTCAAGGTGGCCTATGAGGAATTGGCCACCTTGGAGGGCGAAGAGAGTGCCGCCCATGAGCGTCACATCAAGGAGCTCATCGATGCTGCTGATGCGTAGCAGCATCTGCTCGCGACGGGCGGCGCCGCCACTGAAGGCCCCCAGCCAGAGCGCGAGGGCACGGGAACTGCCGGCCGCCAGGCGGCCCAGTACTCCTGCTCCCCTCGCGTCTCCGGCCACCGGGCCGAAGCAAACAACCCCCAGCCCTCTCAAACGCCAAGGAGCAAGCAGCCGGCTGTTAGCAGCCGGTGCACCAACGAGCCACCTCGGAGCGGCCGCCACCACGAAGTGCCGGCATCCGGCAGCTGGCGCAGCCATGGGCACACGCCGGCTCCGCGGCACGAGTCGCGGTAGTCGGCGCCACCCACCATCCGTCCCGAACTCTCGGCTCGGCTCGGACCACGCGTCCCCCGCAGCGAGAACGATGTCCGCAACCGCCTCGACAAACTCGCGCAATCTGCCCTCCTCGAGGTGGAGGGCTCGATTGGTCCGGCCTGCTTTGGCCCCCGGATCCGCACTGAGCCGTTCCAAACCGGTTTCACGCTCCCTAGGGACACCCCGAAATACAACGGGGCCGCCAAGCCCGAAGACTGGCTCAGCCCGCACCTGGCTCAATAGCCTGGTAGCCGGCAGCATCAACACTTGGACGAACTTTGAGGAGGCCTTCGTCCGCAACTTCACCGACACCTACAAGCAGCCTGGCCATCCTCGTGAACTCGCCATGTGCGTTCAGGGGCCGTACGAATCCCTTCGCGACTACCTCACCCGGTGGACCGAGCTCCGCAACTACTGCGAGGGGGTGCACGAGGTGGAAGCCATGCAATACTTTATCGAGGGTTGCCGGGACGGCACCCCTCGCAAGCATAAGCTCATGTGCTCCAAGCCGGCCACGCTTTCCAAGCTCATGACCAAGGCGGACAAATATGCCACGGCCGATTCAGCCATCCGGGTCAAGACGACCCCGCCCGCCAAGGCAACGATGATGCTGGCCATGACCCGGCCGGCTGCCGACAATCGGTAGCTGCAGAACAACAAGTGCAAGAACGACTAGACGGATCCCCGCTACGGGAGCCGGTAGGTCAATACCGTCGAGGATCAGGAGCCGGCTGCCCAGCCTACCGGCCAGCGCCAGCGCATCGGCAAGGCTGCCTGGCAGCCGAAGCTCACCTTCGAGCAAATGCTCGATCTCCCCTACAAGAATCATTCATGGGCCAAACCCTCTATGCACACGCTCCGGCAATGCAGCTTCTCACAGCGATTGGCCCGGGGGGACGGCTTTTCGGCTCCCCCCGCACTGCTAGCCCGTGCGCCGGCCCCGACCCAAGCTGCCGCCCCGGCGCCAGCAACGGCTCTGAACGACGGTCGTCTAATCGACCAGTTCCCCAACCAGGACGGTTGCTACGTCGTCTTCACCAGTGAAGAGACGGGTAAATACGCTCAGCGCGGCTCCGCCGTGAGGTGAACGCCACCATGTCGGCAACTCCCAAGTTCATGCACTGGTCGGAGAAGTCGGTCACTTGGAGCCAGGCCGATCACCCCACCGTGATGCCGAATCCCGGCAGCTATGCCTTGTTCCTCGACCCCACCATCACCACCAAGGAGCATTTGCGGGTGCTGATAGATGGCGGAAGTAGCATCAACCTTCTCTACCTCGACACGATGCATAAGCTAGTGCTGAAGATAGAAGACCTATAGGCTAGCCGGACGGTTTTCCACGGCATTGTGCCTGGGAAGTCCTGCTCCCTGTCGGCAAGATCACGCTCGACGTCCTCTTCGGTGGACCCGGCCATTTCCTCTGCTAGCCAATGCGGTTTGAGGTCGTGGACCTTGCGAGCCCCTACCACGCGCTGTTGGGCCGGTTGGCTCTTGTCAGCTTAATGGCGTTCCCCCATTATGCTTTCCTCAAGCTCAAGATGCCGGGCCAAAAGGGAATCATCACCATCAAGGGCGACTACAAGATGTCGCTCGAGTGCGATCGAGGCGGCAGCTGGCTGGCCGAGGCCCTGGAAATCACCGAGGGGAGATGACAACTCGACCGGCTCGTGGCCCTTGCTACCAGCCAGCCGGCCGTGCCAGCCCCTCCCTCGCAATCTGTCGGCAAGGCCTCCTTCCAGCCGTCTAAATACACCAAGCAAATCCCGCTCGACCCGGCCAACCCGGCTCAGTGCATCACCATCGGCTCCCGCCTCAACAGCAAATAGGAAGGCGAGCTCGTCAACTTCCTCCGTGAGAATCGAGACATCTTCGCGTGCTTCCCCAAGGACATGCCGGGTGTTCCGAGGAAGTTCGCCAAGCACAAACTCCACATCCGGCCGGACGTGAAGCCAGTCAAGCAACCCCCGTGCTGCTTCTTCGAGGAGAAGCGACGCACTATACGCGAAGAGATCACCCGGCTGCTTGCAATCGAGTTTATCATGGAAGTGTTCCACCCTGACTGGCTGGCCAACCTAGTCCTGGTGCTGAAGAAAAACAAGACCTGGCGCATGTGCATCGACTACACTAGCCTGAACAAGGCATGTCCCAAGGACCCAATCGCCTTGCCACGGATCGATCAAGTCACCAACTCCACGGCCGGCTGCGACTTGCTGTCTTTCCTGGACGCCTACTTAGGCTACCACCAGATCAAGCTGGATCCGGAAGACCGGCTCAAGACCTCCTTCATCACGCCCTTTGGGGCCTACTGCTACATCACCATGTCCTTCGGCCTGAAGAACGCAGGCGCCACCTTCCAACGGTGCATGCAGAAGTGCCTCCTGCCTCAGATAGGCAGGAACGTCCATGTCTACGTCGACGACATCGTCGTCAAAACCAAGAAGCATTTCAGCCTCCTCGATGACCTCCGGGAGACCTTCGCGAACCTGCATGAGTACAAGATCAAGCTCAACCCAGAGAAATGTGTTTTCGGCGTCCCCGCCAGTCAACTCTTGGGTTTCTTCGTGTCCACCCACGGCATCGAAGCTAACCTTGAGAAGATCAGCGCGATCGAGTGCATACCGAAGCCGACCCAGCTCCATGACGTCCAGAAGTTCACCGACTGCCCCTCCTCGCTCAGCCGGTTCATCATCCGGCTAGGGGAGAAGGCCCTACCCCTCTACGGACTCCTTCACAAGACGGCTCTAATCGAGACGGGTCAAACCAAGAGGCTGGGCGTCTTCGACTGGCCTGACGAGGCGGACGAGGCCTTTTGCGACCTCAAGAAGGCTCTCACCCACGCGCCCATCCTGGCCGCGCCGGCTAAGAAGGAACCGCTGCTCGCCTACATCGCGGCGACCACCTGCGTCATCAGCGTCGTCTTGGTGGTCGAGTGGCCGGAGGAGGGCAAGTCCCTACCGGTCCAACGGCCCGTCTACTACCTCAGCGAGGTCCTCTCCGCGTCCAAGCAGAACTACCCCCACTACCAAAAGATGTGTTATGGCATATACTTTGCCGCCAAGAAGGTCAAGTAGTACTTCCAGGGGCACTCCATTACCTTGGTGAGCACGGCCCCGCTCGGCGAGATCATGAGCGGCCGGGACTCCACCGACCGGATCGCCAAGTGGGTCATCGCGCTTGACGATCATGAGATCCTATACGAGCTAAGAACCGCCATCAAGTCACAGGCATTGGCAGACTTCCTCGTCGATTGGGCGGAGATGGAGTTTGTTCCGCCTCCCCCAGGCTCCACACATTGGCGCATGCACTTCAACAACTCGAAAATGAGGACCGGCCTGGGATTCGGCATAGTCCTCTCCTCCCCGAAAGGTGATCAGCTCAGATATGCTCTCCAGATCCACTTCGCCGCCTCCAACAACGTGGCTGAGTACGAGGCCATCGTCCATGGCCTCCGGCTCGCCAAGGAGATCGGCGTCGGGCATATCCTCTGCTTTGGAGACTCCGACCTCATGGTGCAGCAAGTCTCTGGTGAATGGGACGCGAGGGATGCCAACATGGCCAGCTACTGCTTCCTCGTACAACAGCTCACTGACTCCTTCGAGGGTTGTGAGTTCCATCACGTCCCACGGGCGGACAACGAGGCGGCGGATGCGCTGGCAAAGATCGGCTCCACCCGCCAGGCCATCCTAGCCGGTGTCTCCCTCGAACGGCTACTCAAGCCATCGATCAAGCCTTCCCTAGAATCGGAGTCAATCTTCGTGCCGACGGGCATCACTGGCCCATCGACAGCCCCGGCCGCCTCTCCGGCAAGTTCACCACCGGCTCCCGAACCGTTAGCCGCCCAGCCGGCTCCGGTCGAGCCGGTGACGTCTGAGGCGGCCAGCCCCGGCGACGCGGCCGTCATGATGATCATCGACCAGCCGGCCCCAGGGGCCGGTGTCAGGACCACGATCCTAAGTCATATGAATCCAGACTGTAACATATCACATCACTTTGCGGCCTCATGCATGATAAACTCCATGGCTACAGCCTTACCTTAGCCGTGACCGTTTGCGTCTTTTGGCTCACGTATGTGAACATGTCGCTGACAATCGAACGACAGAGAACCCGGGCCGACATGGCTAGTCGTAGAACCCAAGTGGCACATCTGTACAGGAACAGGCAGACGTAACCCAACAATGCAGGTGTCGACCTCTAGCGTGTGTAGGTGAGTCATAGCAAGCTACAAGGACTCTATTACGTCGTGGGACATAGATGTCATCACTACACGTAGACGAGTCGTAGCAGGCTACAGGGACTCCATTACACTGCGAGACATTTTGCCGAAGGGACAGACACAACAACAAATAAGGATATATGTCGGTTAATCAATGTGTCCGGAGCAGTAGCAAGCTACCAAGGCTCGGTGGAAGCACAAAGAGGCAATTCCCTGTAAAGAGTACTACTAAAGGCACACAACTAGGTGTCGAATCCCATACATATCGTTGCACGTCACACGTACGCACGACATGCCCGATATGCATAGATACCACTATGGAATCACAACATAACCATACAACAACACAACATTTATTTAGGAGGCTCATAAGAGCCAACATAGTGTGATATTACAAGCAGGGGTCACCTGACCCAACACACAAATCATACAAACAACAAGCGGAAGCTTATCATGTTTAGGTACAGACATCTAGAAAAGAAGAAGGCTGAGGGAGCCTGTCTATCTACAAGGCCCTCCACAAGAACCAGACCTGTGACTGGGATTCCTAAGCTAAATGGACAACATCGATCTTATCATAGAAACCACCATCGAGACTGGAGTCTCCTGTGCAAAAACATAATTAAGCAACAGTGAGTACTAAGTACTCAGCAAGACTTACATCAGAACTAACTACATATGCATCGGTATCATCAAGGAGGTTGTGGGGTTCAATGCAGCAAGCCAGCTTTGACTCGGTGGCTATCCTGTACTACAACTTTCATAACTTTGTAAAGTTTTGTGAAGCGTACACGAGTCCACTAACACCACAACAATACACCACACCATGGATCTGCTCCCATCTTCCTACAAGAGTGCCATCCATGGTACTCACACTTGTCTTGAAGCTTTTATGAGTAACCTTTTAAATTGTCTATGAACCATATAAGTATCCAAGTAGTCCATCTCCACGGACGCGGCTACTCGAATAGATTGATTACCCTGCAGGGGTGTACTTCATCACACATGCTCTCGCCACTTACCGCCATGTGCTCGTAAAAAGGCACCTCGGCAACATTCAAGCAGAAGCCCAGCGAGGGAGTCGGCCACAACATGACTAACCACATAAAACTCTAGTCCAGGTTTATCGCCTATTTGGGACTGAACCCGCAAGGAAGTCCGGCCGAAGTTTCCTTAACGACGCCAAACGATGTGTACAGGGTTCCCAAGCCCACCTCGATGGATGGTACTACCACATCACTAGCTAGATGTCATAGGACAACATGTGTGTGCATCATGTTTCAATTTTGCATCAACATGAAATGGGGATTAAAAGAAACCCGAAGCTCACATTGGAATCAAATTAATTAAAAGATTTGTGAAAACTCAACAAACTCAATATGCCAATACAAAATGTTCCCTATGTTTGATAAATATGGACATGAATATATCATGGGCCATTTTAAATATTTGAACAATTATAGCAATTTAAAAATAAATAATAAAGCCTCTGAAAATGCCAAATAAAGCATTATCAATTCTTTATATTTCAAAATATCCTGAAACTTTTTATTGGAGTTTGGAATATTCAAACTTGATATTATTAAATATTTGGGATATTTTATCAAAGAATTTGTACCTGAAAAAGAAATAAAACAAATGTTAGAAATAGAAAAATAGAAAAACAGAAAGAAAAGAAAAGAAAGAGGAAGAAGCCGACGGGGGAACAGGCCCATCTGGCTCGTGCCAGTCATCCCTGTCCTCTCGCCAGGAGGACAGGGGCATGCGCTCGCCGCGCGCGGGCACACGCCGGCCACCTCCTCCCTGCCTGGCTGCTGGCGTGGAGGGCTCGGAGAGCGCCAGCACGAGGCCTCCGCGTCGTGGCCTCTTCTCCTCCCCTCTCCCCCCCTGTGCGCTCTCTCTCGCGCGCTCTCTTGTCCCCCTCCTCTCCTCTGTTCTTCCCTCGCTGGACTGAAGACGCTGCCGATTTGCCGTCTCCCGTGCGGCCCCGACCACGCCAAGGCGCTAGAAGACCCTCCGGTGAGGCCCTGGATCGTTTCCCCTAGCCCCGACGCCGTTCCCCTCCGCTAGCCCCACCTATCACTGAAGCCGAGAGGAGCTCACCACCGGTCATGGCGTAGCCGTGGCCACAGCGGCCACAACTCACACCTGACTGCGGGCTCGTGCTCGTGGTGCGTCCAGGGGCCTGTAGCCGCCTCTAGCTCCTCCTGCTGTGCCCTTTAGCGCCGTCGCCGGTCCTGCCCGAGCCGCCGCCACCGCTGAGCTCGTCGCCGGCGTCGATCCCGACCACCCCAGCCTCTGGCTTGGGGCTAGATCGACGCGCGCTCGAGCGCAGGCCCTCCCAGTGCCCTAAGCCATCCTTTTGGTCGCCGAAGGAGGAGATCCGACCCCCTCTGCCGTCCCTGACGTCGCCGGCGGCTCAACGCCGGCGAGTCAACCGGCGCTGACCACGGGGTTTGACCCCAGGTCAACTGGCAAGTGGGGCCCGCCCCCTTTCTAATTAGAATTGGATTAGAAAAATAATTAAACTAACTTAATTAAGTTAATGGCCCACTGACCAGTGGGCCCAAACCTAATCTAATTAGTAATTAGCTAACTAGTTAACCCTGATAGTGACTGGGTCACTGACCAGTGGGTCCCACTGGTCAGGTTTGACCTGGCCTGGTCAGCTGACCAGCTGACGTCGTAGTGACATCAGGCTGACGTCATATTTCATTTTTCAGTTTTAAAATAATTCCAGAAATTGTTTAAAACTTTAAAAATTCATATAAATTAATCTGTAAATCAGATGAAAATAATTTATATATGACAATTTATCAGAAAAATCCAATGAATCCAATGGTGCTATTATCATGCATGTTAGAGCAACCTATGTAGATGAACCTTGACATTTATTAATAGGTTAGCATATGGAATTTGAAATGCAGAACGATTTTGAACCTATATTCAAACTCACTTCAAATTAACTTTCACACTAGTTGCATTAGCTCATCCATACATGATACCATGTCATGATCATGCATCATATTGTTGCACTTGCGTGTATTGAATACTATTTATCTGCATTGCGGTAGGCCCTGCTTCTGAGGATAACCTCGAGTATTCCATTGAAGGAGAGAACCTTCTCGCTACCCAGCAAGGCAAGCAACCCCTTGATCATTCCGATACCATCCCACTCTCTCGTTCCTGCTCTTGTTTATTGCATTAGGACAAACGCTCATATGTCTGTCATACACGATAGAAGAACCTATTCTTTTGCATGACCTGTCATTGTCACAGTAAATAGCTAAACCTTGTAACCGAGCCTACCTGGTAGATGCTTGTGCCATGATGTACTTAGCTTACTTTGCCTGCTATGCTTGCTATGCTTAGAGTTGTGTCAGGTCTGATTCATCTGGGTGATGAACTGGAGTGAAACATTGTTGTTCCAATGTGATAAGCTTATGATGAACCCGATTTGGTAAAGGTAGCGATGAGAGGCTATGTAGGAGTACATAGCGGGTTGTCTCATTGGGACCGTTCTTAAGAACTGAGTTCCGTGTTTGTGATCCAATACTAGTTACTACCACACATTGGGTTCCGGTAACTCGACCCCTCTCGACTTATTAGTCGCTTTGTTCTTCGTCCAGGTATTGCAAGTAGTTTCTGGTGTTTATAGCATGCTGGAGGCCGTGCGTAGCGCTGACCCTCAGGGTGGGTTATGACACGGTAGGCAGTGGCACGGTGTACCAAGGGTCACCCGAATGGTGGGCTTGGGAACCCTACGCACATCGTTTGGGGCCGTAGCGGAAACTTCGGCTGGACTTCCGTGTGGGTTCAGTCTCAAATAGGCGATAGCCTGGACTAGAGGTCTTATGTGATTGACGGTCGTGGTTGACTCCCTCGCTGGGCATCCGCTTGAAGGTTGCCGAGGTGCATGGTTTATGGCACACAACGATAAGTGGCGAGAGTGTGTGTGAAGAAGTACACCCCTGCAGGGTATGAAACTATTGGAATAGCCGCGTCCTCGGATATGGACTACTTGGAGAACTTATGTTGTTCATAGATAATCACTTGGATACTCCTAAAAATATCAAGACAAGTGTGAGTACCGTGGATGGCACTCTTCCGGAAGGGAAGGTGAATCAATGGTGGTGTATTGTGATGGAGATAGTGGACTCGTGTACGATAACTAAAATTGTAACAAAGAGTTTAAAATTGAGTAGTGTAGGTTAGCCAAGAGTCAAAGCTGGCATTCCTGCATGAACTCAACCACCCCCTTTATTGATACATGAACATAAATAGACTAGGTCTGTTTTAAAGACTTGCTGAGTACGTTTGTACTCATCCTTGCCTAATTAAATGTTGCAGAAGAGAACCAGGACCCATCAGGTGGGTTCTATCTAGACGTTGACGATGCCGAATAGCTGGTGTCCCAGCTACGATCTTGCCCGTGTGGTGGGCTGTAGATAGTCAGGCTGTGTGCCTCTTTTCTATTTCGCCGTCTGTACTCCGACAGCTTAAGTTTCCGCTGGCTTGTATGACTTTGTTTGTATGACTTGAGTGTTGGGTCATGTGACCCCTATATGTAAGAACATATTATGCAAGGCTCGTGTGAGCCTCTTAAATATAAGTCATGTTGTTGTATGGTTATGTTGTGATGCCATAGTTGTATCTATGCATATCGGGCATGTCGTGCGTACGTGTGATGTGCAACGGTATGTATGGGATCCGCCACCTAGTCGTGTGCCTTTAGTAGTACACTTTACGGGAAAATGCCTCTTTGTGCTTCCACCGAGCCATGGTAGCTTGCTACTGCTCCGGACACATTGATTGACCAGCATGTATCCTTCTTTGCTGCTGTGTCTGTCCCTTCGGGGAAATGTCTCGCAGTGTAATGGAGTCCCTATAGCCTGCTACGACTCGTCTACGTGCAGTGATGGCATTTATGCCCCACGACGTAATGGAGTCCTTGTAGCTTGCTATGACTCGTCTACACATGATTGAGGCCGACACCTGCATTGCTGGGTTATGTATGCCTGTTTCCGTATGGATGTGCCACTTGGGTTCTATGACTAGTCATGTCGGCCCGGGTTCTTCGTGGTGTGATTGCCAGCGACATGTTCACATACGTGAGCCAAAAGACGCAAATGGTCCCGGCCAAGGTAAGGCTGCAGCCGTGGGGTTACCGTGCGTGAGGCCACAAAGTGATGTGACTTGTTACAGTATGGAATCACATGACTTAGGATCGGGGTCCCGACATCTGTCACTTCGAGGAAATGTCTCGCGGTGTAATGGAGTCCCTGTAGCCTGCTATGACTCGTCTACGTGCAGTGATGGCATTTATGTCTCATGACGTAATGGAGTCCTTGTAGCTTGCTATGACTCGTCTACACACGCTTGAGGTTGACACCTGCATTGCTGGGTTACGTATGCTTGTTTTCGTATGGATGTGCCACTTGGGTCCTATGACTAGTCATGTCGGCCCGGATTCTCTGTCGTTTGATTGCCAGCGACATGTTCACATATGTGAGCCAAAAGACGCAAACGGTCCCGGCTAAGGTAAGGCTGCAGCCGTGGAGCTTACCGAGCGTGAGGCCACAAAGTGATGTGATATGTTACAGTCTAGATTCATATGACTTAGGATCGGGGTCCCGACAGGTACTACGCTTGGTACACCGGGCCACAATGCCTAGTCTGTCCCAAGCCCACCTGTACGGGGTGCCACTCGGTAGACTACTAGCATATCCTACAAACACCAGAAACTAGTTGCAACTCCTGGACAGAGATCAAGTCGGTTAATAAGTCGAGAGAGTCAATTAAGGATCCCAATGTGCGGTAGTAGCTAGTCTTGGACAACATACACATGACTCGGTTCTTAAGGACGGTCCCAATGAGACAACCCGCCATGTACTCCTACATGGCCTCTCATCGCTACCTTTACCAAATCGTGTTCACAACTTAACTCTCATCATCAGAACAAGTTCAGTTCACTCCGGCTCATCACCCAGATGAATCAGACCTGACACAACTCTAAGCATAGCAACATAGCAGGTTAAAGGCACAACATAACTCAAGCATCTACCAGGTATGCTAGGTTGCATGGTTCATCTATTTACTATGACAATGACAGGTCATGCAGAGGAATGGGTTCAACTACCGGAACATGCAAAGTTGAAACATTTTGTCCTAATGCAATAAGTGAGAGCAAGAGCGAGAGAGTGGGATTGTATCGGACATGTTCATGGGGGGTTGCTTGCCTGATAAGACGATCACACGTTACTGCTCCTCAGATGGATACTCGACTGTATCCTCCAGAATAGTGCCTAACATGAAGAACAACCATCGAAGGGGGAACAAATCAATACACATCAAATGCAACAATATGATGCATGAATATGACATGGCAATATGATGTGTTTGAGCTAATGCATCTAGCAACAAGTTTAAATGAAGTAGGTTTGAACTCAAGGTTCAAATTCAACTTCATATATGGATTCCATAATGCATTTGAACTAAATGTCCAATTTAACCTATTTAGGTTGCTCTAACATGTATGAAAATTGTATATATGGATCCATTGGATTTTTCTGATCAATTTTCATATATAAATTATTTTCATCTGACTTACACATTAATTTATATGAATTTTAGAAGTTTTTATTAATTTCTGGAATTTATTTAAATATACATAATTGTATTTATTATGTCAGCCTGACGTCGTGATGACGTCAGCAGGTCAAAAGTGCCAGCCCAGGTCAAACCTGGCAGCTGGGCCCCACCTGTCACTGGCTCATTCATCTAACCGTTTTTTAATTAAACTAACAGGGCTGGGCCCACACGTCAGCTACCCAGGGGTTAATTAACCCGGTGATTAGCCTTAAGCTAATCACCTGACGAGGGGGGTCCCACCTATAGGTGGCTCAGGTGACGGCTCGTCGCCGGCGACCTCTGGTCGCAGAGGCGTCTGCGCTACTGGCCATGGGAGCGGCGCCCGGGGGCACTGGGGCGAAGACCTCGCTCGCGCGCACCCGGGGAGGCTAGCTAGGGTCGCGGGGGACGCCGGAGCTCGCGGCTGCGACGCCAGAGGCGGCCTCCAGAGCTCGGCCAAGGACAGTCGCGGCACTACGGGCTGCGGGAAGAGAAGCCGGAGGTCGGGGCAGCACCTATGGGTCTGCGCGAACACGCCGGAGCGCCCAACTGAGCACGGCAGGTGCTCCGACCATGGTGGCCATGACGTCGGCGGCGGGGAGCTCGGGCACGACGAAAGCCGGCGACCACGGTGGCTAATCAGCAGGGAAAAGAGGGGTAAACACGGAGAGGCTCACGTTGCACTGGGACGACGGCTCGACGGGCTCGGGGAGGCACCAGGGACGGCGAATCAACGACGGCGACGGCTTCAGTCCGAGCGGGAGAGAGCAGAGGAGAGGGGGAGAGAGTGAGAGAGAGCGGCGGGCGAGAGAGAGGGAGGAGAAGAGAGCCACGGCGGTAGGGGTCGCGCTGGCGGCCCCGGAGGCCTCTAGGCAGGCAGCTAGGCAGGAGCTGGCCATGGCACGCCCCTGCCACACGCCCTCCTGCCTACTCGCAGGAGGTTGAAGACGGTGGAGCTGGCTGGGCCGGCTGGGCCAGCTCCTCTTGGGCCAGCTCTTTCTTTTCCTTTTTTTAAATTTTGTTCCCTTTTCCTATTTTCTGATATTGCATTTGTTTTAGATTAGGCTCTAAAATAATTAATAAAATTTTGAAACTTTTTCTGGGCACTAAAGGAAATATTCCAAAAGCCCTGGCCAAGTTTCAAATTTGTTGGAGCTTACAAATATTTATAGCATTTAAAAACCCCAATCTGAATATTTATTCATTTAATTCAATAGCCAAAATGACATTTTTAAAATATGCACCACCCCTGGTTTATGTTGCCACATTATTCTAGAGAAGATGAACATTTTTCCAAGGTCACTTTGGATTATTGAAAAAAATATTTTGGTTGAGCCTATTTGAATTCAAATGGTGCTAGGGTTTTGAACATCCCCATTTCAAGTTTAAAACAATTTAAACATGATGCAATCACAACATGGATCCTAATGCATGCTAAAGCTAGGGATGTGACAGCCGGCGAGCCAGACCCGGGGGCTGACCAACCGGCCTCGGGGGCTCCCGAGCCGGTCCTAGGGGCCGGCGAGCCGGTCCCGGGGACTGATCAACCAGTCCCGGGGGCTCCCGAGCCGGCGGCCGTCTCGTCCCCCTTGTGGGCCCAACCCATCCTGGCGTTTCTTCTGCGAGGCAAGCTGCCTCTGGACGAGGATCTGGCAAGGCAAATCCAGTGCCATGCCACGACCTACGGCATCATCAACAATGAGCTCGTCCACCGCAGCACCACCGGCGTCTTCCAGCGATGCGTCGAGCCGGAAAAGGTTCTGGAGATCCTCCTCAACATTCATCAGGGCGAGTGCGGGCATCATGCCGCCTCCCGGACCCTGGTGGCCAAGGCTTTCCGCCATGGCTTCTTCTGGCCAACGGCTCTCAAGGCGGGCAAGAAGTTGGTTGACGAGTGCGAGGGTTGCCAACGCTCTAGCACGCAAAGCCACCTGCCAGCAACGGCCCTCCAAACCATCCCCCTCTCATGGCCTTTCGCCTTTGGGAGCTAGACATGGTGGGCCCATTCAAGACCGCTCGAGGCGGCATGACGCATTTGCTGGTGGTTGTCGACAAATTCACCAAGTGGATCGAGGCGCGACCAATCAAGAAGCTGGACGGCCCCACGACCGTCCGGTTCATCAACGACATCATGGTGTGCTATGATGTTCCCCATAGCATCATCACGGACAACAGCACGAACTTCACCAAGGGCGCACTCGCGCGCTTCTGCTCCAACCAAGGGATCCGGCTCGACCTGGCCTCCGTCTCTCATCCACAGTCAAACGGCCAGGTTGAGAGGGCGAACGGCCTCATCCTGTCTGGCATCAAGCCCCTGCTCATGACGCCGTTGGTAAGGTCAGCCGGCAGCTGGATCGATGAGCTACTGGCCGTCCTTTAGAGTCTCAGGACCACCCCGAACCGTTCGACCGGCTACACTCCCTTCTTCCTTGTGTATGGGTCCGAGGCGATCATCCCCACCGACATCAAGTTCAATTCGCCTCAGGTCGCCCTATACACGGAGAAAGACACAAAGGAGGCAAGAGAAGACGACATCGACCTACTCGAGGAAGCTCGCGAACTGGCCTTGAGCCGGACGGCGATCTACCAGCAGAAGCTCCGGCACTACCGCAACAAGCGGATCCGGCCGCTCTCGTTCCGCGAGGGGGACCTGGTCCTCAGGCGGATCCAACGAACAGTCGGACAACACAAGCTGTCCTCCCCACGGGAGGGCCCATTCATCATCAGCAAGGCACTACACAACAACGCATACTATCTAATAGATGCCTAGAAGCCATAGAAACGCAAAAGAGATGCCTCCGGAGAGGAGACTGAGCGCCCAAGGAACGAGGCCCTTCTGCGCCCGTTTTACTGCTGAAGGAACCAATGTATGTATATATCCTCACCCTTTTGGGCTTATGAATGCAATGGGCTCCCCAAGACGGCTCCTGGGCGCGCCCCGTTTTGTTTCCCTCAAAAGTGTTCCTCACTCACCGGCTCCCTGACCAGGCTCCCGGGCCCGAGGCTAGCTGGCTGGATCTAGAACGCCCCTCCAGAAATTGTCTAAGTAATGTGAGTCGTCCAAACTTCCCCACCCTTACCAGCTATAGAACCGGTTCCCGACTGTCCGGCTGACGGGGCCTTGGAGCGGCAAGGTTTGGCTCACACGAAAGGCCAAAACAAAAGGAGACCACTTCTAGGCCTAGCCGAACCATCGCCGTGTCTCTACCACTCTACTTATCCTGAAAAACCCTTGCGATTCCTAAGTTTTGAACCGTCTCCCTTAAGGCGGACGCCCCGACCCAGCTACAGACCGGTTCCCGGTTGTCGGGATGGCGGGGCCGAAACTAAAGGGGAAAAGGAGTAGAAACAAAAAGAATCGAGGCGGGCAAAAAAGGATAAGGACGAGGCGGAATGAGTCGCAAGGCAAACACGACAAACTGTTCATGGCATAGATATTAAGGCAAGGGCGGCCCACTGTCAGCATTCAGTTCATTACACAAACACCCCCAATGGGTGGATTGAAGTTTTACATGCCGGGAGAAAAATAAGAAAGATAAAAAAGACACTCGGGGGCTCAGGCCACCGGCGTGTCGCCAGCTGGCGTGCCCCAGCCGGCGCGTCGTGGGGCGGCTCGGTCCTCACCTTGGAGGTGGTCGCGGCCTTCGGGTTGGCCTCCTTGGTCTTTGAGGCGGGCTCCTTGGTCTCGGCCGTCTTGCCGCTCGAGTCGGTGCTCTCGTCGGCGACTTCGTCATCCGCCAGGTCTTGGGGTATGCCAAAGGAGTCCTCGGGTAGCGGCTCGCCATCTTCGCTAAGGGGCGGCAGGAACTCGTCCGCGTCGACGTACGACACGAGTTCGTTGGCCCACTGGACAAGGGCCGGCTCGCGGGCCTCCCGCTCCGCGGCCAGCACGTCCTGCATGGTCGCCAGCCAACCTAGGTCCACACCGTGGTACCATGACGTGATGAACCGGAGCGCCATCTGCGCTCCTGCTCAGGTAGCCGACGCCTTCTAGGCTTCAAGACAGGGGACGGCATGCTCCAGCCACTGCGCCATGCGGTGCGTTGGAGCTCCCCTACGGCCCGACCACATCGCGATGATGACCTCCTTGCCGGCGGTCTTGAGCCACTCCATTCTCCGCTCAAGATGGGTCATCCGCATCTCGACAACGAGCCCGATCTCGTCCATGTCTCACACGACATGCTCCTCGATGGAGCGACCGCACTCCCGAAGGTATTCCCGGTGCTCCTTAACGGCGCATGCAGCGTGGCGATGAGTTTCCGGGAAGCGCCCTGGAAGGAAGAAGAAGAGAAGGAAAAGAAAGGCAAGTTGAAACACGAGAAACGGCAAGGGAAAAAGCAACCGGCTGGGGAAGAGAAAGACTAGCACCTACCTTCAATCACGTCGTCCACCCCAAAGGCGAAGTGGAGCGCCGCCTTGCGCTCCGACGCCAGGGCCACCTTCGAGGTGGCGAGGGAACCCTTGACCTCCTCAAGCGTCCTTTCGAGGCGGGTCACCTCGCCTTGGTGGGCGGCGGTCCTCAGGGCGACATGAGCCGCCTCCTTGACGGCCGCCTCCTGGGCCGCCACCTCCTTCGCCGCCTCGGCCTTGAGCCGGTCCCGGGCCGCCTCCCCGTCCACCAGCAGCGCGGCCAGCCGGTCCGTGTCCTGCGCGGCCACCCGGACGTCCCGCGCCAGCCGGCCCCACTTGGCGACAAACCCGGTCTTCTCCTCTCAAAGGGTGGCCAACTCAGCTCCAAAACACAACCAACATCAGCCGACTCCCGGGGGCTATGTGCCCCTCCTACGAAGTGCAACCTACCTTGCACGCATGCCAACTCCTCCTCCAGGCGGTAGAAGCCGTATTTGTCACGGTCGTGGATGGCGACCGCTTCCGCGAATAGCTTCTGCCGCAGGGAGGTTCCCTCCTGTCGCGAAAAAGGCAAAGGTCAAGACATGCTCAAAAGAGATCCGGCCAGGCTGCCTGTTAGCCGGTCAGCCGGCCCGCATCTCGGGGGCTACACCGAGTGGGTGCGCTCGCGCGTCCCCACTGAAAACTCTAAGGCAAAGTAGCCGGCTTACCTCCGCACGCTGAAGGGCGGCATCTGTCGCCTCCACGAACCGGGCCAGCTCCTGTCGGCACCGGTCCAGGACACTCCCCAGGTCCGCAAAGGAGGGGACCGGGCCGCCTGCCTCAGGGGCTGGCAGGTCCGGCGCGCTCGCCAGCGCCTCCCAGTCGCGGACCACCTCCTGCATCAACCGCAGGGCCCGCTGGTCCCGGCCGCCGCTGCCGCCCGGGCTCGCTGCGACTCCGGCTGCCAGGGGCGGGTTGATGACGGCAAGGGGCCGGGTGTCGCCCCCTGCTGACCCCCCGCCTAGCGCCGTCTTCGCCTCCTCTTCCTACCGCTCCGGAGCGTCGATCGCACCGGAAGGCCCCTCCACCTCCATGCTCGCCGCCTCTGGGGCCGTCGGGACCTCTGGCACCTCGACCCGGGCCGGCTCGGCCGCAGGCAGGGTCACCTCTGGCACCTTAGGCCGGGTCGCCTCAGGAGCCGGCTTCGTCGTCGCCTCCCTCGCCTAGGCCATCTCTTGCGCGGGCGGAGACGCTGGCGGGTCCATAGCCTCCCCTCGCGGCTCGCTTGATGGAGGCCTCGACATGCGGGTTGACTCCACTATCGAGTCCGACGCCCGCGGAGGATCCGCCGACCCCCTCCGCCTCCGGCTGCTTGAGGTCCCGGATGCGCGGCCCTTCCCCGCGTCCCGGACCTACAGGCTCGCAACTCCGCGAGCCTCCTCTTCTCCTCCCGCTAGGTGGTCGCGTGCTCGCGGGCCAGCCGGCTGGCGCCATCCGTCGGCTCCCCTGCCGGCTCCTTCTCGTGGAGCTCGATGGGGTGGCTGCAATGCCCAAGGACCAATCATTGACCGGCTCGCGAGGCGAAAGCAAAAAACTTACACGAAATAAAAACTTACCCAATGACAAGGGGCAAAGCCCGCTTGGCGCGTGGCGACGGTTTCCGCCCAGCCACCTTTACCCGCTTCGGGCCGGGCGGCGGGGACGCCGTCCCTCCCTTAGCCAGCCTCTTCCCCCGGCCGGCCGCTCTGGCCGCCGGGGCTTGAGCCGGCCGCTCCTCGTGCCTCCGGCCCTGGCGCCCTGAAGGGGGAGGCTCGTTCAGAATCATCAAGGCGTTATCATCATCGTAGTCATCCATCCAGTCCTTGATCGAGGGGGCAAGAGGGAACTCACCCGCTCCGCTGGGCTCCCGGCCGCTCCGGATCCTCCGGCTCCAGTGGGAGCGCCGGTTCGCGGGTTCGCCGGCTCGTCGCCTCCTCCCGAGGAGTCCACTCCTTCCTCTGGGGGACCTCCCGTCTAGTAGTCTTCGGAGTCGGAGCCTTCACGCTCCGCTTCGAAGATCTGCGGGTGTGGGTCGTCCGGCGTGTTCTGTCGCACCAGCAGATGTGGTCAGCACATCAAAGTAAGTTCTCTAGCCGGCTGCCGGCTGGGGAATATCAAGCGGAAAAGAACCGCCCCGACGAAAAACATACCAGGGAAGGCCGGTTGATATGGTCATACGACTCCATGCCGAAGGACCATGAGGCGGTCTTCAGCTTGAACATCGTGAGAGCGTTCACCCGCTTCGCCACCTGAGCCGGCGTAAGCTCAATAGTGGATAGCCGGCAGGGGTCATGCCGGCCGGACATGTCACCAATCCGGTGTGGCCTCATCTGGAGGGGCGACACCCGGCGCGAGATGAAGGCCGCCACCAGGTCAGCGGCGACCAGCCCCTCGGAGCTCTTCAGCTGCGTGAACCGGCCAAGCTCATCCAAGGCCACGCCGCGTAGGGCAGACCCCAGCCAGTTCTGCTGGGAGGACTGCCTGTCCTCAAATGGCGGCAGCCGGATGTAATCCGTCCTCGGATCAACATTCTTCACGTAGAAGTATGTCTAGTGCCACCACTTGACGGAGTCGATGAGGGAAAGAGGAGGAAAGCGAGCGATGCCGCGACAGCACACCACCGTGCCTCCGCAGGCGTCGCTTTTTAGAGGTTTGAGGTAGAAGAGAGTGTTGAAGAGGTCGATGAAAGGAAGGATACCAAGGTACCCCTCGCACAACATCACGAAGGTGGAGAGGTATAGAATCAAGTTCGAGCCAAGGTTGTGCGGCTGGAGGTCAAAGGTATCGAGGAGAAGACGGAAGAAAATACTAACCGGGAGCCCGAAGCCCCGGGAGAAGTGCTAGAGGAACACGACATGTTCCCCTGGCTATGGCACCGGCGCTATCTCGTCGCCCGGCACACGTGTGGCCACCCGCTCTGCCGGTGGCAACATGCGCGCACGGTGCAGCTTGGCGATGTCCGCCTCGACCACAAAGGAGCCAGCCCAGCTGCCACCGCGTTCGTCGGCCATCACAGCGGTGGTGCGGCATCCGGGCGCGGGTGCATGCTCGGGAGTGATGGCGTGCGAGGAAGGAAGAGAGGCGACGAAGAAGGGCAACAAGGGGGCAAGTGGGGAGCGGGTACCTCCACCTCCTGCCCTTCCTCTCCTTTTATAGGGGAGACCACGACCGGGGAACGTGGGATTGATTGTACCCACTCCCCCCGGAAACTCTGCGCACGTGGGTGGCCCCGGGTCGTAACGACCGCTTCGGGGCGGAGAGGATCCTGCCCTGTGCCTCAAGGCCTACTGGGCTACGCCTGGGTCCTAGCGGGATAGGCCCAGGCGGCGTCCCGACTCCCCGCGTATGTGGGACCCACTGCATCATTACTCGTCGCGTGGCGTGCCGCGCACCGACGCGGGTCCCGGGGCGGCGCGCCGGTACCCGAGGCATCCGGTCCAATGACCGACCCGGCCGCCCCTTCGCCTTCGAGCCGGAGGTGGGAATCGCTAAGGGGAAGCCGTCGACTCCTCACCATTCCCCAGACATGGGCCCCCGCCTTCGGGGACTACTGACGGGGTTATCACCCCTAGGTAGGCCAAAGCAATGGGGTCTTCCCCCTTTTTCTTTGAAGAAAAACTATGCTGCCGTCTGGCCGTGGTTGGCTAGAGGACGACCGGCATGAGCCAGTGCCGGCTGGCACCCCGGACGGTTGGTCGAAGAGCCGGCTGGACCCTCGGCCGGTTGGGCGTGGTCGGTTGCCCACGTGATGGCTCTTCCGCTGACTTTGGGATGAACATACCCCGTCTCGTCCCTCTGCGCACGGGTACGGCGACGCGACGTGACCGGCACGACGGGCGGCCGTGTGGCTACAGTAGCCACTGACGCACTGCGGCGCGTGGCTACAGTCCAACCGTCCCGGCCGCTGACCTTGGTGAGCGCGACCTGGCGGGGGAATAGTGCCGGCACGCCCTCGCCACTCGATTACCTTCCCCGACGTGGCTACAGTGCTGCCAGCCATATCGGAGATTTCAACCGGCTAGCGCTAGACGGCCCCCCCCCCCCGGACGGCCCGGGCCACGGCAGGTAGGCGAGGGCCAATCATGGGGCCGCCTAGCGGGCCCCCACGGGAGATGGGACCGCTCGGCCAGCGGGCCCCGCCAACCACGAGACGGACCCCCTGGCTAGCTGGAGAGACTGCCAGCCGGGTCCCCCCCACCTTTGTACTTATAACATATTGTAAGAGCCGAGGGGTTGTCCTATAAAAACCCCCGAGCCCCCATGCAATGGGGGGACGGACACCCACATACACATCTACGCACGAACGATCATCCCCTTCTAGTAGTGGAGGAAACGGAGTCGACCGCCCCTTCTTCCTCCTCTAGACACAGCTCCCGGAGGACCATTGTACTTATACCTATCCATCCAACAAAACCAAGCAGGACTAGAGGTATTACCTCCCCTGGAGGGCCCTGAACCTGGGTACATCGTGTGTCATCACCGCTTGTGCCCAATCTCGCACCCGGAGCCCGTCGGCGTCCTCCGGCCCCAACCACCTACGATAAGCCACCCCATGGCATTTGTCATGAGAAAATGATGACAATTCATAACCCAGTCGATCGTCCTTGGTATTACTTTGTCAATTGAATTTCTTTCTTTTGTTGGTTTCAGAGGGCTTGCGAACTTGGAACGTAGTACAAGGATCTTGAGGATGAGAGGAACCGACTGCGCGTGGATCTGGAAGCCTCCAACAATGCTCTGGAGCGAGCGTGGGCTGAGATGAAATCTTCGGGAGGTAACAACCATCGACTCTCTTCATTCCTATCTTCACTTTTCATGCTTTGAACTGAGTGCTCTCACTCGAACAGACGTGCGCAATTCTAATCATCGACTCCAAGCGCGACTCAACAAAGTTGTTTCTTTAGATTCCATGAAGAAGGTGCTAGAGGACAAGGACAATGCACTCGCCGATGCCCAACGGGTGGCCAAGGACAAAATCGAGACTGCAAATCAAAAGCTAGTGGCTGCCTAGAAGCTTGACGAGGAGAACGCAAAGCTGAAGCAAGAGCGCGTGGACCTCGTCAAAAGGGCTGAGCAGCTGAACAAAAGGAGCAACGGCTTGGAGACGCATTTGGGCGAATTCTCGAGGAAGATGTACATCATGCTCGATGATGAGTGTTTCTTGTCGAATGAACTTCGTAAAATCCATGAAGATCGTACCTCACCGACTCTCCTCCCATTCCTTCTCTTCAACAGAATTCTGCCAAGACTTCGAAAAGGAGACAGAAGAGATTGATCCCAATCTGGACCCCACCAAGTCACCTGTCGCAGACGCGGTGGCCATGAACAAGCTCAGACTCAATTTCCGGCTCCAAGGCGCTCAGGCATATCTTGTCCGACTAAAATCTACGATGAAGAGGATTGATAAGCAGCTGTGGCTCGAGGACACTCCTCAGCTCGACATCAACTCCATGATGGCCCATCTGAACGACCTTCCAAGTCGAGTGCAGGCATGGAAGAAGTCTGTTGCTCGCTGCGGTGCCGACGTGGCGCTATCACTCATCAGGGTCCATTGTAGAGACGTGAGGGAGGAAAAGCTGAACGAGCTCCAAGTGGTTAACACAAAGAAGCTTCAGTTTGAGGACTTGATGGAGACCTTCAACGACGCAACTACCAGAATCGCAGATGGCATCGACTTGGACACTTTTGTCGAGCCAGCCAGCCCGTCGGATGATTGAGGAACTTGACCTTCAGAAGAAACACTTTTATTCTCCTCGGTATGCCAAGTGAAAATGTATCCCTTAAAACTTCATTCAGGCCTTAGGCCTGAGCACATTTGCTTCTTTACGAAACATTTATTCGCGATTTATCCTTTGGATTTTATTCGTATTTGATTTTCAATCGTTTGTTCGACTAAATTTGTTTTTAGACTTAGGCGAAAACATGTTCGCAGCTAAGCCTCCGAGTGTGAGGACTGCTCAACACTCGGAACATTTTTGATCCTAAGCAAAGACGGATTCGCAAATAGGCTGTCGAGTGAATGGAATACTATCCACCCGACAGGGTGTTTAACTTAGGCGAAAGCATGTTCATAGCTAAGCCCCCCGAGTGTGAGGATTGCTCACCACTCGGAGTATTTTTGAACCTAAGCACAGACGGATTCGCAAATAGGCCGTCGAGTGAATGGATTGATATCCACCCGACAGGGTATTTAACTTAGGCGAAAGCATGTTCGTAGCTAAGCCCCCGAGTGTGAGGATTGCTCATCACTTGGAGTTTTTTTGAACTTAGGCGAATGTCGATTCGCAGCTAAGACATCGAGTGAATGGACTGCTATCCACCCGACAGGGTATTTAACTTAGGCGAAAGCATGTTCGCAGCTAAGCCCCCGAGTGTGAAGATTGGTCATCACTCGGAGTTTTTTCGAACTTAGGCGAATGTCGATTCGCAGCTAAGACATCGAGTGAATGGACTGCTATCCACCCAACAGGGTTTTTAACTTAGGCGAAAGCATGTTCGCAGCTAAGCCCCCCGAGTGAGAGGATCGCTCTACACTCGGAGTATTCCCAAGAGTGAAACTGTATGATCGGAATCGACAATATATATTGCAGAAATTTGAATTGCAATGATGAAGTATTCTTATTACATCAGAAGATTCTTCTGTCTCTTAAGTATAAAAACGCCGGAGCAGATTTGCATTCCAGGCTCGTGGCTCATCTATCCGCTTGATGAGATTATACAGATGATAGGCTCCGTTTTTAAGCACCTTAGTGACGACGAAAGGACCTTCCCATGCAGGAGCAAGCTTGTGAGGTCGGTGTTGATTCACTCGGAGCACCAAGTCTCCTTCATGAAACGATCGACTCTTGACATCCTTCGCATGGAAGCACCGTAGATCTTGCTGATAGGCAGTATTCCGAATCAGAGCCATCTCTCGTTCTTCCTCCAGAAGATCTACACCGTCCTACCTGGCCTGTTCGGCTTCAGCCTCAGAATACAGTTCCACTCTAGGAGAATTGTGAAACAAGTCACTCGGCAAGATAGCTTCAGCACCATAGACCAGGAAAAAAGGAGTCCGTCCAGTCAACCGGTATGGCGTAGTTCTCAGGCCCCATAACACAGACGGCAGCTCAGTTACCCAGGCACCAGCGGCATGATCCAGGTCGTGCATGAGACGAGTCTTAAGACCTTGCAAGATGAGGCCATCGGCTCGCTTGACTTCCCCATTGGTTTGCGGGTGAGCGATAGATGCATAATCTACCCGAGTGCCTTGAGATGTGCAAAAGTTTCTGAACTCTTCCGAGTCAAAGTTGGAGTCGTTATCTATGATAATGCTTTGAGGAACGTCATACCGGAAAATGATCTCTCTCATGAATGTAACCGCCATATGGGAGTTCAATTTCTTGATGGGCTTGGCTTCTATCCACTTGGTAAACTTGTCGACTGCAACCAGCAAATGAGTGAAACCACCTTTACCGGTCCGAAAGGGACCAACCATGTCGAGTCCCCAAACATCAAACGTCCAGGCAAGGGGTATTGTCTTTAGAGCAGAGGCCGGCTTGTGTGAGAAGTTTGCATAGAACTGGCATCCATCACAGTGGTTGACGATGTCTTTAGCCATCTCATTAGCCCGTGGCCAGAAGAAACCAGCTCTGTACGCTTTGGCAACAATCATCCGTGAGGACGCATGATGGCCGCAAGATCTCGAGTGGATCTCATCCAAAATCATTCGACCTTCCTCAGGGGAATGTAACGCTGTGTAACGCCAGTCGCACTCTCTCTGAACAGCTGATCTCCCATCACAGTAAAAGCCTTGGACCTACGCACAATCTGTCGAGCCTCTGTTTCATCTTCAGGGAGGTCTTGTCTGAGGATATAGGCAATGTAAGGCATAGTCCAATCGGGAGTAACAAGTAGAATCTCCATGACCAGATCAATCACTGCACGAAGATCGACTTCTGTCGGGTCAGTGGAACTCAAAGCTTGTGGGGGCTCTTCGGTGAAAGGATCTTTTTGAATCGAAGGAGTGTGCAAGTGCTCCAAGAACACACCGCTGGGGACATGCTGTCGAGTGGACCGAATCTTGGATCGCTCGTCGGCTGCCTGATTTTTCAGTCGGGGAACATGATGAAGTTCCAGGCCTTCGAATTTCTTCTCCAACTTTCGGACTGCATTGCAGTACCCAGTCATAGCGGGGTTTCGAACATCCCACTCTATCATCACTTGATTCGCCACCAGATCTGAGTCGCCATAAACCATCATGCGCTTGACGCCAAGTGAGATAGCCATGTGCAACCCATACAAAAGTGCTTCATATTCTACCTCATTGTTGGAGGAATCGAAGTGAATTTGCAAGACATAGTTGATCTTGTCACCCCTGGGAGGTATCAAGACAACACCAGCACCGGACCCATTCAACATTTTAAAGCTGTCAAAGAACATGGTCCAATGCGCCGAGTGAACCTCGATTGGCTGTTGCTATTCAATCCACTCGGCCATGAAATCTGCATTTGCTTGGGACTTGATTGCTTTTTTGGCTTTGAATCTGATGTCAAAGTGTCCAAGCTCGATTGCCCATTTAGCCACTCGACCTGATGCGTCTCGATTATTGAAAATCTCGAACAAAGGAGCATCATTGACGACTGAAATTGAGTGGTCTTGGAAATAATGCGCCACCTTCTTTGCTGATAGGTAAATACCATAAACCAGCTAGTGATAGTGCGGATATCTTTGGTTTGAGGGGGACAAAACTTCCGAGACATAATAGACTAGCCGCTGGACTTTATAAGCTTTACCCTCCTCTTCCTGCTCGGCAGTTAGCACTGTATTGACGACCTGATTTGTGGCCGCGATGTACAGGAGCAAGGGCTCTTTGCTGCCTGGAGCAGCCATCACCAGCTGGGTGGAGAGCAGGGCTTTGAGTTCAACAATCACTGCTTTGGTTTCGGGAGTCCACTCGAACGTGTCGGACTTCTTCATCAATTGATATAAAGGCAGAGCCTTCTCACCAAGACGAGAAATGAATCGACTCAATGATGCCAAGCAACCTGTGAGCTTCTGAACATCATGCACTCGCACGGGAGTCTTCATTCGGGTAATGGCGCTGATCTTTTAAGGGTTGACATCGATCCCCCATTCAGAAACGAGAAAACCGAGTAATTTGCCGCCAGGGACGCCAAAAGTACACTTGGCCGGATTCAGCTTTATGTCGAATCTCCTCAGATTGGTGAATGTTTCGGCCAAGTTGGCTAGCAGGTCGGGACCTTTGCAGGACTTGACCACTATATCATCCATGTACGCCTCGACATTCCGAGGGGTCTGGTCGAGTAAACATTTCTGAATCATGCGCATAAAAGTTGCGCCGACATTTTTGAGACCAAATGGCATAGTGATGTAGCAGAAACACCCGAATGGGGTGATGAAAGTTGTCTTTATTTCGTCTGGGCCATACAGACGGATTTGATGGTACGCAGAGTAAGCATCCAGAAACGATAAACGCTCGCACCCCGCGGTCGAGTCAACAATTTGCTCTATGCAGGGGGGGCGAAAAATGATCCGTCGGGCATACCCGATTGAGATGTTTGAAGTCAATGCACATACGCAAAGACTTATGTTTCTTTGGCACAATCACAACATTCGAGAGCCACTCGGAGTGGTAAATCTCCCGAATGAACTTGGCTCGCAAGAGACGGGCCACTTCTTCGCCGATTGCCTTGCACTTCTCCGTTGCTGAACGACACAAATGCTCCCTGGCGGGTTTGGCTTTTGGATCCACTCTCAGACGGTGCTCAGCCAGCTCCCTGGGAACCCCCGGCATGTCAATAGGCTTCCATGCGAAGATATCCCAGTTCTCACTGAGGAACTGGATGAGCTCGGCTTCCTATTTGTTGTCGAGTGTTGTTAAGATATTCGTCAGGTGGATGTGCACCTTCTTCACTTCCCCTGCCGACTGAAATGCCGACTCGGAAGCCGGCTTCTTTGCGTAGAGCAAATCAGTACGGTCAGCGCTTTTCTTGTACTCTTCCAGCTCGACCATGGCCATCTGGTGATCGGCGATCTTGGAGGCTTGCTGGAGGCATTCTTCGGCCCGCTGTCGATTGCCAGTGACCGTGATCACGCCCTTAGGGCCTGGCATCTTCAACTTGAGATACACGTAACATGATCGGTCCATGAAACGTGCATACGTGGGTCGACCCAAAATGGCATGGTAAGCACTCTGGAAATCCACGACTTCAAACGTCAACTTTTCTTTTCAGAAATTTTTGTCATTCCCAAATGTCACATCCAATGCTATCTGGCCGAGTGACTTGGCCTTCTTCCCTGGGATGACCCCATGAAATTGCATGTTGCTTTCATTCAGTCGGGACATCGGAATGCCCATCCCTTTCAGGGTATCTGCATAGAGGATATTCAAGCCGCTGCCACCGTCCATGAGGACCTTTCTGAGACGAGTGCCCCCTCACCACCGGATCAACTACCAGAGCCTGTTGACCAGGAGTGTCCACATGAGCAGGATGGTCTGTTTGGTCGAATGTGATGGCATACTGGGACCACTTGAGGTAGGTGGGAGTAGCAGGTACAACCATGTTGACTTCTTTGTTGATGACTTTCAAACGACTCTTTCTCTCGACATCAGCAAAAATCACAAGGGTAGAAGTGACATTCGGGAATGTTTCTTTATCTTCATCTTCATCACCCTTCTTAGGAGATTTATCACTCGGCAGGTCCCCCTTGAATTGCTGGATAAGGGTCCAACACTGTTGAGTGGTGTGCTTGGGCAAAATCACATTGCCTTCTGCATCTTTTCGCGTGTGAATTACACATGGCTGATCCATGATATCAGTTCCTGACTGTTTTTTTTCCGTTCTTGGGGGCATATTGTGCTTTAGCCTTGCCCTTGTTTTTTGATTGGGTCGCCAGTGCTGCTGCTTCTGCTTGAACCGGACCTTCAGCTTTTCGCTTCTGTTTCTGATTGTTACTGCCACCAGCCTCATTGGCGACTACCTTTCCTTTGCCGCTACGGAGGCGGCCTTCTTCCTTGCCATTGGCGTACCGAGTGGTGATTTCCATCATCTTGCCGAGTGAAATATCACCCGTGCGCCCATACTTCAGGTACAGCTCCCTGTATCTCATGCCGGCCTTGAAAGCACACACAGCCTGGTGGTCTGACACATTCCCCACTATATGGTGCAAAGTGGACCACCATTGAATATAGTCTCTCAAAGTTTCATCGGGCTTCTGGACACAATGCTGTAAGTCGACCAGACCTGCAGGATGCTTGCAAGTACCCTTAAAGGTTCAGATAAACACTCGGGCAAAACCGGATGGCTCTGCTGAAACACTCGGGCAAAACCGGATGGCTCTGCTGAATCTCCGCAGAACGGATGGCTCTGCTGAAACACTCGGGCAAAATCCTCCTAGCAATATATACTGGAAGGAGCCAAGTGATTCAACCAAGCTCGAGCTGAACCATCTAGCATCAAGGACAAGTGCTTCATTGTGACATTGTCATTGCCGCTGCCAATCTGCACAGCCACTAGGTAATCATCTAACCAAGTCTCCGGCTTTGACTCACCAGAAATTTTTTCGATCCCAGCCGCCAACCTGAAGTTGGGGGGAATCTCCACAGAACGGATGGCTCTGCTGAAACACTCAGGACCAGAAATCACGCCTGAGCTACCACTCGGAAAGTCTCTATCTTGGCACTCTCTGTGGGGGATCTGGCCCTGTCAATCTGCTTCTGGGTGAGGAGATCTCGAGCATCAAACTCCGTGTTCCACTCATCACCGAACAAGCGCCTATCCTTCGGGTGCCGGGGCACGCGCGGACCGCCCTGCGGAGGAGCGGGCACTTGACGATGGTCTTCACGGTGAAACTGATCTCTGACCTGATCCTCGCGAATGTTGGGGAACGTTGCATGGGAAACAAAAAATTTCCTATGCACATGCAATATCTATCCATGGTGATGAGCATCTACGAGAGGGAGAGTGGATCAACATGCCCTTGTAGATCGCTAAGCGGGAAGCGTTAAGAAACGCGGTTGGTGTAGTCGAACGTCTTCGCGATCCAAATCGCCGAGCGTCCCATGATCTGATCATGATCTGTCCCGCGATCCAATCACGATCCGTCCCGCGATCTCATCACAATACGTCCCGCAATCTCATCACGATCCGTCTCACGATCTTGATCACGGTCCTTCTGATCTAGCGCTGAACGGACGGCACCTCCGCGTTCAGCACACGTATAGCTCAATGACGATCTCTGCCTTCTTGATCCAGCAAGAGGGAGCGTAGAGGTAGATGAGTTCTCCGACAGTGTGATGGTGATGGAGCTATTCCGACAGGGCATCGCCCAAGCACTGCAGAAAACCGATCTAGAGGAGAAACTATGCACTAGAGGAGAGGGTAGCACGTGGCTGAAAATCTAGTGCCAAAACCCCTAAAACCTCTAGTATATATAAGAGGAAGAGAGTAGGAGGCTTGGCCCTCAAGGGGACAGCCCTAGGCTTCGACCGAACCAAGGAGGAGAGGAGGAATCCTCCTCCAATCCTAGTAGGACTAGGACTCCTCCTTATTTTGGTCTTTTTGCCTTTTTCCACCTTTTTCTCTTTGGGCTTTTCTTCCCAGCTGCATGGGCCTTGTGTGGGACTTCCACCAGCCTACTAAGGGCTGGTATTAACTCTCCCACAGCCCATGTAGCCTCTTGGGTCGAAATACCCCTCCCGATGGTCTCCCGGTACACTATCGACACTCTCGGTACACTACCGATGAGCCGGAAACTTTTCCGGCGACCAAAATAGGACTTCATATATATCAATCTTTACCTACAGACCATTCCGGAGCTCCTCATGATGTCCGAGATCTCATCCGGGACTCCGAACAACCTTCGGTAAGCACCATACATAACTCTATACTACCGAAACGTCACCGAACCTTAAGTGTGCAGACCCTGCGGATTCGAGAACTATGTAGACATGACCGAGACACCTCTACGGTCAATAACCAATAGAGGTACCTGGATGCCCATATTGGTTCCTACATATTCTACGAAGATCTTTATCGGTCCAACCTCTATGTCAAGGATTCAGTTAATCCCGTATGATGTTCCTTTTGGTCTTCGGTATGTTACTTGCCCGAGATTCGATCGTCGGTATCTCCATACCTAGGGATCATTATTTCTATCCCTGGCATTTTATAGTTCATCACCAAGTTCTAGTAGCTTAGTGACAGTGACTTGGAGAACTATATCAATCACTATCTTATCTAGAAGATCAACTCCCGCTCGATTCAAGCGATTGTAGCACCTAGAAAATCTGAGCACATGCTCAACAATTGAGCTATTCTCTTTCATCTTGCAGGCAAAGAATCTTGTTGGAGATCTCATATCTCGCAACATGGGCACGAGCCGGAGATCCTAATTTCAGCTCTTAGAACATCTCATATGTTCCGTGATGTTCAAACCGTTTCGGAGCCTCAATTCTAAGCCGTAATGCATGACACACTAAACTATCAAGTAGTCATCAGAACGTGCTTGTCAGATGTTCACAACATCTACAGACGATGCTAGAGGGGTTGGCGCACAGAGCGGTGCATTAAGGACATAAGCCTTCTGTGCAGCAATGAGGACAATCCTCAGATCACGGACCCAGTCCGCAATATTGCTACCATCATCTTTCAACTCTATTTCTCTAGGAGCATATAAAAAATTCAAGGGATCTACAACGTGAGCAAGTAATCTACAACATAATTTGCAAAGACACTACTGACTATGTTCATGATAATGGGTTCAATTAATCATATTAATGAAGAACTCCCACTCAAATTGGCATCCCTCCGGTCATTCGAGTGATACATGATCCAAATTCACCAACTCAAGTCCGATCATCACGTGAGTTGAGGTGGTTTCAATGGTGAACATCATCATGTTGATCATATCTACTATATGACTCATGTTCGACCTTTTCGGTCTCTTGTGTTCCGAGGCCATGTTTGTACATGCTAGGCTCGTCAAGTTTAACCCGAGTGTCCCACATGTGCAACTCTGGCTTGCACCCGTTGTATGTGAACATAGAGTCTATCACACCCGATCATCACATGGTGTCTCGACACGACAAATTTTCGCAACGGTGCACACTCGGGGAGAACACAAATTATCTTGAAATTAAGTGAGGGATCACCTTATAATGCTACCGTCGTCCTAAGCAAAACAAGGTGCATAAAAAGATTAACATCACATGCAAATCATAAGTGACATGATATGGCCATGAACTTGTGCTTTTGTTCTCCATCTTAAAAGCACTAGCATGATCTCCATCGTCACCGGCACAACACCATGATCTCCATCATCTTGATCTCCATCAACGTGTCGCCATCGGGGTTGTCGCGCCCATCATGCTTCTACTACTATTGCTACCGTTTAGCGATAAAGTAAAGCACTACATAGCGCTTAATGATTGACACGTAGGTCATACAATAATTAAAGACAACCCTATGGCTCCTACCGGTTGCCGTACTCATCGACATGCAAGTCGTGATATTCTATACAACACATGATCATCTCATACATCACATATATCACATCATGTAATTGGCCATATCACATCACAACATACCCTGCAAAAACAAGTTAGACGTCCTCTAATTGCTGTTGCATGTTTTACGTGGCTGCTAGGGGTACCTAGCAAGAACAATGCTC
This sequence comes from Hordeum marinum, assembly GCA_022496015.1. Classification (NCBI taxonomy): domain Eukaryota; kingdom Viridiplantae; phylum Streptophyta; class Magnoliopsida; order Poales; family Poaceae; genus Hordeum; species Hordeum marinum. The sequence continues at coordinate 72,630,746 of CM039677.1, forward strand.
ACCTACACATAAACCACAACGGTGATACATAAGTTGCTTTTCAACCTTCTCAAGGACCGCCTTTGTCAAACCCGATCCAACTAAAGTAGGAGAAACTAGCACCCGCCAGCCATCTTTTGCAACAAGTTGCAGTTGAGGGAACCGGTCTCTCGTAAGCGTACGAGTAATGTTGGTCCGGGCCGCTTCATCCCACAATACCGCTGAACCAAAACACGACCAATGGAGGAAGCAATCTAAGCATCAACGCCCACAAACTCTTTGTGTTCTACTCGAGATCTCATCTACACATAGACCTAGCTCATGTACCACTGTTGGGGAATGTTGCATGCAGAACAAAAAAATTCCTACGCACACGCAAGATCTATCCATGGTGATGAGCATCTACGAGAGGGAGAGTGGATCTACATACCCTTGTAGATCGCTAAGCGGGAAGCATTAAGAAACGCGGTTGGTGTATTCGAACATCTTCGCGATCCAAATCGCCGAGCGTCCCGCGATCTCATCACGATCCGTCCCACGATCCAATCACTATCCGCCCCGCAAACTCATCATGATCCATCCCGCGATCTCATCATGATCCGTCTCGCGATCTTGATCACGGTCCTTCTGATCTAGCGCCGAATGGACGACACCTCCGCGTTCAGCACACGTACAGCTCGAGAACTATGTAGACATGACCGAGACACCTCTATGGTCAATAACTAGTAGCGGGACATGGATTCCCATATTGGTTCCTACATATTCTACGAAGATCTTTATCGATCGAACCTCTATGTCAAGGATTCAGTTAATCCCGTATGATGTTCCTTTTGGTCTTCAATATGTTACTTGCCCGAGATTCGATCATCGGTATCTCCATACCTAGTTCAACCTCGTTATCGGCAAGTCTCTTTACTCGTTTCGTAATACAAGATCCCGTGACTAACACTTAGTCACATTGCTTGCAAGGCTTGTTGTGATGTTGTATTACCGAGTGGGCCCTGAGATACCTCTCCGTCACACGGAGTAACAAATCCCAGTCTTGATCCATGCCAACCCAACAGACATCCTCGGAGATACCTGTAGAGTACCTTTATAGTCACCCAGTTACGTTGTGATGTTTGATACACACAAGGCACTCCTCCGGTGTCAGTGAGTTGCATGATCTCATGGTCATAGGAACATATACTTGACATGCAGAAAAGAGTAGCAATAAACTGACACGATCATATGCTACGTTTGTAGTTTGGGTCTTGTCCATCACACCATTCTCCTAATGATGTGATCCCATTATCAAATGACATCTCATGTCCATGGCTAGGAAACCTTAACCATCTTTGATCAACGAGCTAGTCTATTAGAGGCATACTAGGGACATGGTTTTGTCTATGTATCCACACATGCATCTAAGTCTCTGATCAATACAATTATAGCATGGATAGTAAACGATTATCATGAACAAGGAAATATTATAATAACTAATTTATTATTTCCTCTAGGGCATATTTCCAACAGCGAAAGCCTCCACCCCTATGGCGTAGGGGCAATCCAGGGTTGTGTGCTGACTGAACGGTTTCGGCCCTCGGTGAGTTGCTATGTATCCTGTTGCCGGACTGTGAAACTACAGAATTCTGACGTTGTGCTGCATCTAACAGTGCTCTGTTCTGCATCAACCCTCTTCCAGCCTCTGACCGCGACGGCTGAATGGAATCTGCTATCCTAGCAGCAACAACAACATTTAGCACAGGAGTTCGATATACCTCAACATCGTTGCGGGAGCCAGTCGGGAATAGCTATCGCTACCGTCGACCGGCAACAGGTGGATGCTGGCGAGCGCGCATGTCAAGTTCGCATTGAAGCTCTTCCAGCCGAATGCGCGTGGCCTCCGAGGCCTGGGCCTCAGCGGTCGTACCAACGATGGGGGTGTGAAGAAGCTCCCCCTCCCGACGCGGCTGTTCACTCGACGCGCCACCAACATCATGCTTGCCATGGCCAAAGCCTGGCGGCGGGCTTTGATGAGAGCCCGCCATAAGGACCTTCACTGCTGGATCGCAGCTCTCGCCCTCGGAAGGGATATCGGATGGATCTGAATCCGACTCGAACATGCCGTGAAGAGACTCGGTAGGCTCGAGCGATACTATCCGCGGAGAAGAAATTTGACGTGCCACTACGTGCTTGACCCAATGCTGCAGTCGTGAGCGGCCAGACCTCTTGCGACCGCGGACAGCGAGGGGAGGCAACATATAGGGAGTCAACGGCTAACACAGCAACACACCAGAGGAACTCGCGCGGAAGTGCGCGGCCACACGGACTGGAGCACCTCAACATCGAGAGGCGCTTCCTGAAGCCATGTGGAATCGTCGGCGATGAAGGTGAGTGCACGAAAACGGATCTTGTGGCCCAGAGCGAAAACACCGCTGGAAGACATGTCGAAGGATGAAAAATGCAACCTCGCCAGAAGTCGCTTACACACCTGCCCCATGGTGGGCGCCAACTATCGTGGGAACGAGCCTGACAGTAGAAGGTAGGGGTACAAAGTGAGAGGGCAGAGTCCTAGCTACGGCAAGGGTGTACACACGGATGTATGAGTTCAGGCCCCTCTCGTGGAGGTAAGAGCCCTACGTCTCAGTGCTCGGGAGCTTATGTCATGTGGAATGTTAAGATTACAATGGTTGCGAACCCTTGTGCCAGAGGGGAGGGGCGGCTTATATAGAGTTCGCTGCCCCTCATAAGTGCCCGACATCTAAGGGTCCGATCGTGGGTTTAAAGACTGGCATTACTGGTAACATACATAATAAATGCTACTAATGACGAAGGATAAACGACTGCTCGTTGGCCTTCTGATGCTGGCTCCTGGTCTTCTGGTGTCGACTAAGAATGAGGTCTACCGAGTGACAGGCGACTTTTGAGTGAAGGAAGAAGACTCTGAGTGGATGGAATGTCGAGTGACTTGAACGCCTCATGGAATCTAATCGGAAGCTTATGCTTGATCTTCAAGTCCTCCAATGTAGTGTCCTTGGGCAGGGTATGTAGGCCTTGCCTAGGACCCTACCCTAGGTACATATGCTCATCAGATATACTCTAGGACCCCTCGAGTGATCCGACCTGGATAAGCATGGCCATGCGATGAGGATTATGAGATAATCCGAAGTGTTGGTCGGATTCACCGGAACGAGAAAGAGGTCATGCTGCAACAAGGATGACCATGTCACCTTGTGCACGACAACATATATCGTGTGGCAAAGGGAACAGAAGTGTGAAGTATAGGTTCGCCTAACCAACTTCATCGGACACTTGGAGTCGGCACGTTTTGCTAGAGGCCACTACCGACTGGTCAAGTCGGATGTGATCTGACTCGCGACCAAGTGAACGAGAACCTAAAGGGTCGCGCACTTAAGGGAAGGAATATGTGGGCTTTAGGATCCGTGCGAGGCCCAAGATTGAGCCCGTGTCGGATACCTATATATAGTGGAGGTGCGGCACACCCATTCGGTTGATCGCTTCGGCGTGTCACTAGGGTTTGCATGTGTTGCGAATAGCCACCTCCACTCGCTGCCGCCAACCATGTGATCGGACCTAGCAGTCCGCCGCATGGGTGTTGCTCCAGCACGTGTGGATACCGTTATAGGCTGTGCGCCTGCGCCACTTTGGCAAACCTGTACGTGGGATCCGACGACCGCCAGTTCGAGGGAGATCGGACCGGCTATTCAAGGGAGATCAGACGAGGAGGAGACGGACCACGCGAACGCGCTGCCACAACTCTACTTTTGTTGCACGGCACTGTGCGTCTAGCGGTAACAATCTCTGATCCATCTCCGTAGCATGTTCTTGGATGTTCTGCGCGTAGGAAAATTTTAATTGGCATGCGATGCACCTACGGTAGAACCCAACACCGGTATCCAATACCCAGCTGCTACTAGGAGTACTAGCAAGGTACACATCAATAACACGTATATGAAATATACTTCTGTCGACGTTGCCAGCCTTCTCATCTACCACGTATCTAGGGTTTTTCCGCTTCAGCGACCGCTCTCCTCATAATAGAAGCACTTAGACTCAGGTTTGGGTTCAACTTTGGGTTGCTTCACTAGAGCAACAACTGACTTGCCATCCAGGAAGTTTCCCTCCTTGCCCTTGCCCTTCTCGAAACTAGTGGTTTTACTAACCATCAACACTTGATGCTCCTTCTTGATTTCTACCTTCGCGGTGTCAAATATCGCAAAGAGCTTAGGGATCATTATTTCCATCCCTGACATTTTATAGTTCATCACGAAGCTCTAGTAGCTTAGTGACATTGACTTGGAAAACTATATCAATCACTTTCTTATCTGGAAGATCAACTCCCACTCGATTCAAGCGATTGTAGAACCCAGACAATCTGAGCACATGCTCAATGATTGAGTTATTCTCCTTCATCTTGTAGGCAAAGAATCTTGTTGGAGATCTCATATCTCACAACACGGGCACGAGCTTGCTATCCCAATTTCAGATCTTAGAACATCTCATATGTTCTGTGACGTTCGAAATGTTTTGGAGCCTCAATTCTAAGCAGTAATGCATGATGCACTGAACTATCAAGTAGTCATCAGAACATGCCTGTCAGATGTTCACAACATCTACAGACGACGCTAGAGGGGGTGGCGCACCGGGTGGTGCACTAAGGACATAAGCCTTCTGTGCAGCAATGAGGACAATCCTCAGATCATGATGCCACTTTTGGGGGACATTGCATGGGAAAAAAATAATTCCTACGCTTCTCCAAGATCAATCTAGGAGATGTGCATCTACGAGAGGGAGAGTGAATATACATACCCTTGTAGATCGCTAAGCGGAAGCGTTAAGAAACGCGGTTGATGTAGTCAAATGTCTTCATGATCCAATCATGATCCGTCCCGTGATGTCATCACGAGCCGTCCCGCGATCCTATCGGGACCCCGATCCTAAGTCATATGAATCCAGACTGTAACATATCACATCACTTTGCGGCTCACACTCGGTAAGCTCCACGGCTGCAGCCTTACCTTATCCGGGACCGTTTGTGTCTTTTAGCTCACGTATGTGAACAAGTCGCTCGCAATCAAATGGTAGAGAACCCCGGGCCGACATGACTTTTGATAGGACCCAAGTGGCCCATCCGTACGGAAACAGGCATACGTAACCCAGCAATGCAGGTGTCGGCCTCAAGCATGCGTAGACGAGTCATAGCAAGCTACAAGGACTCCATTACGTCATGAGACATAAATGCCATCACTGCACGTAGACGAGTCGTAGAAGGCTATAGGGACTCCATTACACCGCGAGACATTTCCCCGAAGGGACAGACACATCAACAAAGAAGGATACATGCCGGTCAATCAATGTGTCCGGAGCAGTAGCAAGCTACCATGGCTCGGGGGAGACACAAAGAGGCAGTTTCCGGTAAAGAGTACTACTAAAGGCACACGACTAGATGTCGGATCCCATACATACCGTTGCACATCACACATACGCACGACATGCCCGATATGCATAGATACAACCATGGCATCACAACGTAACCATACAACAAATTTTATTTAGGGGCTCAGACGAGCCTTGCATAACATGTTCTTACAGATAGGGGTCACATGACCCGACACTCAAGTCACACAAACAAGTTCATACAAACCAAGCGGAAGCATAAGTTGTCTGAGTACAGACAGATGAAAGGGTAAAAGGCACATGGCCTAACTATCTACAGCCCGCCACATGGCATAGGTCGTAGCTGGGACACCAGCTATTCGGCATCGTCGACATCTAGATAGAACCCACTTGATGGGTCCTTGCTCTCATCTGCAACATTTATTAAGCAAACGTGAGTACAAACGTACTCAGCAAGTTTTTAAAACAGACCTAGTCTATTCATGCTGATGTATCAACAAGGGGAGTGGTGGAGTTTATGCAGCAATGTCAGCTTTGACTCATGGCTAACCTACACTACACAATTTTAACTCTTTGTTTAAATTTTAGATATTGCACACGAGTCCACTAACTCCATGACAATACACCACCATGGATTCACTTCCCTCTCCTCGGAGAGTGCCATCCACGGTACTCACACTTGTCTTGATATTTTTATGAGTATCCATTTGATTATCTATGAACAACATAAGTCCAAGTAGTCCATATCCGAGGATGCAGCTATTCGAATAGTTTCATACCCTGCAGGGGTGTACTTCTTCACACACGCTCTTGCCACTTATCGCCGTGTGCTCTTAAAACCATGCACCTCAGCAACCTTCAAGCGGAAGCCCAGCGAGGGAGTCGGCCATGACCGTCAATCACATAAGACCTCTAGTCCAGGCTATCGCCTATTTGAGACTGAACCCGCATGGAAGTCCGGCCGAAGTTTCCGCTATGGCCCCAAACGATGTGCGTAGGGTTCCCAAGCCCACCATTCGGGTGACCCTTGGTACACCGTGCCTGTCACAACCCTAGCAAGTGTCCTAGGTTAGCATTGAGATTGCATCATCATCATCATCATTGCATCAATGCGAAATGGGGAGAAATAAAAGAAACCCCAAGCACTTAATGAATTAAAGAAATTCAAGATAAATGAAATTTCAACAAATCCAAAATGCCCATAAAAAATGTTCCCTATGTCTGATAATTGAGGGCATGGATATACAAGGGATCATTCTAATTATTTGAACATTTCAAATAATTTAAATTAAAGATTTAAGCCTCTGAAATTGATAAATAAAAACATTATCAATACTACTGTTTTCAAATTAACCTGAAACTTTTTATACAAGTTTAGAATATTCAAACTTGAATATACAAAAGTTTTGGAATATTTGAAAGGTTATTTGGACCTGCAATAAAATAAACAAATGTTAGAACAGAAAACAGAAAACAGAAATAAAAAGAAAGGGAAGAGTACTTGGTCAAGTGGGAGGCCCAACCCAGCCCACCAGGGGTGGGGAGGTCATCTCCCACCTCGCGCCAGTAGGCATCGAGGTGGCGACCGAGCGCTCGCCGGCCTCCACCTCCTGCTTGCCATGGAGCAGGCTGCTCCCCTGCTTCCCCTGCGCCTGGAAGACGCGAGAGCCCTCTCTCCCGAGCTCATTCCTCTCCCTCCCTTCCTCCTATCTCTCTCTTTCGTTCCCCTGCCGAGAGCCGCCGTCGCCGGCCATCGATTTGTCGCCGTCGCTGCCTCCCCGAGCCCGCTGACCAGCTCCCCGGAAGCGCCGTGAGCTCCTCTTCCTCCTCCCCTTGCTTCCCCTCTCTCTAGCGCTCCCTAGCTAGCCCGGCCGCCGGACCCGAAGACCTCCCACCGTCGTGATCGGTCATCGCAGTGCGTGCAGTCCCCCCGAGCTCACGTGCGAGTGCATGGTTGAACTCCTGGAGTTCCCAGGAGCTCGTAGAGCTAATTGCCGAGTCGCCCCGTGCCCTGTATCGTGTTTTGGTCCGAGCCTGAGCTCCGGCCACCACCACGAGCTCGTTTCCGGCGAGCTCCGGCGACCCCTTAGCCTCCTGTGGCCTCCGTTAGATGCGATCGTGCACGGGCTATGCGCCGGTGGTCTCAGCTTGTTGAATGAGCACCTGTGGGCAAAACCCGATGGTCGCCGCCGTCTCTATTGGTCACCGGCGATGAGCCGTTGACCAACTCCGGCGGGTTTGACCCCCGTGGGCCCTGGCTTGACTCTGTGAGTCAATGACAGGTGGGCCCCATCCCTGATTAGTTTTAGGATAATTAGTAATTAGTTTTAATCGGTTTATTAACTAAATGTAATACTGACAGTGGGCCCTACTAGGTTAATTAGACAGGATAATTAGTTTAATTAAAACTGATTAGTATTGAGTCTATGACAGATGGGCCCCACCGGTCAGATTTGACGTGGAACGGGTCTGTTGACCAGCTGACGTCAAGATGACGTCAGTCTGATGTCATAATACCATTTTCCTATTTAAAAATAATTCAAGAAATTATTTAAAACTTTGAAAAATAATATAAATTAATCTGTAAGTCAGAGGAAAATAATTTATATATGAAAATTTATCAGAAAAATCCAATGAATCCAGTGGTGCTATTCTCATGCATGCTAGAGCAACATAAATAGGTGAACATGGACAATTATCATTAGGTTAATATATGGAATTTGAAATGAGAACAACTTTGAACCTATATTCAAATCTATTTTAAATTGACATGATCACTAGTTACATTAGCTCACCCATGCATATTACTATGCCATGATCATGCATCATATTGTTGCATTTGCATGTATTGAATGCTTTTATCTGCGTTGCGGTAGGCCCTAATCCGGAAGATACCACCCCGTATTCCGACGAAGGAGAGAACTCCTCCACAGCTCAGCAAGGCAAGCAACCCCATTGATCATTCCTATAACATCCCACTCTCTCGCTCCTGCTCTCGTTTATTGCAATAGGACAAACAGTCATATGTCGGTCATACATGATAGATGATCCTATCCTTATGCATGACCTGATCTTGTCACAATAAATAGCTAAACCTTGCAACCTAGCATACCTGGTAGATGCTTGTGCCATGATGTGCTTAGCTTACTTTGCTTGCTATGCTTAGAGTTGTGTCAAGTCTGTTTCATCTGGGTGATGAACTGAGTGAAACAGTGTTGTCCGATGTGATGAGCTCATAATGAATACGATTTGGTAAAGGTAGCGATGAGAGGCTATGTAGGAGTACATAGTGGGTTGTCTCACTGGGACCGTTCTTAGGAACTGGGTTCCGTGTTTGTGATCCAAGACTAGTTACTACCACACATTGGGTTCCGGTAACTCGACCCTTCTCGACTTATCAGTTGCTTAGTCCTTAGTCCAGGAGTTGCAAGTAGTTTCTGGTGTTTATAGCATGCTGGAGGCCGTGCGTAGCGCTGACCCTCAGGGTGGGTTACGACGCGGTAGGAAGTGGCACGGTGTACCAAGGGTCACCCGAATGGTGGGCTTGGGAACCCTGCGCACATCGTTTGGGACTGTAGCGGAAACTTCGGCCGGACTTCCGTGCGGGTTTCAGTCTCAAATAGGCGATAGCCTGGACTAGAGGTCTTATGTGCTTGACGGTCGTGGCCGACTTCCTCGCTGGGCATCCGCTTGAAGGTTGCCGAGGTGCATAGTTTATGGCACACAACGATAAGTGGCGAGAGCGTGTGTGAAGAAGTACACCCCTGCAGGGTATGAAACTATTCGAATAGTCGCGTCCTCGGATATGGACTACTTGGAGAACTTATGTTGTTCATAGATAATCACTTGGATACTCCTAAAAATATCAAGACAAGTGTGAGTACCGTGGATGGCACTCTTCCGGAAGGGGAAGGTGAATCCATGGTGGTGTATTGTGATGGAGATAGTGGACTCATGTGCGATAACTAAAATTGTAACAAAGAGTTTAAAATTGAGTAGTGTAGGTTAGCCATGAGTCAAAGCTGGCATTCCTGCATGAACTCCACCACCCCCTTTATTGATACATGAGCATAAATAGACTAGGTCTGTTTTAAAGACTTGCTGAGTACGATTGTACTCATCCTTGCTTAATTAATGTTGCAGAAGAGAACCAGGACCCATCAGGTAGGTTCTATCTAGACGTTGACGATGCCGAATAGCTGGTGTCCCAGCTACGATCTTGCCCCTGTGGTGGGCTGTAGATAGTCAGGTCGTGTGCCACTTTTCTATTTCGTCGTCTGTAATCAGACAACTTAAGTTTCCGCTGGCTTGTATGACTTTGTTTGTATGGCTTGAGTGTCGGGTCATGTGACCCCTATCTGTAAGAACATATTATGCAAGGCTCGTCTGAGCCTCTTAAATAAAAGTCATGTTGTTGTATGGTTATGTTGTGATGCCATAGTTGTATCTACGCATATTGGGCATGTCGTGCGTACGTGTGACGTGCAACGGTATGTATGGGATCTGATACCTAGTCGTGTGCCTTTAGTAGTACTCTTTACGGGAAACTGCCTCTTTGTGCTTCCATCGAGCCGTGGTAGCTTGCTACTGCTCCGGACACATTGATTGACCAGCATGTATCCTTCTTTGCTGCTGTGTCTGTTCCTTTGGGGAAATGTCTCGCAGTGTATTGGAGTCCCTGTAGCCTGCTACGACTCATCTACATGCAGTGATGACATTCGTGTCTCGCGACGTAATGGAGTCCTTGTAGCTTGCTATGACTCGTCTACACACGCTTGAGGCCGACACCTGCATTGTTGGGTTATGTATGCCTGTTTCCGTACGGATGTGCCACTTGGGTTCTATGACTACTCATGTCGGTCCGGGTTCTTTGTTGTGTGATTGCCAGCGACACGTTCACATACGTGAGCCAAAAGACGCAAACGGTCCCGGCCAAGGTAAGGCTGCAGCCGTGGAGTACCGTGCGTGAGGCCGCAAAGTGATGTGGCTTGTTACAGTATGGAATCATATGACTTAGGATCGGGGTCCCGACAACGTTGGTATCAGAGCCTGACTGACTGTAGGACTACCAAGCCAAACCGGTCAAAGTTGAGTCTAGAAACACTATAGATAAGTAGGGGAATTGATTGTGGAAGGGAACGTAAGGCTCTTTTTACTCCTCTTTCCAAGTTATTCTATCCTGGGTCATTTTCATCTTTTCTACGGGGATAGGAACTAGGAATTCTCATCTATTGCTTAGGATGACGAGTTACTAGCCATGGGCCAATAGCTAGCTTGCTTGTAAGTGAGTGCAGTTATTTAAGTATTGTTGGTGTGACAAACAGATGGAGAAGAGATTTGAGTCTAGATAGTCGAGTGGTTATGCCTTTCCAATCTTTTTCAATTGTCTCAAAAAAATTCTTCAGCAATTACAGCCATTATGCTGTCCAATTTCTGCTAGGATCTCTAATGTCTTTGCATCATTCTCTGTTTCAGATGCCCTCTCGTCCTTTCCGTCAGGTGGTCCGTCTGACCAGGTGCATCGATGTGCCGCGTCACACGGCCATGTTGGTTAGAGTCATGATGGAGGATGGATACCGTTGGTACCCAGAGTATATAGTGGAGGAGCAATATCGAGATTTCAACCAGAGTCAGTATTTGTTTACCGTTAGGATATATCCTTCATATCCTGGAGTTGGAGAGCCGCTTCACTGGACTCATGGATTGGGAGTTACCATAGATATGGCCGTTCAGGAAGCCGCCTACACTATGCTGACTATTATGAGGTTTCACCATGGTCTGCTACAGAACACAGAGTTCTGCTATGTTTCTGCTTCCTGCGAGGAGAGGATGGATATCTTAGTGCAGCCTACTTTAATCATTCTCATGAGGACCCTAGGCTGTAGGTGACCGCTCGGATGTTGGAGAACAGGGATCGTGATGCACGTGCCCTTCGCATGGAGCTCTATGCTACCCGTGCCCGTCTTTGGACAGCCTTGACGCAGTTGGCACCTGTCGTGCAGACAGGTTATGGAGATTTGGAGATGCTCACCCATCGCAGACTCACTTGCCAGCACACGTAGACTGGCCTGTTGTTGGAGGCATCACCCCTCTTCGAGGACCGCTGTTGCCACCGACAAGGGGACCAAGGCCACATCCGTGTCCTTATGGTTTCCAGGGATCCTAGGCTAGAGTGTTTCCAGATCCTCAGGTTCAGCTCCCAGGTCACGGGGGTAACCTGTACGAGGCATTCTACGGTGATGTTTGAGTGCGTGGATGTTAGTCCTAGTATGGTAGTAGTCGTATCGCCACAGTTCTGTGTGTCTTGTGGGATATGACTAAGGTCGAGAGTTGAGTTCCGGAGGTGTAGATAGATAATGTATAGGAAGCTGGTAATGCCTCCGATGAGTTGTGTCATCTCTCCGTAGTTGTTTTCAGCTTGGGTTTGTACTGAACTAAGTCATGGTGTGTATGAAACCTAATGTTCATATGGTAGTTGCTTTACCATGTTGATTGGTGTTTATCCTACATGCCATGTTGATCAGCACATTCCATAATTCATGTCTTAGAGTTGATGTTCTCTATGTCTAAGATGTGGATTGTTTTCCCCAGGATGGTGGCAACTAGGAACAATCCCGTGCCTGCTCCTGAGCCGGGCGAGAGTAGCCAGCCAAGGCAAGAGGAGCTGTCACATGCACCATCCCTGGCGGAGGTGATGCTAGAGGCTGAAAGGAATAAGAGGGAGACCAATAGTCTGTTGGAAAGAATTGAACAAAACACAGCTCGTGCTCCCCGCAATGATCACCACGATGGAGTATCACTTGGTGACTTTATCAAGCTATGTCCGCCCAAGTACCATCATTCGGTCGACCCCCTTGATGTGGATGATTGGCTGACTAGTATGTCACACAAGATCCGAGCTGCAAATGTTTCAGAGGCCAACAAGGTGACCTTTGCGACATACTTTTTGGAGGGACCTGCCAACCTGTGGTGGGAAAGCTATGAGGCTATGCGTCCCCAGGGACCTGCACCAACCTGGACAGAGTTCAGCGCCGCATTCCGTCTCCATCACATCCCGGAAGGGCTGATGGATCACAAAAGAGAGGAATTCTGTGCCTTCACCCAGGGCAGATTGTCAGCGGATGCATACAGTCGCGAGTTTGGTAATCTTGCTCGCTATGCTCCAGAGGAAGTCTCAACTGATGCCAAGAAGCAGGCTAGGTTCCGCAAGGGACTTAATGCTGAGCTTCGCCGAGATCTTCGTCTGCACGAGTGCACCACCTTCCAGGCTCTCGTCAATAAGGCCATCAATGCTGAGTCCGGACAAACTGACTACGAGGCTATGAGGAAGCATAACCGTGACTTCAACCCTGCATCGGGTTCAGGCCCTAACAAACGCCGAGTTTGGGTGCCCAATGCAGCTTTGCCGGCAAGATACACCGCGAGGCCATCCTTCCAGGCACCTCGTCCAGTTCAGTCCAACCCTCCACCTAGACCATTTGGAGGACCGCCTACAAATGTTGCACCTCGTGCCACAGTGGTATGCTACAAATGTGGAGAACTGGGACACTATTCTCGTGAGTGTCCCCAGAACAATGCTAAGCCCGCTAGACGTGGGAAACCAGGAAAAGCTTACTATGTGAAGCCAACTCCTGCCCGTGGGCGAGTGAATTATGTGTCTGCTAAAGAAGCCCTTGAAGATCCTGATGTCATTCTAGGTATGCTTCTTGTTAATAGCCATCCAGCATCTGTCTATTTGATATTGGGGCATCTCATTCATTCATCTCAGAAAGTTATGCACAGTTGCATAACATGTCCTTCTGTGACATGCCCACTCCCTTAGTAGTTCAGACTCCTGGTTCAAAATGGCAAACTTCTAGAGTGAGTCATGACAATGAAATTCTGGTGGATAGACTAGTATTCCTAGCATCCTTGATAGCTCTTAAGTCTTCGGACATCAATATCATTCTAGGTATGGATTGGATGAAAGCCCACTATGCCAAGATTGATACTCATTCTGGGAATGTTCAACTTACACATCCCTCGGGAGAGATAGTTAATGTCTCCACTCGAACAACCAAGAGCCAACTCTATTCCCTAAATGCTAGCCCTCTTCCTGAGTTAGAGGATATTCCGGTAGTCCGTGATTTTCCGGACGTCTTCCTAGAAGAACTGCCAGGTATTCCACCTGTCAGAGATGTTGAGTTCGTGATAGAGCTTATTCCAGGGACAGTCCCAATAGTCAGAAGACCCTATAAGATGGCACCCTTAGAACTAGCTGAGCTAAAAACCCAACTCGATGAAGCTTTGAAGAAAGGTTTCATTTGTCCTAGCTCCTCTCCTTGGGCTTGCCCCGTCCTCTTCATTAAGAAGAAGGATGGATCGGATCAGATGGTTGTGGATTACCGACCAGTGAATTTGGTCACTATCAAGAACAAGTATCCGCTCCCCAGGATCAACGATTTCTATGATCAACTCGCTGGATCCTCTGTCTTTTCCAAAATGGATTTGAGGTTGGGACACCATCAAATCAGAATTAGAAACGGGGACATTCCAAAAACGGCTTTTGTCACTCGTTATGGCCAATATGAGTACACCGTCATGTCCTTAGGTTTAACCAATGCCCCAGCCACCTTCTCTCGTCTGATGAATTCAATCTTCATGGAGTATTTGGATAAATTCGTCATGGTTTACCTCGACGACATACTCATCTACTCGAAGAACGAACAAGAACATGCCGAGCATCTAAGGCTGGTATTGATGAAACTTCGGGAGCACCGCTTATATGCCAAATTCTCCAAGTGTGAATTTTGGTTGCCAGAAGTGACCTATCTGGGCCACATGATCTCTGGCAAAGGTATTGTTGTCAATCCCGAGAGAGTTCGGGCCGTCCTTGATTGGACTCAACCTGAATCGGTTAAGCAAGTTCGGAGTTTCCTTGGCTTAGCGAGCTATTGTTGCCGCTTTGTTGAGAACTTCTCCAAGGTTGCGAAACCTCTGACTGAACTCCTTAAGAAAGATAAAAAGTTTGAGTGGACCCCACAATGCGAGCATAGTTTTCAGGAGTTGAAAAGATGACTGACCTCTGCTCCTGTTCTGGTGCCACCAGATTTTTCTGAGGACTTTATTTTCTACTGCGACGCCTCGCGACAAGGATTAGGTTGCATTCTCATGCAAGATCGTCATGTGATTGCATACGCATCTCGACAGTTGCGTCCACATGAGGATAATTATCCAACACATGATCTTGAGCTTGCAGCTGTAGTTCATGCACTAAAGACATGGCGACATTACCTTCTGGGTAATCGTTGCGAGATATACACTGATCACCAAAGTCTGAAATATATTTTCACCCAGCCGGATTTGAATCTCAGGCAAAGACGGTGGGTAGAGTTGAGTACAGATTACGACTTAGGGATAACTTACACCCCGGGGAAAGCCAATGTCATGGCTGATGCACTAAGTCGTAGGTCTTATTGTAACAATATGATGTTACAACAAGGTCAACCGCTTCTCTACGAGGAATTCAAGAAGTTAAATCTTCACATTGTTCCTCAAGGATTCCTATCCAACCTGGTGGCGAAACCTACTCTTTTGGATCAAATCATAGAAGCCCAGAAGCATGATGCTGGGATATCTCGGATCAAGAAAAACATTAAGAAGGGTAATGTTAGATGCTTCTTGGAAGATGGTCGGGGAGTTGTCTTCTTTGAGAATCGCTTGGTGATCCCAAAGAAAATACATCTGCGACAATTGATCCTTAAGGAGGCTCATGATTCTCCTCTCACAATTCATCCGGGTAGTACCAAAATGTATCAGGACCTACGCCAGAGGTTCTGGTGGACTAGGATGAAGAGAGAAATTGCTCAGTATGTTGCTAACTACGATGTTTGTCGTCGTGTGAAAGCAGAACATCAAAGGCCTGCTGGCACCCTTCAACCTTTAGCTATTCCTGAGTGGAAATGGGATAAGGTCGGTATGGATTTCATCACCGGTTTTCCCAGGACCAAGAGAGGGAACAACGCTATATTTGTAGTCATTGATCGCCTCTCCAAAGTGGCTCATTTTCTTCCTGTTCGTGAAAGCATCACTGCTAGCCAGCTAGCGGAGTTATATGTTTCTCGAATAGTTTCTCTTCATGGTGTTCCTTTGGAGATTAACTCAGACCGCAGAAGTATCTTTACTTCTTGATTATGGGAAAGTTTTCAAACCGCTATGGGGACTCATCTATCCTTTAGCACTATTTTCCACCCTCAATCAAGTGGTCAAGTAGAGCGAGTCAATCAAATTCTCGAAGACATGCTCCGAGCTTGTGTTATATCTTTCGATATGAATTGGGAGAACTGCCTTCCATTTGCTGAATTCGCATATAACAACAGTTATCAGTCAAGCTTGGGCAAAGCCCCTTTTGAAGTTATCTATGGACGAAAATGTCGAACACCTCTTAACTGGTCAGAAACCGAAGAGAGGCAACTCTTTGGCCCGGACATGATCCAGGATGCACAGGAGCAAGTTCGCGTTATTCGTGAAAAGTTGAAAACAGCCCAATCCCGTCAAAAGAGTCAATATGACCGTCATCATAAGTCTGTGACCTATGAGGTTGACGAGAAGTCTTACCTTCGGGTTACACCTTTGAAGGGTACCCATCGATTCGATATCAAAGGCAAGTTGGCTCCTCGTTACATTGGACCTTTTCGCATTCTTGCTAAACGAGGAGAGGTTTCCTACCAATTGGAAATTCCGCCGCATCTTTCCAAGGTTCATGATATCTTCCACGCCTCGCAACTCACGCGTTGCTTTTCGGACCCCGTCCGCGAAGTAGACCACGAAGCGCTTGATCTCCAAGATAACCTTACATACCGAGAATACCCTGTTCGTATTCTTGACCAAGCTGAGCGTACCACTCGGCGTCGGAACATCAAGTTTCTCAAGGTTTAGTGGTCGCATCATTCTGAAAAGGAGGTGACATGGGAAAGAGAATATCGTCTTCGACTAGAGTACCCCGCGCTCTTTCCGACGACTTCAAAATCTCGGGACGAGATTCTTTTGAGTGGGGGTGAGTTGTCACAACCCTAGCAAGTGTCCTATGTTAGCATTGTGATTGCATCATCATCATCATCATTGCATCAATGTGAAATGGGGAGAAAGAAAAGAAACCCCAAGCACTTAATGAATTAAAGAAATTCAAGATAAATGAAATTTCAACAAATCCAAAATGCCCATCAAAAATGTTCCCTATGTCTGATAATTGAGGGCATGGATATACCAGGGATCATTCTAATTATTTGAACATTTCAAATAATTTAAATTAAAGATTTAAGCCTCTGAAATTGATAAATAAAAACATTATCAGTACTACTATTTTCAAATTAACCTAAAACTTTTTATACAAGTTTAGAATATTCAAACTTGAATATACAAAAGTTTTGGAATATTTGAAAGGTTATTTGGACCTGCAATAAAATAAACAAATGTTAGAACAGAAAACAGAAAATAGAAATAAAAAGAAAGGGAAGAAGTGTACCTGGTCAAGTGGGAGGCCCAGCCTAGCCCACCAGGGGTGGGGAGGTCATCTCCCACCTCGCGCCAGTAGGCATCGAGGTGGCGACCGAGCGCTCGCCGGCCTCCACCTCCTGCTTGCCATGGAGCAGGCTGCTCCCCTGCTTCCCCTGCGCCTGGAAGACGCGAGAGCCCTGTCTCCCGAGCTCATTCCTCCCCCTCCCTTCCTCCTGTCTCTCTCTTTCGTTCCCCTACCGAGAGCCGCCATCGCCGGCCATCGATTCGTCGCCGTTGCTGCCTCCCTGAGCCCGCTGACCAGCTCCTCGGAAGTGCCATGAGCTCCTCTTCCTCCTCCCCTTGCTTCCCCTCTCTCTAGCGCTCCCTAGCTAGCCCGGTCGCCGGACCCGAAGACCTCCCGCTCCGTGATCGGTCGCCGCCGTGCGTGCAGTCCCCCGAGCTCACGTGCGAGTGCATGGTTGAACTCCTGGAGTTCCCAGGAGCTCGTAGAGCCAATTGCCGAGTCGCCCCGTGCCCTATATTGTGTTTTGGTCCGAGCCCAAGCTCCGGCCGCCGCCACGAGCTCGTTTCCGGCGAGCTCCGGCGACCCCTTAGCCTCCTGTGGCCTCCGTTGGATGCGGTCGTGCACGGGCTACGCGCCGGTGGTCTCAGCTCGTTGAATGAGCGCCTGTGGGCAAAACCCGATGGTCGCCGCCGTCTTTGTTGGTCACCGGTGATGAGCCGTCGACCAACTCCGGTGGGTTTGACCCCCGTGGGCCCTGGCTTGACTCTGTGAGTCAATGACAGGTGGGCCCCGTCCCTGATTAGTTTTAGGATAATTAGTAATTAGTTTTAATCGGTTTATTAACTAAATGTAACACTGACAGTGGGCCCTACTAGGTTAATTAGACAGGATAATTAGTTTAATTAAAACTGATTAGTATTGAGTCTATGACAGATGGGCCCCACCGGTAAGATTTGACCTGGAACGGATCTCTTGACCAGCTGACGTCAGGATGACGTCAGTCTGATGTCATAATACCATTTTCCTATTTAAAAATAATTCAAGAAATTATTTAAAACTTTGAAAAATCATGTAAATTAATCTGTAAGTCAGATGAAAATAATTTATATATGAAAATTTATCAGAAAAATCCAATGAATCCAATGGTGCTATTCTCATGCATGATAGAGAAACATAAATAGGTGAACATGGACAATTATCATTAGGTTAATATATGGAATTTGAAATGAGAACAACTTTGAACCTATATTCACATCTATTTTAAATTGACATGATCACTAGTTACATTATCTCACCCATGCATATTACTATGCCATGATCATGCATCATATTGTTGCATTTGCTTGTATTGAATGCTTTTATCTGCGTTGCGGTAGGCCCTAATCCGGAAGATACCACCCCGTATTCTGACGAAGGAGAGAACTCCTCCACAGCTCAGCAAGGCAAGCAACCCCATTGATCATTCCTATAACATCCCACTCTCTCGCTCCTGCTCTCGTTTATTGCATTAGGACAAACAATCATATGTCGGTCATACACGATAGATGATCCTATTCTTATGCATCACCTGATCTTGTCACGGTAAATAGCTAAACGTTGCAACCTAGCATACCTGGTAGATGCTTGTGCCATGATGTGCTTAGCTTACTTTGCTTGCTATGCTTAGAGTTGTGTCAGGTCTGTTTCATCTGGGTGAAGAACTGAGTGAAACTGTGTTGTCCCATGTGATGAGCTCATAATGAATACGATTTGGTAAAGGTAGCGATGAGAGGCTACGTAGGAGTACATAATGGGTTGTCTCATTGGGACCGTTCTTAGGAACTGGGTTCCGTGTTTGTGATCCAAGACTAGTTACTACCACACATTGGGTTCCGGTAACTCGACCCCTCTCGACTTATCAGTTGCTTAGTCCTTAGTCCAGGAGTTGCAAGTAGTTTCTGGTGTTTATAGCATGCTGGAGGCCGTGCGTAGCGCTGACCCTCGGGGTGGGTTACGACGCGGTAGGCAGTGGCACGGTGTACGAAGGGTCACCCGAATGGTGGACTTGGGAACCCTGCGCACATCGTTTGGGACCGTAGCGGAAACTTCGGCCGGACTTTCGTGCGGGTTTCAGTCTCAAATAGGCGATAGCCTGGACTAGAGGTCTTATGTGCTTGACGGTCGTGGCCGACTTCCTCGCTGGGCATCCGCTTCAAGGTTGCCGAGGTGCATGGTTTATGGCACACAGCGATAAGTGGCGAGAGCGTGTGTGAAGAAGTACACCCCTGCAGGGTATGAAACTATTCGAATAGCCGCGTCCTCGGATATGGACTACTTGGAGAACTTATGTTGTTCATAGATAATCACTTGGATACTCCTAAAAATATCAAGACAAGTGTGAGTACCGTGGATGGCACTCTTCCGGAAGGGGAAGGTGAATCCATGGTGGTGTATTGTGATGGAGATAGTGGACTCGTGTGTGATAACTAAAATTGTAACAAAGAGTTTAAAATTGAGTAGTGTAGGTTAGCCATGAGTCAAAGCTGGCATTCCTGCATGAACTCCACCACCCCCTTTATTGATACATGAGCATAAATAGACTAGGTCTGTTTTAAAGACTTGCTGAGTACAATTGTACTCATCCTTGCTAAATTAATGTTACAGAACAGAACCAGGACCCATCAGGTGGGTTCTATCTAGACGTTGACGATGCCGAATAGCTGGTGTCCCAGCTACGATCTTGCCCGTGTGGTGGGCTATAGATAGTCAGGCCGTGTGCCTCTTTTCTATTTCGTCGTCTGTACTCAGACAGCTTAAGTTTCCGCTGGCTTGTATGACTTTGTTTGTATGGCTTGAGTGTCGGGTCATGTGACCCCTATCTGTAAGAACATATTATGCAAGGCTCGTCTGAGACTCTTAAATAAAATTCATGTTGTTGTATGGTTATGTTGTGATGCCATAGTTGTATCGATGCATATCGGGCATGTCGTGCGTACGTGTGACGTGCAACGGTATGTATGGGATCCGACACCTAGTCGTGTGCCTTTAGTAGTACTCTTTACGGGAAACTGCCTCTTTGTGCTTCCACCGAGCCATGGTAGCTTGCTACTGCTCCGGACACATTGATTGACCGGCATGTATCCTTCTTTGCTGTTGTGTCTGTTCCTTCAGGGAAATGTCTCGCAGTGTAATGGAGTCCCTATAGCCTGCTATGACTCGTCTACGTGTAGTGATGACATTTGTGTCTCGCGACGTAATGGAGTCCTTGTAGCTTGCTATGACTCGTCTACACACGCTTGAGGCCGACACCTGCATTGCTGGGTTATGTATGCCTGTTTCCGTACGGATGTGCCACTTGGGTTCTATGACTAGTCATGTCGGCTCGGGTTCTTTGTTGTGTGATTGCCAGCGACACATTCACATACGTGAGCGAAAAGACGCAAACGGTCCCGGCCAAGGTAAGGCTGGAGCCGTGGAGTACCATGCGTGAGGCCGCAAAGTGATGTGGCTTGTTACAGTATGGAATCATATGACTTAGGATCGGGGTCCCGACAGTGCCACTACCTACCGCGTCGTAACCCACCCCTAGGGTCAGCACTACGCACGGCCTCCAGCATGCTATAAACACCAGAAACTACTTGCAACTTCTGGACTAAGGACTAAGCGACTGATAAGTCGAGAGGGGTCGAGTTACCAGAACCCAATGTGTTGTAGTAACTAGTATTGGATCACAAACACGGAACTCAGTTCCTAAGAACGGTCCCAATGAGACAACCCACTGTGTACTCCTACATAGCCTCTCATCGCTATCTTTACCAAATCGGGTTCATCATAAGCTTATCACATTGGAACAACAATGTTTCACTCCAGTTCATCACCCAGATGAATCAGACCTGACACAACTCTAAGCATAGCAAGCATAGCAGGCAAAGTAAGCTAAGAACATCATGGCACAAGCATCTACCCAGTCACTATTAGGGTTAAATAATTAGCTAGTTACTAATTAGATTAGGTTAGGGCCCACTGGTCAGTGGCCCATTAACTTAATTAAGTTAGTTTAATTTTTTTAAACTAATTCTAATTAGAAAGGGGGTAGGCCCCACTTGATAGTTGACTTGGGGTCAAACCCCGTGGTCAGCGCCGGTTGATTCGCCGGCGTTAAGCCGCCGGCGACGTCAGGGACGGCGGACGCGGTCGGATCTCCTCCTCTAGTGACCAAAATGACGGCAGAGGGCACTGGGAGGGCCTGCGCTCGAGCGCGCGTTGATCTAGCCCCAAGCCAGAGGCTGGGGTGGTCGGGATCGATGCCGGCGACTCGCTCAGTGGCGGCGGCGGCTTTGGCAGGAGCGGCTACGGCGCTAAAGGGCACGACAGGAGGAGCTAGAGGCGGCTACAGGCCCCTAGACGCACCACGAGCACAAGCCCACAGTCAGGTGTGAGCTGTGGCCGCTGTGGCCACGGCTACGCCATGACCGGCGGCATGCTCCTCTCGACTTCAGTGACAGGCGGGGCTAGCAAAGGGGAACGACGTCGGGGCTAGGGGAAATGATCTAGGGCCTCATCGGAGGGTCTTCTGGCGCCTTGGTGTGGTCGGGGACGCATGGGAGACGGCGAATCGGCAGCGTCTTCAGTCCGGTGAGGGTAGAACAGAGGAGAGGAGGGGAAGGAGAGAGCGCGCGAGAGAGAGCGCGCAGGGGAGAGAGGGGAGGAGAAGAGGCCACGGCGAGGAGGCCTCGCACTGGCGCTCTCCGAGCCCTCTAGGCCAGCAGCCAGGCAAGGAGGAGGTGGCCGGCGTGTGCCCGCGCGCGGCGAGCGCACGCCCCTATCCTCCTGGCGAGAGGATAGGGATGACTGGCACGGGCCAGATGGGCCGGTTCCCCCTAGGCTTCTTCCTCTTTCTTTTCTTTTCTTTTTGTTTTTCTATTTCTGACATTTGTTTTATTTCTTTTTTCAGCTACAAATGCTTTGATAACATATCCCAAATCTTTTATAATATCAAGTTTGAATATTCCAAACTCCAATAAAAAGTTTCAGGATATTTTGAAATATAAAAAATTGATAATGCTTTATTTGGCATTTTCAGAGGCTTTATTATTTATTTTTAAATTGCTATAACTGTTCAAATATTTAAAATGGCCCCTGATATATTCATGTCCATATTTATTAGACATAGGGAACATTTTGTATTGGCATATTGAGTTTGTTGAGTTTTCACAAACTTTTAATTAATTTGATTCCAATGTGAGCTTGGGGTTTCTTTTAATCCCCATTTCATGTTGATGCAAAATTGAAACATGATGCACACACATGTTGTCCTATGACATCTAGCTAGGGATGTGACAACTCACCCCCACTCAAAAGAATCTCGTCCCGAGATTTTGAAG
This sequence comes from Hordeum marinum, assembly GCA_022496015.1. Taxonomy (NCBI): domain Eukaryota; kingdom Viridiplantae; phylum Streptophyta; class Magnoliopsida; order Poales; family Poaceae; genus Hordeum; species Hordeum marinum. The sequence goes on from CM039677.1 coordinate 72,652,988, forward strand.
TCGTCGGGAAGAGCGCGGGGTACTCTAGTTGAAGACGATCTTCTCTTTCCCATGCGGCCTCCTTTTCAGAATGGTGTGACCACTGAACCTTGAGAAACTTGATGTTCCAACGCCGAGTGGTACTCTCAGCTTGATCAAGAATACGAACAGGGTATTCTCGATATGTAAGGTTATCTTGGAGATCAAGCACTTCGTGGTCTACTCACGGACAGGGTCCGAGAAGCAACGCCTGAGTTGCGAGACATGGAAGACATCATGAACCTTGGAAAGATGCGGCAGAAGTTCCAATTGGTAGGCAACCTCTCCTCGTTTGGCAAGAATGTGAAAAGGTCCAATGTTACGAGGAACCAACTTGCCCTTGATACCGAATTGATGGGCACCCTTCAGAGGCATAACCCGAAGGTAAGCCTTCTCGTCAAGTTCATAGGTCACATCCTTATGATGGCGATCATATTGGCTCTTTGGACGAGATTGGGCTATTTTCAACTTTTCATGAATAATGCGAACTTGCTCCTCTGCATCCGGGATCATATCCAGGCCAAAGAGTTGCCTCTCTCCAGTTTCTGACCAATTAAGAGGTGTTTGACAACTTCGTCCATAGAGAACTTCAAAAGGGGCTTTGCCCAAGCATGATTGATAACTATTGTTATATGCAAATTTGGCAAATGGAAGACATTTCTCCCAATTCATATCGAAGGATATAACACAAGCTCGGAGCATGTATTCGAGAATTTGATTGACTCGCTCAACTAGACCACTTGATTACGGGTGGAAAGCAGTGCTAAAGGATAGATGAGTCCCCATAGCGGTTTGAAAACTTTCCCAAAATTGGGAAGTAAAGATACTTCCACGGTCTGAGTTAATCTCCAATGGAACACCATGAAGAGAGACTATCCGAGAAACATATAACTCCGCTAGCTGACTAGCAGTTATACTCTCCCGAACAGGAAGAAAATGAGCCACTTTGGAAAGGCGGTCAATGACGACAAAGAAAACATTATTCCCTCTCTTGGTCCTGGGAAATCCGGTAATGAAATCCATACCGACCTTATCCCACTTCCATTCGGGAATAGCTAAAGGCTGAAGGGTGCCAGCAGGCCTTTGATGTTCCGCTTTCACGCGACGACAAACGTCGCAATTAGCAACGAACTGGGCAATTTCTCTCTTCATCCTAGTCCACCAGAACCTCTAGCATAGGTCCTGATACATCTTGGTACTACCCGGATGAATTGTGAGAGGAGAATCATGAGCCTCCTTAAGGATCAATTGTCGCAGATGTTGCTTCTTCGGGATCACCAAGCGGTTCTCAAAGAAGACAACACCTCGATCATCTTCCGAGAAGCACCTAACATTACCCTTCTTAATGTTTTTCTTGATTCGAGATATCCCGGCATCATGCTTCTGGGCTTCTATAATTTGATCCGTAAGAGCAGGTTTCGCCACCAAGTTGGAAATGAATCCTTGAGGAGCAATGTGAAGGTTTAACTTCCGAAATTCCCCATGGAGAAGTGGTTGACCTTGTTGTAACATCAGGTTGTTACAATAAGACTTACGACTTAGTGCATCAGCCATAACATTGGCTTTCCCCGGGGTGTAATTTATCCCTAACTTGTAATCTGTAATCAACTCAACCCACCGTCTTTGCCTGAGATTCAAATCCGGCTGGGTGAAAATATATTTTAGACTTTGGTGATCAGTGTAAATTTCACAACGATTACCCAGAAGGTAATGTCGCCAGGTTTTCAGTGCATGGACCACAGCTGCAAGCTCAAGATCATGTGTTGGATAATTATCCTCATGTGGACGCAACTCTCGAGATGCGTATGCAATCACATGACGATCTTGCATGAGAATGCGACCTAATCCATGTCGTGAAGCGTTGCAATAGATAACAAATTCCCGAGAGAAGTCTAGTGGCACCAGAACGGGAGCAGAGGTCAGTCGTCTTTCAACTCCTGAAAATTGTGCTCGTATTGTGGAGTCCACTCGAACTTTTTATCTCTCTTGAGGAGTTCATTCAGAGGTTTCACAACCTTGGAGAAATTCTCAACAAAGCAGCGACAATAGCTTGCTAAGCCAAGGAAACTCCAAACTTGCTTAACCGATTCAGGTTGAGTCCAATCAAGGACAGCCTGAACTCTCTCGGGATTGACAGAAATACCCTTACCAGAGATCACATGGCCCAGATAGGTCACTTCTGGCAACCAAAATTCACACTTGGAGAATTTGGCATACACACGGTGCTCTCGAAGTTTCGTCAATACCAGCCTTTGATGCTCGGCATGTTCCTGTTCGTTCTTCAAGTAGATGAGTATATCGTCGAGGTAAACCACGACGAATTTATCTAAATACTCCATGAAGATCGAATTCATCAAGCGAGAGAAGGTGGCTGGAGCATTGGTTAGACCGAAGGACATAACGGTGTACTCGTATTGGCCATAACGAGTACCTCGACGAATTTATCTAAATACTCCATGAAGATCGAATTCATCAAGCGAGAGAAGGTGGCTGGAGCATTGGTTAGACCGAAGGACATAACGGTGTACTCGTATTGGCCATAACGAGTAACAAAAGCCGTTTTTGGAATGTCCCCGTTTCTAATTCTGATTTGATGGTATCCCAACCTCAAATCCATTTTGGAAAAGACAGAGGATCCAGCGAGTTGATCATACAAATCGTTGATCCTGGGGAGCGGATACTTATTCTTAATGGTGACCAGATTCACTGGCTGATAATCCACAACCATCCAATCCAATCCATCCTTCTTCTTGACGAAGAGGACGGGACAAGCCCAAGGAGAAGAACTAGGACGGATGAAACCTTTCTTCAAAGCCTCATCGAGTTGAATTTTAAGTTCGGCTAGTTCTAAGGGTGCCATCTTATAGGGTCTTTTGGCTATTGGGACAGTCCCTAGAATGAGCTCTATTACAAACTCAACATCTCTGACAGGTGGAATTCCTGGCAGTTCTTCTGGAAAGACATCCGGAAAGTCACGGACTACCGGAATATCTTCTAATTCTGGAAGAGGGCTAGCATTGAGGGAATAGAGTTGGCGCTTGGTTGTTCGAGTGGAGACATTAACTATCTCACCCGATGGATGTGTAAGTTGAACATTCCTAGTATGAGTATCAATCTTAGCATAGTGGGCTTTCATCCAGTCCATGCCTAAGATGATATTGATGTTCGAAGACTTGAGGGCTATCAAAGATGCTAGGAAGACTAGCCTATCCACCAGAATCTCATTATCATGGCTCACTGTAGAATTTTGCCACTTTGAACCAGGAGTCTGAACTACTAAAGGAGTAGGCATATCACAAAAAGACATGTTATGCAACTGTGCATAACTTTCTGAGATGAAAGACTGAGATGCCCTAGTATCAAATAGAACATATGCTAGATGACTATTGACAAGGAGCGTACCTAGGATAACATCAGGATCCTCAAGGGCTTCCTCAGTAGAAACATAGTTCACTCGTCCACGAGCAGGAGCTGGCTTCATATAGAAGGCTTTTCCTGGCTTCCCATGTCCAATGGGCTTAGCATTGCTCTGAGGACAATCACGAGAGTAGTGTCCTGGTTCCCCACATTTGTAGCAGACCACGGTGGCACGGGGAGCATCATTGACAGGCGGACCTCCAAATGGCCTGGCTGGAGGGTTGGGCTGAGCTGGGCGAGGCGCCTGGAAGGATGGCCTTGCGGTGTATCTTGGCGGCAGAGCTGCGTTGGGCACCCACACCCGGCGTTTGTTGGAGCCTGAGCCAGATGCGGGGCTGAACTCACGGTTGTGCTTTCTCGTGGCCTCATAGTCAGTCTGTTTAGACTCGGCATTGATAGCCTTGTTGACGAGAGCCTGGAAGGTTGTGCACTCATGCAGGCGCAGATCTCGACGGAGCTCAGGGTTAAGTCCCTTGCGGAACCTAGCCTGTTTCTTGGCATCAGTTGAAAGTTCCTCCGGAGCATAGCGAGCAAGATTGCCGAACTCACGGCTATAGACATCCACGGACAGTCTGCCCTGAGTGAAAGCACAGAATTCCTCTCTCTTGTGATCCATCAGCCCTTATGGGATGTGATGGGTACGAAATGCCGCGCTGAATTCTGCCCAAGTTGGTGCGGGGCCTGCGGGACGCATGGCTTCATAATTTTCCCACCACAGATTGGCGGGTCCTTCCAGAAAGTAGGTAGCAAAGGTCACCTTGTTGGCATCGGATACATTGGCAGCTCGGATCTTACAGAACATGCTGGTCAGCCAGTCATCCGCGTCGAGTGGGTCGACCGAATGATGATACTTAGGTGGGCACAGCTTGACGAACTCACCGAGTGACACGCCATCATTGTGATCATTGCGAGGAGCATGTGCTGTGTTCTGCTCTATTCGTTCCAGCAACCTGTTGGTCTCTCTCTTGTTCCGTTCAGCTTCTAGCATCACTTCTGCCAAAGAAGGCGCATGTGGCAGGTTCTCTTGCCTTGGCTGGCTTCCCTCGCCCTGCTCGGGGGCAGGCATGGGGTTATTCCTAGTTGCCACCATCCTGGGAAAACAAACCCACAGCTTAGCCATAGAGGACATCAACTCAAATACATGAGATAAGGTATGTACTGGACAACATGGCATGCAGGGTAAACACCCAAACAACATGGTAATAACAACTGCCATATGAACACCATGATTCATACACACCATGACATAGTTCAGTACAAGCCCAAGCTGAAATACAACTATAGAGAGATGACACAACTCATCGGAGGCATTACAAGCTTCCTATACATTATCTATCTACACCTTCGGAACTCAACTCTCAACCTCAGTCATATCCCACAAGACACGCAAGACTGTGGCGATACGACTACTAACATACTAGTACTAACATCCACGTACTCAAGCATCACCGTAGAATTCCTCATACAGGTTACCCCCGTGACCCGGGAGATGAACCTGAGGATTCGGAAACACTCTAGCCTATGATCCCTGGAAACCGTAAGGACACGGATGTGGCATTGGTCCCCTTGTTGGCGGCAACAGCGGTCCTCGAAGAGGGGTGATGCCTCCAACATCGGGCTAGTCTACATGTGTTGGCAGATGAGTCCGCGATGGGTTCATCATCTCCAAATCTCCATAACCTGTCTGCACGACCGGTGCCAACTACATTAGGGCTGTCCAAAGACGTGCACGGGTAGCATAAAGCTCCATGCGAAGGGCATGTGCATCACAATCCTTGTTCTCCAACATCTGAGCGGTCACCTGCAGCCTAGGGTCCTCATGAGAATGATCATAGTAGGCTGCACTAAGATAACCATCCTCTCCTCCCATGGAAGCAGGAACATAACAGAACTCTGTGTTCTGAAGCAGACCATGGTGAAACCCCATGATAGTCAGCATGGTGTAGGCGGCCTCCTGAACTACCATGTCTATGGTGACACCTAGTCCATAAGTCCAGTGAAGTGACTCTGCAGCTCCAGGATATGAAGGATATATCTTAACAGTACATAGATACTAACTCTGGTTGAAATCTCTATATTGTTCCTCCACTGTGTACTCTAGGTACCAACAGTAACCAGCCTCCATCATAACTCTAACCAACATGGCCGTGTGACCCGGTACATCGATGCACCTGGTCAGACGGACCACCTGACAGGAAGGACGAGGGGGCATCTGAAACAGAGAATGATGCAAAGACATTAGAGATTCTAGCAGAAATTGGACAACATAACGGCTATAATTGCTCAAAAAGGATTTTGAGACAACTGCAAGAGATTGGAAAAGCATATCCACTCGACTTTCTAGACTCAAATCTCTTCTCCATCTGTTTGTCACACCAACAATACTCTAGTACCGACATTCACTTGCAAACAAGCTAGCAAGTGGTCCATGGTTAGTAACTCATCATCCTAAGCAATAGATGAGAAGCCTAGTTCTTATCCCGTAGAAAAGATGAGAAAGACTCAGCATAGAATAACTTGGGAAGAGGAGTAAAAAGAGCCTTACGTTCCCTTCAACAATCAATTCCCCTACTTTTCTATAGTGTTTCTAGACTCAATTTCGACCGGTTTGGCTTGGTAGTCCTACAGTCAGTCAGGCTCGGATACCAAAGCTGTCGGGACCCTGATCCTAAGTCATATGAATCCAGACTATAACATATCACATCACTTTGCGGCCTCACGCATGGTAAGCTCCATGGCTGCAGCCTTACCTTAGACGGGACTGTTTGTGTCTTTTGGCTCACGTATGTGAACATGTCGCTGGCAATCAAACGACAGAGAACCCGGGCCGACATGACTAATCATAGGATCCAAGTGGCACATCCATACGAAAACAGGCATACGTAACCCAACAATGCAGGTGTCAGCCTCAAGCGTGTGTAGACGAGTCATAGCAAGCTACAAGGACTCCATTACGTCGTGAGACATAAATGCCATCACTGCATGTAGACGAGTCGTAGCAGGCTATAGGGACTCCATTACACCGCGAGACATTTCCCCGAAGGGACAGACACAACAGCAAAGAAGGATACATGCCGGTCAATCAATGTGTCCGGAGCAGTAGCAAGCTACCATGGCTCGATGAAAGCACAAAGAGGCAGTTTCCCTTAAAGAGTACTACTAAAGGCACATGACTAGGTGTCGGATCCCATACATACCGTTGCACATCACACGTACGCACGACATGCCCGATATGCATAGATACAACCATGGCATCACAACGTAACCATACAACAACTTTTATTTAGGGGGCTCAGACGAGCCTTGCATAACATGTTCTTACAGATAGGGGTCACATGACCCGACACTCAAGTCATACAAACAAGTTCATACAAACCAAGCGGAAGCATAAGCTGTCTGAGTACAGACAGATGAAAGGGTAAAAAAGGCATATGGCCTGACTATCTACAGCCCGCCACATGGCATAGGTCGTAGCTGGGACACCAGCTATTCGGCATCGTCGACATCTAGATAGGACCCACCTGATGGGTCCTGGCTCTCATCTGCAACATTTATTAAGCAAACATGAGTACAAACGTACTCAACAAGTTTTTAAAACAGATCTAGTCTATTCATGCTGATGTATCAACAAGGGGAGTGGTGGAGTTTATGCAGCAATGCCAGCTTTGACTCATGGCTAACCTACACTACACAATTTTAACTCTTTGTTTAAATTTTAGATATTGCACACGAGTCCACTAACTCTATGACAATACACCACCATGGATTCACTTCCCTCTCCTTGGAGAGTGCCATCCACGGTACTCACACTTGTCTTGATATTTTTATGAGTATCCATTTGATTATCTATGAACAGCATAAGTCCAAGTAGTCCATATCCGAGGACGCAGCTATTCGAATAGTTTCATACCCTGTAGGGGTGTACTTCTTCACACACGCTCTTGCCACTTATCGCCGTGTGCTCTTAAAACCATGCACCTCGGCAACCTTCAAGCAGAAGCCCAGCGAGGGAGTCGGCCACGACCGTCAATAACATAAGACCTCTAGTCCAGGCTATCGCCTATTTGAGACTGAACCCGCACGGAAGTCTGGCCGAAGTTTCCGCTACGTCCCCAAACGATGTGCGCAGGGTTCCCAAGCCCACCATTCGGGTGACCCTTGGTACACCGTGCCACTGCCTACCGCGTCGTAACCCACCCCTAGGGTCAGCACTACGCACGGCCTCCAGCATGCTATAAACACCAGAAACTACTTGCAACTTCTGGACTAAGGACTAAGCGACTGATAAGTCGAGAGGGGTCGAGTTACCGGAACCCAATGTGTGGTAGTATCTAGTCTTGGATCACAAACACGGAACTCAGTTCCTAAGAACGGTCCCAATGAGACAACCCACTATGTACTCCTACATAGCCTCTCATCGCTATCTTTACCAAATCGGGTTCATCATAAGCTTATCACGTTGGAACAACAATGTTTCACTCCAGTTCATCACCCACATGAATCAGACCTGACACAACTCTAAGCATAGCAAGGATAGCAGGCAAAGTAAGCTAAGAACATCATGGCACAAGCATCTACCCAGTCACTATCAGGGTTAAATAATTAGCTAATTACTAATTAGATTAGGTTAGGGCCCACTGGTCAGTGGCCCATTAACTTAATTAAGTTATTTTAATTATTTTTTTAAACTAATTCTAATTAGAAAGGGGGTAGGCCCCACTTGATAGTTGACTTGGGGTCAAACCCCGTGGTCAGCGCCGGTTGATTCGCCGGCGTTAAGCCACCGGCGACGTCAGGGATGGCGGAGGCGGTCGGATCTCCTCCTCCGGTGACCAAAAGGACGGCGGAGGGCACTGGGAGGGCCTGAGCTCGAGCGCGCGTCGATCTTGCCCCAAGCCAGAGGCTGGGGTGGTCGGGATCGACGCCGGTGACTCGCTGAGCGGCGGCAGCGGCTTGGGCAGGAGCGGCTACGGCGCTAAAGGGCATGACAGGAGGAGCTAGAGGCGGCTACAGGCCCCTGGACGCACCACGAGCCCGAGCCCGCAGTCAGGTGTGAGCTATGGCCGCTGTGGCCACGGCTACGCCATGACTGGCGGCGAGCTCCTCTCGACTTCAGCGACAGGTGGGGCTAGCGGAGGGGAACGACGTCGGGGCTAGGGGGAAACGATCCAGGGCCTCACCGGAGGGTCTTCTGGCGCCTTGGTGTGGTCGGGGACGCACGGGAGACGGCGAATCGGCGGCGTCTTCAGTCCGGTGAGGGAAGAACAGAGGAGAGGAGGGGAAGGAGAGAGTGCGCAGGACAGAGAGGGGAGGAGAAGAGGCCACGGCGAGGAGGCCTCGCGTCGGCGCTCTCTGAGCCCTCCAGGCCAGCAGCCAGGCAGGGAGGAGGTGGCCGGCGTGTGCCCACGCGCGGCGAGCGCACGCCCCTATCCTCCTGGCGAGAGGACAGGGATGACTGGCATGGGCCAGATGGGCCGGTTCCCCCTAGGCTTCTTCCTCTTTCTTTTCTTTTCTTTCTGTTTTTCTATTTCTGACATTTGTTTTATTTCTTTTTGAGGTACAAATGCTTTGATAAAATATCCCAAATATTTTATAATATCATGTTTGAATATTCCAAACTCCAATAAAAAGTTTCAAGATATTTTGAAATATAAAGAATTGATAATGCTTTATTTGGCATTTTTCAGAGGCTTTATTATTTATTTTTAAATTGCACTGTTCAAATATTTATAATGGCCCCTGATATATGCATGTCCATATTTATGAGACATAGGGAACATTTTGTATTGGCATATTGAGTTTGTTGAGTTTTCACAAACTTTTAATTAATTTGATTCCAATGTGAGCTTGGGTTTCTTTTAATCCCCATTTCATGTTGATGCAAAATTAAAACATGATGCACACACATGCTATCCTATGACATCTAGCTAGGGATGTGACAGATCCCATCGTGGTCCTTCCGATCTAGTGCCGAACAGACGACACCTCCGCGTTTAGCACACGTACAGCTCGATGACAATCTCCGCCTTCTTGATCCAGCAAGAGGGAGCGGAGAGGTAGACGAGTTCTCTAATAGCGCGACGGTGTTGCGGCAATGGTGGTGGAGTTATTCCAGCAGGGCTTTGCCTAAGCACTGCTGAAACCAATCTAGAGGAGAAACTACGCACTAGAGGAGAGGGTAGCACGTGGGTGAAAATCTATGTGCAAAAACCCTAAAACCTCTAGTATATATAGGAGGAGGAGAGGAGGAGGCTTGGCCGCAAAGGCCAGCCCTTTTGGTTTCAACCGAAGTGGAGGGAGGAGTCCTAGTCCTCCACTCCTAGTCGGATTACGACTCCTTCCTTATATTAGCCTTTTTCCACCTTTTCCACTTTGGATTTCCTTCCCAGCTGCATGGGACCTATGTGGGACTTCGGCCAGCCCACTAAGGGCTGGTATTCATCCTCCCACAGCCCATGTGTCCTCTTGGGTCGAAATACCCCTCCCGATGGTCTCCCGGTACCCTCCCGGCACTCCCGATACACTACCAATGAGCCCAAAACTTTTCCGGTGACCAAAACAGGACTTCCTATATATCAATCTTTACCTCCGGATCATTCCAGAGCTCCTCGTGACGTCCGGGATCTCATCCTGGACTTCGAACAACCTTAGGTCACCACCATACATAACTCTATACTACCGAAACGTCACCGAACCTTAAGTGTGCAGACCCTACGGGTTCGAGAACTATGTAGACATGATCGAGACACCTCTATGGTCAATAACCAATAGCGGGACCTGGATGCCCATATTGGTCCTACATATTCTACGAAGATCTTTATCGGTCGAACCTCTATGTCAAGGATTCAGTTAATCCCGTATGTTGTTCCCTTTGTTCTTTGGTATGTTACTTGCCCGATATTCGATCGTCAGCATCTCCATACCTAGTTCAACCTCGTTACCGGAAAGTCTCTTTACTCATTCCGCAATACAAGATCTTGTGGCTAACACTTAGTCGCATTGCTTGCAAGGCTTATTGTGATGTTGTATTACCGAGTGGTCCCTGAGACACCTCTCCGTCACACGGAGTAACAAATCCCAGTATTGATCAATGCCAACCCAACAGACACCCTCGGAGATACCTGTAGAGCACCTTTATAGTCACCTAGTTACGTTGTGGCGTTTGATACACACAAGGTACTCCTCCGGTGTCAGTGAGTTGCATGATCTCATGGTCATAGGAACAGATACTTGACATGCAGAAAACAGTAGTAATAAACTGACACGATCATATGCTATGTTTATAGTTTGGGTCTTGTCCATCCCATCATTCTCCTAATGATGTGATCCCGTTATCAAATGACATCTCATGTCCATGGCTAGGAAACCTTGACCATCTTTGATCAACGAGCTAGTCTATTAAAGTCATACTAGGGACATGGTGTTGTCTATGTATCCACACATGTATCTGAGTTTCCGATCAATACAATTATAGCATGGATAATAAAAGATTATCATGAACAAGGAAATATGATAATAACCAATTTATTATTGCCTCTAGGGCATATTTCCAACAGATCGGTCATGGGAACTTTTTCATTTCATCTTCTTTTATTTTGGACCTCTAAACTTGACTAAAAAGGGCCCCCCACACAAGGTACTCTCTTTGTTCCAAAGTAATTGAAGTTTGAGATTTATCAGAAGTCAAAATCATGCCAACTCTATAGAAAATCATGTTAAGACCTACAACACCAAATACACGTAGTTCGAAGGTATATGTCACAAAAGAATATCAAGAGACTAATTTGATGTTCTCAATGTTAATATTTTTTTATAGACTTAGTTAAACTTTAAAAAGTTTGACATGCGACAAATTGGGAAGATCAATTCTTTTGGAATGGAGTTTATTTTGTGGGGTCTTTTGAAAGTGAGAGCATCTATAGCCCGGGCCCTCATACACCCTCAAATGTCCGGGCAGGCCGCCCGGTCATTGGCTGGTCACGAAATTTTGACTCAGCCGGATTTCTCAAACCGGCCTTAAAATCCCGACCTAACCGTCACCCCTCTTATCCAGCCCAAATATGAGATGGATACGAGGGCACGCCCGTTTGTCCCGCAATGGCCCGCATCGGCCCCACATACATTCGTCCCCATCCGCTCGCCGGATCAAACCTTAGCCATTTCACTTCACTCCCCTCCACTCCCATCCGCCACCCAAGCCTCCATTCGGCGATCGCCGGCCTCTCCGACATGGTGGGCAGCGGATCCGAGTCCTTCACCTCTAGATCCGTCGAGCGAGCTCATCCCACGCAGCCCCGAGGAGGAGATGGTCGTCTGGCTTGCGCTCCGCCGCTCCCGGGAGGCGGCCTCCCTTCGGTAGCGCTCGGACTCGCAACATCGGGAATCCATTGCGTCAGCACAACCGATGCTTGGATCCGGCGTTGCTGGGTCACCGGAGTCGATGCGGTCCATCTGGCATCCAAATGCCGTGGCGGAGATGCAACCCCTCCGTTGGCGTGCCGAGGACGCTCCATGGGCGGTCGCAGATGCTAGCATGGCGCGGCATGCCCGTCGTGCGAGGCATCGGGCACAGGAGACGACGGAGGCCCCCCCCCGACGATGGACATTGGAGAGGCAGAATTACCACTCTCCAGTGCCCCATAGGGTGCACCAGTGCGGGCTACGCAACCGCGTTATGGTGGACGTCGGCTCCTCCCAGGAGGGATCTGTTATCGACCTCATGTCCACCGACCCCGTCCGGGTTACGGGCTTCGAGGAGGAAGAGTAGGGCATGGGAGGCGACGGGAGATCGAGTCCCGTGAGCCGGCTAGTGTCTCATGTCCTACTCTATCTCGTCGGTGACCGGACCGACGCGGCGAGGGGCACAGCCAGCCGTCGGACATGGACACGACGGAGCCGGACGACCTTCACTTAGTATTAGGTTTACATTGCATATACTAATATGGATTTGAGATTTTTAATTTGAGGTTTCTGGATGTAGAACGCATTATTTGAGACGTGATCGGTCGGTGTCCATGGACGCGCCCAGACATGTCCGCGGGCGTTTGAGACACCGAAATTGCAAGTTCCAGATGTAAATGCTCTGAGTTGGTAGATTATTTCTCCCAATGAGGTAAAAGGTGAGGCCGGATCCACGGATGTGCTACATTGCCAAGTCTCATCATGTCAACATCATATAGACAAATAAGGAAGGCTGCGCAACTAGTAATAGTTAGGCTCGTTCGTTGGTCATGCTATAACTAGCTGTCCTGGAGAGTCTTCTTTTGATCCAAGCATTGATTTTTCTTCTTCTTTGTATCCAAAGATTATTATTTTTGGATACAATTATATGCAACAACCGGTAGATCGAGGGCATGCCAATCAAACTGCTTACACGCTCCCACCAGTTATGTATATATACACCATAGTACATATAAATCACACCAGTGTACGATGTGTTACTTATTCAGAGGAAGTAGGTACGTAGGAGTGTAAGTGTAGATCACATGTTGTGACACTGCGCGGGCACGATGAGCAGGTTGTTGCCGGCCAAATCGTACACGATGTGCATGTTCTGTTGCTGGAAGTTGCCGATGATCGTCGGGAGGTCGTCACCGGCCGAATCTATGATCAAGCACAGCTGGTCCTTCAAGTTGGGGTGGTTCGCCATGTAGTTCTCCCGCGGCAGCTCCCAGTCCGCGCCACCCTCCAGGTGCAAGATCAGCTTGGGCACCGGCACCTTGCTCGCGTCCGGCACCGAGTCCGTTTTGAAGCACTTCAGATCGCTGGGCTTGTCACCGTCGTCGAAGGGGACATGAGGCAGCGGCACCTGCGACACGAATGCCTCGCGGAGGAGCCGGAACACGGCCCGTGGGAAAGTCGTGATAGCCGTGCCGGAGTCGATGACCGTCCCGCCGGAGCCGTCCGTCTTGAGCGTGAACGCCGACTCCGGGACCGGCAGCCGCACCTTGCCGACGGTGACGCCTTTGAGAGAGAGGTAGTAGTACACAGCGGCGTCGGAAACCTGTACGAAGGGAGTGGACAGGATAGGCCCCGTGGCGTGCGCTGTGAGGTCATCCGGGGCGCCCAGGAACACGGGGCTGCTCTTCGACTCGAATATGCTGGTGAAGCAGTAGGAGAAGCTGCCAACACGGAGCTGCCCAGGCAGCGACAATTGCCCGCGGGCGAAGCTGGCGATGCCGGACTCGTTGGACATGAAGTTGCCGGTAGCGTACTGGCTACATCCAAAGGCGAGGTCCGGCACCACCTTGCCCTGCTGGAAGGTGAAGTTGTCTTTAGCGAGTTGGCCCATTGACCGTGACTTGTCCCCGTAGTCGAGTCGGTAGGCGCAGCTACCGAGGAAGCACGCGCGCCCGCGCTTCTGGAGGCCTTGGCAGAGTGGGTCGGAGCACGCGACGCCGTGGACGGTGTCGGAGGCGGAGGTGTTGAACTTAGGGAAACGCTGGTCGAAGCACTTGAAGCAGGGCGTGCACTGTGTCCAGATGACGTTGCTGCCGGTGTCCACCTCCAGCGCCACGTGCTGCGGGCGCGGAGTGCCGATGCCGAGGTGGATGAGGTACTCGTTGGAGCCTATGACGCCAGAGCCGCTGACCGCGGGCACGGTCACCCCGCCGCCAGGACCGGATGGGCACAGCTTGGCGGCCCGTGCCCTCGACCGGGCGACCATCCGGCGGAGCAGCTCGCCTTTGGTGAAGCCGCGGCCGCTGTCGACGTGGGTGAGATGTGCACGCAGCTGCAGGGAGGTGGCAGGCCAAGCCAACAGGGCCAGTAGCGTTAGGAGGACAACGTAGTAGTGCTGCATAATGCTCACCACTAGGAAGTTGGTAGGGAGCTACCGTGGGTTTACGCATATACATAGACATGCATGCATTTCACTTTTTGTTTACTTGTGACAAGGTTGGTTTACTTATGGATCACCCACCACCACTTTCTGCTGTGAAACAACAAATTCATGGCAAGAAACCGTCCGTTATTATTAAGCAAACCAAACGATCATTGTTCTTGGGACGGTGACACGTCTCCAACCGATGGGCTGGCTTAAATTAATCCTAGGATAGGAAGAGCACACGGTTTTGAATGCCTCTAGTATGTTGATAACCGCTGGCGGATTCTCCCCGGCAGGGTCCTTTTTTATCCTTTCTACTCTCCTTCTCCCTGGACATCGCCACCTCCACCGTCATGACCAGCAGTGCCATGAGGCGGATCTATAGTGCATCCTCAATGGTGACGGAACACGTCGCATCTCCCGTGTCACATTTGTTAAAAGTATATTGTAATTAAAATAGAGATAGCAATTAGAAATAAAATATAGTATTTAAATCATGTACGACTTGGCTTCTATTATTTCAAGTCTTTTTTCTCACATGTACTTCTATATCTCTACTCTCTATCTAATAATAATAAAACGGCTATCGTCATAATACGCTTTTTCTCGTGTCCTAATACGCCTTCACATTAATTTTGTCGTTTATTATTATTTTTAGTTTTGTTTCTTCAGCACCAATATAAAAAAAAAGTTGCTCCTCTACAGAGGAGAACCCACGACCTTTGTGTTGGTGGACCACATGTCTAGCCACCACGACGGAGCATGTATACTGTTCATATACAGCATTAGCAGTTTATTTTATTTGTAGTTTTTTAATCGCAAGGATCAGCCATCTTTTTACCCGTAAAAAAAGGATCAGCCAATTTTTTTAGCGAAGCAAAGATCAGCCACCTAGGCCTTCGCCTATTCTATCCCAACCCACTGGGCCAACATATGGTTTGACGGGTCATGTTGGACCTACCCACGTCAGCCGTGTAATAGCGATTTTAGAAAAAGGAAAAAAAAGAAAAGGGTGCATATTCTAGGTTCGAACGAATCTCACGAACGCATTCTCACCAGCTTCTGTGTTTAGGCTATTGCATAGTCCCACCTTGCTTAGTTTTACTGAAACCTATCAAATTAAATATAGCTATCAGTTCAAATCAACAAGCGGTACGAAGGATTATAATTAGAGAACGCAATGTTCTTTACTTGCATATGTGAAGGAAGAATTAAAATTAAATCTAAAGCTGTAAAAAGATAGTGGGTGACGTGAACAGTCTAATAATACAAAGCACCTTTGGAGAAAAAACGAACGTCCATCAGCAGAACTAGAAGCATATGAAGTGTACGGCAAGAAAGGATACGCACGACGGGCTCAAGCCTCGCAGGAGGGTGCAAACATTCTTTTTCTTCTGTTACAACGCACGGATCCTTTTGCTATCAGGCAGAACTAGAAGCATATGAAGTGTACGGCAAGAAAGGATACGCACGACGGGCTCAAGCCTCGCAGGAGGGTGCAAACATTCTTTTTCTTCTGTTACAACGCACGGATCCTTTTGCTATCAGGCAGAACTAGAAGCATATGAAGTGTACGGCAAGAAAGGATACGCACGACGGGCTCAAGCCTCGCAGGAGGGTGCAAACATTCTTTTTCTTCTGTTACAACGCACGGATCCTTTTGCTATCAGGCAGAACTAGAAGCATATGAAGTGTACGGCAAGAAAGGATACGCACGACGGGCTCAAGCCTCGCAGGAGGGTGCAAACATTCTTTTTCTTCTGTTACAACGCACGGATCCTTTTGCTAGTATATACTCATACAAGGATCAGATCAATACAACACACAATATTAACGATCCTATAATTTTTTTAAACACAGTACAGACGCAAACACCCATATACATGCGCACTCTCACCCCTATGAACGCGCACACACACTCTATCCCTATGAACACCTTCGAAAGACTAAAATTTACAAAGCCAGGCACCTCGTCATCAACGGAAACGTCTCCTCTCACTAAATGCGCATCACCGAAAATCCTGAAATAAATACGAACATCAGGATTTGAACCCTGATGGGCTGAGGATACCACAGTCCCTCTAACCATCCAATCACTGGTTGGTTCGCACCATCCTACAATTTCTCCGTGGTATCAACGAGGTTAGTCACACAACGTCAATCCTAAGACTTTTCACCGATTCCACGACGCGTCGCCCGGGGGTGCGGGCGACGCGTCATAGAATCGGTGCGGCATCCTATCAATCAAAAGATTAGATTCAGTTCCATAGTTTAGAGCAAATAATCAGAGGAAAAGGTGTAGTAGATGGACCAAGGCCGGATGTTGTTTCACATTTTACGCCTGCTACAACCAAAAGTTGGGAGAGACCCCCCGCTGGCATGCTGAAGCTAAATATTGATGGGTCATACAGGGAAAGTACAAGTGCGGCAAGGACAGGCATGATCCTCCGTGATGAGCAAGGACAAATTATTTTCTCTTCGTTACTTTGCTGTTGCACATAAGCACTTGAGGCTGAACTAAGTGCTTGTATGGAAGACATGCCCCTTGTAGCGGAGTGGAGTCAGCAGGATATCTTTGTGGAAACAGATTTCATGAAGGTCGCTAAGATGATTAATAATCCATCTCGGGATAGCTCGGGGTCATCTAGTTGAGCACGTGAAGCATCTTATGAAGCAAGGGAGACGTTTCGTTGTCAACGAAATTTCCCGGGAAATGAACCAAGCGAGAGTTGTCTGCTTGCTCGTTTTGGTCGTCTAAAGAAACAAACGGTAGTTTGGATAGGATCAGGGCCTGAAAAAAATTTAGACCTCATCCTACGGGATCGTAACGTGGCAATTATTTAATCAATACAATCCTTTACCCTGTAAAAAAAAAGATAGATCAGGTCAATTGCAAATATCGAAATACAAGTAGATAGATTTTTTTAGCCACCAAATAAATCCCGTAGCCCTCGTTTTCCACTGAAAATCAGTGCAAGTTCCATACACGGTGGCGATCACGGTGCCTAGTGGGCTCGACCAAGCGCGGCTTCGATCCAGGCGACAACACGACGCGTGCTCCATTGATATTTTTTTATCTTCATCGACACACACCAGAGGAGGCACTAGAAGCTGACAACATATACACCGGAAGGGTGTCACGAACATGACCCGATCTGCATCAACGATCTGGCGTTAATTACAGCCGTACGGCTCCATTGACAACTCCTACGTGGGCAAGCAAGGTGCACGGATGCATCCAGATCCAGTCGTCGGAGAACTACAATTCAGGAGGCGACTGGGCGATCTCTAGCGACACGTCTACACCGACGCAGGGCGACTACGAGCTCGAATCCGCGATAACAACCAACGCCATGCATGCTCGGGCTCTACACCGCCAAACTGCCCAGCCACACGTACGAAGATAACCGCGGGCGGATCGGATGGCTACAAAGTGCATGCGTGATGCCTCATTTAGCGTGAGGTATAACAGCCTATGAGTCTTCTACGACTTCATGGCTCCAACCTCCATTTGCTCCATAAGATGCGTCTTTCCCAGACAGGCGCAACAGCACAGCTCGGATCACGGGAGCGCGAGCTCCTGCGACATTGATGAGTGTGTGACCGACTACGCCATGCAGACTGCGCGAGATATCGCCGAAAAAATTAGAGCATCATAGGTACGAGCCGGTGACCGGACACGCGGACACCCACGCCTACACCGAGCGATCTCTACGGATCATGCGCCGCGACATCGAGCTGTAGGACCACTACATCGTCTAAAAAATTCTTCGTCGAGTACATCTAAAAAACCCACATTACATGCATCATCCACACGCTAGGCCGGTGTAAAAAACGATGCAATTCTTCTTTGACTTTTTCAACACGACACGGAATCAACACTTGGCCGCCTTCAAGCGACACTTTATCGTCGATATGCCGTTATGACGCCATCGCCAACACTTCATCAAGGTGGTCTTCATCACTATCATCGTCAACACAACGACATCACCTCGTTCACAAGATAGACACCTAGCGTTCTCTCATAGATTTTTCTGCAAGACGCGACCTCTACAATGACAATGACTGCGTCACAACGATGACATCAACCGCGCCAACCAAGACGACAAGACTGCGTCGAAGGCATCACTATAGTAATGACCCCTATATGGCCACACGGTTCTAGCAAAACCGATATGTGCTTGATGGGTTTCCTCTGGTCCTTGCAAACCGGTGGACTCATCGCCGACGACACCTTTTGACATACCCAAGAGGTGCATTGTCCACGACTGCAACTTCCTCATCTACAACATAGCACTTTTTTTGCGTCTCCGACTTTGTGCGGATTCATCATCCACGATGACTACACCATCGATCATGACTACCTCGACCACGGCTACATCACCATGATCGGCTATCTCGACATCGACATTAATGGCTTGGTCTACAACAACTCACTGGCAACAACTTCGGTCAATAGCATCCACGTCAATACGTCATCACACTAGCGTCCACGCCACTCCCCCTGTGACTGTGAGGGGAATAGCGGAGAGTCGAGAAAGGCACCAGAAGGGGATGCCGTGACCGCACTAGATGTCGACCCATCGAAGACGCGGTTGATGATAGCGCTGTGGAGAAGACGACAAAAGCGAAAGACTTCAAATTCAGTCACAATCATCCGCTTCACTTTCGCTGCGACTGAGGGAGGATGTTAGAAGTATATTGTGTTTAAGATAAAGATAGTAGTTAGAGATAGAATATGTTTAAATCATGTCCTCCTTCCAGTCCTTTTTACTCCTCGTATTAGAATTAAACAAAGTCAAACTTTACATAGTTTGACCAAATTTATATGAAAAAATATCCACATCTACAAAATCAATTATATATACTATGAAAATACATTTGATGAAGAATCTAATAATATTAATTTGACATTGTAAATGTTGATACTTTTTTCTATAAGTTTGGTCAAAATAGAGATAATTTGACTTCGGACAAAACTCATATGCGAACTACAAAGGACCGTAGGGAGTACGTCTTTCCCTCTACTCCAAATCTTTCTTCCTTACATGTACTATATATATTCCTACAAAGATCAGATCAATACAACACACAACAACACATAATAATAGCCATCCTACAATTTCGACAATGCTTTCTCACTAATGAGCAAACTGCTTATAGGTGGGTGACAGTGATGGACAAGCTCATGAGCCCGTCACTGGTAATCTTAACTTATACCAGTGGCGGATGCAAAATCATGCTCGCTACTGGAATTACTTTAATAGTGATGGACGTTACACTTCATCATCCACTGGTAGCCTGAGCCTAGGTTAGCCATAGGCCAAAAACACCAGTGACGAGTACCAGGAAATTGCATGTCACTGGTAGATAGAGTAGTAGCGGTGGATCCTTCTGTCAGCATGCCATTGGTAGTATGGTTACTCATTTGGGCCACCATAGTCGTGTACGGCAAGCCTTATTAGTGGCTGCTTGGTTTCTCGTAAGAGTGGTTGGGTAATTTTAAGTATAAGGATAAAGTAACGACCTAGCAATAAGTATTTCTCTCATTATAGAATCAAGATTTATTGAACTAAAATGAGTTCTTTCAGTAAACAATATTACTGGTGCATGCGCACAAACCACAAGACAAACTTGTCTTCAACACATCACAAAGTTTGTCAAGCTTCTTGTGTTGCAAGCTACAACATTAAATTGCACGGTCTGGTAAGAATTGATAGGTAGATGTAATAAAAAACCGACGCAACAAAGAAATAATACTTTTTTGTAAAGTTTCTAGTATAAGAAGACATAACCTTGAAGCAATAGGTTCACTAGTGATATCTCTCAAAGCATATATTGTAGTGTGGTGAAAAGTTACAGCTAGACATTGATTAAATTGTAAATTTATATTTATGACTATGATCATTCATAGTATAATCTCATATAGGCATTATGTTCGTGATATGTAGACCCTTATCCAACTGCATCTACAACTAATACTCCACTCCAAGATAGCTATTCAATATGCATCTTAAAGTATTATGTTCATAACAAATAATAACAAATAGAGCATTGCAATAAGAAAGATGAGATAACTAGGAACTAAAACTATCATCCGAGTGTGATAAAGAAACATCATTTTATTATTAGTGGCAACAATAAAACATATGTCTTGTTCTTTTCTGTCACTAGGCTACAGAGCAGTGCAATATATGAACCCACTACAACACAAAACTCCCTCTGAAGAACTACCCATCAAATTTTGCCAAAGTATGCAAATAGGCGATGAGCGCTCGGCGGCGGCGGCGGCTTCGATGTGCGCTCGGCGGCCGATCCAATCCATGCGGCGCGACGGCGATGGCTACGGCGGCGTGGTGACCGGCCCTGTCTCGGCCGGCGGCGGCTGCAGGCGTGGCGCGACCTGTTTCGGGAAGGGCGGCGACTGCGGTCGATGCGCCATCGGGCGTTGGATCAGCGGCGACGACGTGGAGGCCATGGTGAACTAGTCGGCCACGCCTCCGGTCAGATCTGATCTGGCCTGGGCAGCCGACGGTGGTGGCCATCTCCTCCGTCAGAGGTGGTCGGCCTGACGCTGGATGGTCAGATCTCGAGATCCGACATCTAGTTCCGATTACGAGTCAGGAAGACATAGTTGCCGGTGAAAACCGAGCCGACGGCAGACGATGGCGGCGTTTTGCGTCGTTACCTTGATGAAGGCATCGTTGTGTGACTTATGTCGACCCACTCGTACTGCTCTGGGGAAAACCCTAGGATCTGGTTTTCCAGATCGAACGATGATGGCACTTTGGTGCCGTTTCTCTCTTGGAAGCATCGTTTGTGGAGCAGTGCTGGTGGTCAGAGGTAGGAGGTGAAGCGGCTTCGTCTTGCACGGAGCTTTGGTGGAGATGTCAAGTCATGCTTGACCGATAGGTGCTACGCTTTGTCATGCCTGGTCGGCAGGTGCTACGCACGACAGATCTGTTGGGAGACGTAGTAGTAAATCAAAAAAATTCCTACGATCACCAAGATCTATCCATGGAGAAACCAGCAACGAGTGAGGATAGATTGCATCTTCATACCTTTGAAGATCACTAAGCGGAAGCGTTACAAGAACGCGGTTGGTGGAGTCGTACTCGCAGCGATTCAGATCGCGGTGGATTCCGATCTCTGCGCCGAACAACGGCGCCTCCGCGTTCAACACACGTGCAGCCCGGTGACGTCTCCTATGCCTTGATCCAACAAGGAGGAAGGAGAGGTTGAGGGAGAGCTCTGGCAGCATGACGACATGGTGACGGTGGAGCTACGTGAACTCCGGTAGGGCTTCGCCAAGCGCTACGGAGAACGAGGAAGAGGAAGGGTAGGGCTGCACCGAGAGAGAAACAAGTCGTGTCTCAAATCAGCCCAAACCCTTGCATATATATAGGAGGATGGAGAGGGAGGGATGCCTTGGCCCCTCCTCCAAGGAGGAGAGCTTCGGCCGAACTAGGGGGAGAGTCCACCTCCCACAAGGGAGGTGGATCTCCTCCTTTTAAACCTTTTTCAGCCCTATCTCTTATCTCCAGCCGCATGGGCCTTTCTAGAAGGTCTTGGCCAGCCCAGTAAGGGCTAGCACACCTCCTCTAAGGGCCCACGAAGTCCTTTGGTCGTCACACCCCTCCCGGGGTCCTCCGGCACCCTCCCGGCACTCCCGGTACACTATCGATGAGCCCGAAAACTTTCCGGTGACCAAAACTGGACTTCCTATATATCAATCTTTACCTCCAAACCATTCCGGAGCTCCTCGTGACGTCCGGGATCTCATCCGGGACTTCGAACAAATTTCCATAATCACGTATACCATTTCCCTATAAACCCTAGCGTCATCGAACCTTAAGTGTGTAGACCCTACGAGTTCGGGAGACATGTAGACATGACCGAGACACCTCTCCGGTCAATAACCAACAGCGGGATCTGGATACCCATGTTGGCTCCCACATGCTCCACGATGATCTCATCGGATGAACCACGATGTCGGGGATTCAATCAATCCCGTATACAATTCCCTTTGTCTATCGGTATGATACTTGCCCGAGATTCGATCGTCGGTATCTCTATACCTTGTTCAATCTCGTTACCGACAAGTCTCTTTACTCGTTCCGTAATACATCATCCCGTGACTAACTCCTTAGTCACATTGAGCTCATTATGATGATGTCTTACCGAGTGGGCCCAGAGATACCTCTCCGTCACACGGAGTGACAAATCCTAGTCTCGATTCGTGCCAACCCAACAAACACTTTCGGAGATACCCGTAGTGCACCTTTATAGCCACCCAGTTACGTTGTGACGTTTGGCACACCCAAAGCATTCCTATGGTATCCGGGAGTTGCACAATCTCATGCTCTAAGGAAACGATACTTGACATTGAAAAGCTTTAGCAAACGAACTACACGATCTTGTGCTATGCTTAGGATTGGGTCTTGTCCATCACATCATTCTCCTAATGATGTGATCCCGTTATCAACGACATCCAATGTCCATGGTCATGAAACCGTGACCATCTATTGATCAACGAGCTAGTCAACTAGAGGCTCACTAGGGACATGTTGTGGTCTATGTATTCACACATGTATTACGGTTTCCGGTTAACACAATTATAGCATGAACAATAGACAATTATCATGAACTAGGAAATACAATAATAACCATTTTATTATTGCCTCTAGGGCATATTTCCAACAGTCTCCCACTTGCACTAGAGTCAATAATCTAGTTACATTGTGATGAATCGTACACCCATATCATTCTGGTGTTGATCATGTTTTGCTCGTGTGAGAGGTTTAGTCAATGGATCTGTGACATTCAAATCCGTATGCACTTTACAAATATCTATATCTCCCTCCTGAATGTAATCATGGATGGAGTTGAAGCGGCGCTTGATGTGTCTTGTCTTCTTGTGAAACCTGGGCTCCTTCGCAAGGGCAATAGCTCCAGTGTTGTCACAGAATAGAGTCATCAGGCCCGACACACTTGGAATTACTCCTAGGTCGGTGATGAACTCCTTCATCCAGACTCCTTCCTTTGCTGCTTCCGAAGCAGCTATGTACTCCGCTTCACATGTAGATACCGCCACGACGCTTTGCTTGCTGCTGCACCAGCTGACTGCCCCTCCGTTCAAAATATACACGTCTCCGGTTTGCGACTTGGAGTCGTCCGGATCTATGTCGAAGCTAGCATCGACGTAACCCTTTACGACGAGCTCTTCGGCACCTCCATATACGAGAAACATGTCCATTGTCCTTTTCAGGTACTTCAGGATATTCTTGACCGCTGTCCAGTGTTCCGCTCCGGGATCACTTTGGTACCTCCCTACCAAACTTATGGCAAGGTTCACATCAGGTCTGGTACACAACATGGCATACATAATAGAGCCTATGGCTAAAGCATAGGGGATGACACTCATCTCTTCTCTATCCTTTGTCGTGGTCGGGCATTGAGTCGTACTCAATCTCACACCTTGTAACACAGGCAAGAACCCCTTCTTGGACTGATCCATATTGAACTTCTTCAATATCTTTTCAAGGTATGTGCTTTGTGAAAGACCTATGAGGCGTCTCGATCTATCTCTATAGATCTTAATACCTAATATGTATGCAGCTTCTCCAAGGTCCTTCATTGAAAAACACTTATTCAAGTAGGCCTTTACACTTTCCAAGAGTTCTATATCATTTCCCATTATCAGTATGTCATCCACATATAATACGAGAAATGCTACAGAGCTCCCACTCACTTTCTTGTAAATACAGGGTTCTCCATAAACCTGTACAAACCCAAACGCTTTAATCACTTCATTAAAGCGAATATTCCAACTCCAAAATGCTTGCACCAGCCCATAGATGGAGCGTTGGAGCTTGCATACCTTGTTAGCATCTTTAGGATCGACAAAACCTTCCGGCTGCATCATATACAGTTCTTCCTTGAGGAAGCCATTAAAGAATGCCGTTTTGACGTCCATTTGCCAGATCTCATAATCATAAAATGCGGCAATTGCTAACATGATTCGGACAGACTTCAGCATCGCCACGAGTAAGAAAGTCTCATCGTAGTCAACTCCTTGAACTTGTCGATAACCCTTAGCGACAAGCCGAGCCTTATAGACGGTCACATTACCATCCGCGTCAGTCTTCTTCTTAAAGATCCATTTATTTTCAATGGCTCGCTTATCACCAGACAAGTCCACCAAAGTCCACACTTTGTTCTCATACATGGATCCTATCTCGGATTTCATGGCTTCAAGCCATTTGTTGGAATCCGGGCCCGCCATCGCTTCTTCATAGTTCGAAGGTTCACTGTTGTCCAACAACATGATCTCCAAGACAGGGTTGCCGTACCACTCTAGTGCGGAACGTGTCCTAGTGGACCTTCGATGTTCAATAGTAACTTGATCTGAAGTTTCATGATCATCATCATCAACTTCCTCTCCAACCGGTGTAGGATCCACAGAAACAACTTCCTGTGCTGCTCTACTCTCCGGTTCGAGTGGAGGTACAATTACCTCATCAAGTTCTATTTTCCTCCCACTTACTTCGTTCGAGAGAAACTCTTTCTCGAGAAAGGATCCATTCTTGGCAACAAAGACTTTGCCTTCGGATCTGAGGTAGAAGGTATACCCAATAGTCTCTTTGTGATATCCTATGAGGACGCACTTTTCCGCTTTGGGTTCGAGCTTCTCAGGTTGAAGTTTCTTCCCATAAGCATCGCATCCCCAAACTTTTAGAAATGACAGCTTAGGTTTCTTTCCAAACCATAATTCAAACGGTGTAGTCTCAACGGATTTTGACGGTGCCCTATTTAAAGTGAATGCGGCAGTCTCTAATGCATATCCCCAAAATGATAGCGGTAAGTCGGTAAGAGACATCATAGATCGTACCATATCCAATAGAGTGTGATTACGATGTTCAGACACACCATTTCGCTGAGGTGTGACAGGCGGCGTGAGTTGTGAAACAATTCCACATTTCCTTAGGTGCGTGCCAAACTCGTGACTTAAATATTCTCCGCCACGATCAGATCGTAGGCACTTTATTTTCCTGTCATGTTGATTCTCTACCTCACTCTGAAATTCCTTGAACCTTTCAAAAGTTTCAGACTTATGTTTCATTAAGTAGACATACCCATATCTACTTAAGTCATCAGTGAGGGTGAGAACATAACGGTAGCCACCACGAGCCTCGACACTCACTGGACTGCATACATCGGTATGTATTATTTCCAACAAGTCAGTTGCTCGCTCCATTGTTCCGGAGAATGGAGTCTTGGTCATCTTGCCCATGAGGCATGGTTCGCACGTGTCAAATGAGTCGAAATCAAGAGACTCCAAAAGTCCATCAGTATGGAGCTTCTACATGAGTTTGACACCAATATGACCAAGGCGGTAGTGCCACATGTAAGTGGGACTATCGTTATCAACCTTACACTTTTTGGTACTCACACTATGGACATGTGTAACATCATGTTCAAGATTCATCAAAATAAACCATTGACCAGCGGGGCATGACCATAAAACATTTCTCTCATATAAATAGAACAACCATTATTCTCAGATTTAAATGAGTAGCCATCTCGCATCAAACGAGATCCAGATACAATGTTCATGCTCAAAGCTGGTACTAAATAATGATTATTAAGGTTTAACACTAATCCCGAAGGTAGTTGTAGAGGTAGCGTGCCGACGGCGATCACATCGACCTTGGAACCATTCCCGACGCGCATCGTCACCTCGTCCTTTGCCAGCCTCCGCTTATTCCGTAGCTCCTGCTTGGAGTTACAAATGTGAGCAACTGCACCGGTATCAAATACCCAGGAGCTACTACGAGTGCTGGTTAGGTACACATCAATAACAAGTATATCACATATACATTTAATGTTGCCATCCTTCTTATCCGCTAAGTACTTGGGGCAGTTCCTCTTCCGGTGACCGGTACCCTTGCAATAAAAACACTCAGTCTCAGGCTTGGGTCCATTCTTGTTCTTCTTCTTCCCAACAACTTGCTTACCGGGCACGGCAACAGTTTGCTATCCTTCTTGAAGTTCTTCTTACCCTTGCCTTTCTTGAAACTAGTGGTCTTATTTACCATCAACACTTGATGCTCCTTTTTGATCTCGACCTCTGTTGATTTCAACATCGAGTACAACTCAGGAATGGACTTCTCCATCCCTTGCATGTTGTAGTTCATCACAAAGCTCTTGTAGCTAGGTGGAAGCGACTGGAGGATTCTGTCAATGACCGAGTCATCCGAGAGATTAACTCCTAGCTAAGTCAAGCGGTTGTGTAGCCCAGACATCTTGAGGATGTGCTCACTGACAGAACTATTCTCCTCCATCTTACAGCTGAAGAACTTGTCAGAGACGTCATATCTCTCGACCCGGGCATGATCTTGGAAAACCAGTTTCAACTCTTGGAACATCTCATATGCTCCGTGTTGCTCAAAACGCTTTCGGAGCCCCGGTTCTAAACTATAAAGCATGCCGCACTGAATAAGGGAGTAATCATCGCAGCGAGAATGCCAAGCGTTCGCAACGTCTTGCTCTGCTGGGAGAAGGGGTGGGTGACCTAGTGGTGCATCAAGGACATACAATTTCTTGGAAGCTATGAGGATGATCCTCAAGCCACGGACCCAGTCCGCATAGTTGCTTCCATCATCTTTCAGCTTGGTTTTCTCTAGGAACGCGTTGAAATTGAGGGTGACATTCGCATTGGCCATTGGATCTACAATATAGATTGGAAAGGCAATTTTAGACTAAGTTCATGATAATTAAGTTCACATAATCAAATTATTTAATGAACTACCACTTAGATAGACATCTCTCTAGTCATCCAAGTGACACATGATCCATGTCAACTAGCACATGTCCGATCATCACGTGAGACGGACTAGTCATCCATGGTGAACATCTCCATGTTGATCGTATCTTCTATACGACTCATGATTGACCTTTCGGTCTTCCGTGTTTCGAGGCCATGTCTGTACATGCTAGGCTCATCAAGTCAACCTAAGTGTTCCGCGTGTGTAAATCTGGCTTACACCCGTTGTATGCGAACGTTAGAGCCTATCACACCCGATCATCACGTGGTGCTTCGGAACAACGATCCGTAGCAACGTTGCACAGTTAGGCTGAACACTTTTCTTGAAATTTTATTGAGAGATCATCTTATTTACTACCGTCATTCTAAGAAAATAAGATGTAAACATGATAAACATCACATGCAATCAATATAGTGAGATGATATGGCCAATTTCATCTTGCTCCTTTGATCTCCATCTTCGGGGCACCAGGATCATCACTGTCACCGGCACGACACCATGATATCCATCATCATGATCTCCATCATTGTGTCTTCATGAAGTTGTCTCGCTAACTATTACTTCTACTACCATGGATAATGTTTAGCAATAAAGTAAAGTAATTACATGGCGTTTATGATTGACACGCAGGTCATACAATAAAATAAGACAACTCCTAGGGCTCCTGCCGGTTGTCATACTCATCGACATGCAAGTCGTGAATCCTATTACAAGAACATGATCAATCTCATACATCACAATGCATCACATAAATCCTTTGGCCATATCACATCACAAGGCATATGCTGCAAAAACAAGTTAGACGTCCTCTAATTTGTAGTTGCAAGTTTTTACGTGGCTGCTATAGGTTTCTAGCAAGAACGTTTCTTACCTACGCCAAAACCACAATGTGATATGCCAATTGCTATTTACCCTTCATAAGTACCCTTTTCATCGAATCCAATCTGACTAAGATGGGAGAGACAGACACCCGCTAGCCACCTTATGCAACAAGTGCATGTCAGGCGGTGGAACCAGTCTCACGTAAGCGTACGTGTAAAGTCGGTCCGGGCCGCTTCATCCCACAATACGCCGAATCAAGATAAGACTAGTAGTGGTAAGCAAATTAACAAGATCGACGCCCACAACTACTTTGTGTTCTACTCGTGCATAAATTCTACGCATAGACCTAGCTCATGATGCCACTGTTGGGAGACGTAGTAGTAAATCAAAAAATTTCCTACGATCACCAAGATCTATCCATGGAGAAACCAGCAATGAGTGGGGAGAGATTGCATCTTCATACCTTTGAAGATCGCTAAGAGGAAGCGTTACAAGAACGCGGTTGGTGGAGTCGTACTCGTAGCGATTCAGATCGCGGTGGATTCCGATCTCAGCGCCGAACAACGGCGCCTCCGCGTTCAACACACGTGCAGCCCGGTGACGTCTCCTACGCCTTGATCCATCAAGGAGGAAGGAGAGGTTGAGGGAGAGCTCCGGCAGCATGACGGCGTGGTGACGGTGGAGGTACGTGAACTCCGGCAGGGCTTTGCCAAGCGCTACGGAGAACGAGGAAGAGGAAGGGTAGGGCTGCACCGAGAGAGAAAGAAGTCGTGTCTCAAATCAGACCAAACCATTGCATATATATAGGAGGAGGGATAGGGAGGGCTGCCTTGGCCCCTCCTCCAAGGAGGAGAGCTTCGGCCGAACTAGGGGGAGAGTCCACCTCCCACAAGGGAGGTGGATCTCCTCCTTTTAAACCTTTTTCAGCCCTATCTCTTATCTCCAGCCGCATGGGCCTTTCTAGAAGGTCTTGGACAGCCCAATAAGGGCTGGCACACCTCCTCTAAGGGCCCACAAAGTCCTTTGGTCGTCACACCCCTCCCGGGGTCCTCCGGCACCCTCCCGGCACTCCCGGTACACTACCGATGAGTCCGAAAACTTTCCGGTGACCAAAACTGGACTTCCTATATATCAATCTTTACATCCGGACCATTCTGGAGCTCCTCGTGACGTCCGGGATCTCATCCAGGACTTCGAACAACTTTCAGTAATCACGTATACCATTTCCCTATAACCCTAGCGTCATCGAACCTTAAGTGTGTAGACCCTACGGGTTCGGGAGACATGTAGACATGACCGAGACACCTCTCCGGTCAATAACCAACAGCGGGATCTGGATACCCATGTTGGATCCCACATGCTCCACGATGATCTCATTGGATGAACCACGATGTCGGGGATTCAATCAATCCCGTATACAATTCCCTTTGTCTATCGGTATGATACTTGCCCGAGATTCGATCGTCGGTATCTCTATACCTTGTTCAATCTCGTTACCGGCAAGTTTCTTTACTCGTTCCGTAATACATCATACCATGACTAACTCCTTAGTCACATTGAGCTCATTATGATGATGTCTTACCGAGTGGTCCCAAAGATACCTCTCCGTCACACGGAGTGACAAATCCCAGTCTCGATTTGTGCCAACCCAACAGACACTTTCGGAGATACCCGTAGTGCACCTTTATAGCCACCTAGTTACGTTGTGACGTTTGGCACACCCAAAGCATTCCTATGGTATCCGGGAGTTGCACAATCTCATGCTCTAAGGAAACGATACTTGACATTGAAAAGCTTTAGCAAACGAACTACACGATCTTGTGCTATGCTTAGGATTGGGTCTTGTCCATCACATCATTCTCCTAATGATGAGATCCCGTTATCAACGACATCCAATGTCCATGGTCATGAAACCGTGACCATCTATTGATCAACGAGCTAGTCAACTAGAGGCTCACTAGGGACATGTTGTGGTCTATGTATTCATAGATGTATTACGGTTTCCGGTTAACACAATTATAGCATGAACAATAGACAATTATCATGAACTAGGAAATACAATAATAACCATTTTATTGCCTCTAGGGCATATTTCCAACAAGATCTAGAGACTTCAAGCTATGTTGGCTGGTGGTACCTTGCGGCATGGTGCTAAGGTGTACTGGTGGCGACCATGACGTGCTCAGCTGTTCGCACGCAGGGAGGTGGTGTTGTTGGGCGTCGTGGTGGCGTCGACGGTAGCTAGACCGGGCAAGGATGATGCGTCAGTACAGCTCTGAAGGTGGAGTGGTGGCAATTGGCGACGGCGGCCTCTCAGAGCGCGCCGGACCGTTGTGTGCCCCAGACCCAACAAGTGGCTTGGTTGGGGCCCAGGTCGTCTTAGATGTTAGGCTTGGCTGCGAGGTCTGTGGTATTAGGCTCAGACTATCAGCATCCCCACATCAACTGGATAGGAGTAGCGACAGATGTTGCCTAGACGGTGGCTTCAGACTTACTGTTGTATGTCCTTGTCAGGTCTTTTGAGAATAATTAATAAAGTGGCTGCATGCATCGCCCAGATGCAAAGGCCGGGGGTCTTCCTCCTTTTCAAAAAAATATACAAAGCTATTCAATTATGCAATAAAGAAATTTTAAAAGATTCAATTGATTTCAATTGAAAAATCTGATCATAAAGTGACAATTCATCATATCCAAACAAACACATCACTGGTTACATCATATGGATCCCAATCATGTGATCCAGCTCATGAGAACTTGGCACTTAATCACGAGGGAGGGAGATTCTGTCTAGTGATTTCTATGGCCCATAAGTTCCTAAAGGAACTACTCACACATGGTCATGGAGGCAGCAAGCTTGATGAAGATGCCTCTCACAATGGATCTCCCTTTCGACAGGATGCCGAACATGCCTCCACTTTAGATGTCCTCGGAATAGAAACTTGTGGCGAAGGAAATAAAGGGGAAAAGTCGCTCAGACGATTTTGCGAAATATAAAATTTATTGATGGAAGAATGGGCGGAAGGCATTGGCCAGGGACCCTATGCGGCCATCCCACGAGGTCCACCCTAGGCCATGCCACCTGGCCCTATGGATTCCCTGGCTAGTCCCCCGATAGGTCCCGACACTTTCTGGAATCTTCTCGTCGCATGAAAAATCATATAAAATCCTCAAGGTTGTTGGACCTCTATAGATATGTATTTTCGAGAAAACAAAAAACCTTCCAAAAATAGCAACTAGCTCTCGGCACTAAATTAATAGTTTAGTCCAAAAAATAATATAAATTGTTGTAGAAAGTTTAAAAGTGATGTTATAACAGAATGAAACAAAAAAATTATAGATACATTTGAGATGTATCAGCATCCTCAAGCTTAATCTTTACTCATCCTCAAGTAGGTAGATGATAAAACAAAGATAGTTTTTGATGTGCAATGCTACCTAGCATAATCTCGATTGAA
This sequence comes from Hordeum marinum, assembly GCA_022496015.1. NCBI lineage: Eukaryota > Viridiplantae > Streptophyta > Magnoliopsida > Poales > Poaceae > Hordeum > Hordeum marinum. Next base: position 72,684,352 of record CM039677.1, read on the forward strand.
TGATGCAATGTGTTGTGAACTCATGATAAAAGTGATTCACGACAATAATCTATTGTTTAATAACAAGCAAGTAACATCAAAATATGCAAACAAAATTACTCTTTATTTTCATGGTTCACTGTCTTCATGTAATACCAACCAATTCTCATATGTATCACATTCATGGTTCCAATCACTCAAGGTTTTATCATATTCAAACACCTTATCATAAAACAACCCAAGGATTCGGTCAAGTAATTGAATCCATGACTCTCCTGTTTCAACTACTCATCATTTTGCTTAATGCCCATGTCACAAGCCTTGGTCTTCGCACTTAAATGGAAAATATAATGATGATGAAGGTTTTATAAGAAAACAATAACAAAGAATTTCTCACACCAATGCAGCTGGCCGTTAGGCAATGGAGAGGCCTTATAATCAATATTATTGCGAGGAGTAGGGATTGTCATGCAAGGAATGCACTAGATCTATAAGTGTATGAAAGCTCTTCATAAAAACTAGTGGGTGTGCATCCAACTTGCTTAATCAAAACCTAGAGTATTCGAGGAAGCTCATCATGGGAATTTGAAAGTCAAGTTCAATAATGTAAGGATCTCACTAGTATGAAATAAAACATCTGAAACTTATCTATATGAAGTACACTGTGCTACTTGAAACACAAGTGCGGATAAATGATAGTAGTGTGCCTCTCTCTCTCTACCTTTTGTTGTTGGGATCTTTTTGCCTCTCTTTTTTGGCTCTTTTGAAATCTTTTTTGATTCCTCCTCACAGGTAGAGGTACACTCTATTGACATCACATTTTTATTTACTCATAAATCAAATAAAATGATGACTATAAATGAATGTGTTTGACACTGTATCAGGATGTATAATGATCTAGCATAAAATGTAAATAACGATAAACGGTGACCTTACCACAAATGCCATGTCAGCTCTATATGATCATGCAAAGCAAAAAAAATGAAATCAAATCATGTTTTTGACACATGAACACGTCACTGTGTATCCTCGGCGACGGGGGTGATGCACCGCAGCTCACGTCGAAGGAGGTCCGTCCGGCAGCGCGATACGCAAGACAGTTAGCGGACGCTTTTGTAGACCCGAAACCCCGCACGCCCGGGAGGGACCCGCCAGGGAGTGCGGCAGTTATGGGCTGCCTTAGGTCGACTCGCTCGCCCCTATAGCCTCGGGATTCGCAGCTCTCAAACGAAGAACAGCGAAGAACGAGAGAAAAACGAAGAACGTAGAAAAAGTAGTATAGATTGATTTGTTCGACTGTGTGTTGTTCAATCGGCCGCCACCCCCAACATATATAAGAGGCGGCTGGAATTTCCGTACAAGCAAATGATTCATCTAGGCTTTCCATACAAGAAAATTACATCGATTCATGTCCTAGAGTCCTAGTTCTAATTTCACTCAGATTCAGCCCAAATGTGGCCCAATCTTCTGTCTTGCTTCTTGTGTGGGCCGTGGAATCTGCATATGACCTTCGATGGAGATGGTCCAAACATCAATTTTGTGTGCTTCGACGAGGCAAACAATTCGTATGTTGATCACTTTCCTAAATAAAGCCATCTTGAATGCTCCACGAGGTCATTTTTAACTTCGAATCGGGCTCGGTCACGTAGCAGACTGGACTGTGCGAGTGTTGTAGCACCTCTACAGGCCGCATACTATCTGAGGTGATAATGACCTTAAAATCAAAGTTGACCATTTCGACGTTACGAACAACTTTCATGTTGAACACTTTTCCATCCGAGGCCATCTTGAACTTTCACTCGACCGGAACGTTCACTCGACCGTAACTTCCACTCGATCGGTACTTTTCACTCGGACGGTGATTTTCACTCGGACAACAATTACACTTGGCCAGTACTTTCACTCGACCGATACTTTTCACTCGGACGGCGATTTTCACTCTGACGACAATTTCACTCGGACGGCAATTTCACTCGACCGGACGGAAAACTTTTCACTCGACCGGACGACAAACGTTTCCCTCGGCCGGCAAACTTTCACTCGGAAATCCCGAGTGAAACTCCTGGCTGATTTTGTTTTGCCTCTCTAGGATCGCATACGACCTCGGATTGAGAAGAAATATATATCAAAATCAATCATCTCGACGACATGAAACTTTTTAATGTTTTAAGTTTTTCCATCCGAGGACGTCTTGAGGGTCAAATGACTCACGGGATCCATCAGCCATGTATCTGATCTCCTGCGCCACATTCTGCTTTGTGGTAGGGCTACACTCTAGTTGCTCTAACTTTTGCATACGACCTTGGATTGAGATGATTTATATATCAAAATGGATCAGCTCGACAAGGTGAAGAAAATCCATGTAGAACGTTCCTTCATTCGAGGTTGTCTTGGAGGCGTAATTGACCAAAAAGCATTCAGAACATCTATATGACAATCCAAGTGTAATTTGGCCCTTGAAATGATGCCGAATGGTGATGGCCTAAACATCAAGGTTGTTTCATTCGGCAATATGAACTTTCTCCTAGATAAAAACTTTTCGTTTGAGTTCATCTTTACTACATCTCGCACCGTGCCAAAATCAGGTGTCAACACATGCCCCCCTGTTTTTTGGCAAAGCATGCCGAAAAATAATTTGCACCACATTTGCTCTAAGGCGATGTCAACACTCCATCGACTGTGCATGCTAAGGACGACAATTATTATCAGCCATATGCTCAGGCAGTCCTTGGGGATATTAGAACCATTCGACGATACACCATTCTGGCTGTCGAACGATTATGGCCATGCACCTCAAAGGAATACGATACTATTCAGCAACACAAAATCATCAAAGATCAAACTATATATTAAGCCGTGTGCCAAACAATCTTGCTTCACTCGGATCTTGCAAATGACCGACACTCGGATTTCTTCCAGTTAGCTTCTTGAATAGTACTAGATCCTTCGTTACTGGCTGAATCGACTAAGGAGTCAGTCACATGTAGTTTTCCTGGCCGATTCAAAGATGAGTCAGCCGTATTTTCCTCACGAGCCGAGTGAATAAATAAGTCGGCCATATGTGAATTAGCTACACCAAGCATCAGACTATTCTGATGTGAAAAAACATGTTTCTTGTTGGATCAAATCCATCTGAAGTTATTTGAACAGTTCTGATAGGTCCATCTTCTGTTTTATCGATATTACCCGAGTGGCAATCGACATGGATTTAAAATCACCCGGATCGCAACTTGATGCTTTAGGACCAGTCAAGTCATCACAAAGATTTTCAATCGAACATACCGACTGTATTTCACTCGGTTCGAACCTTGGCAATATTACCTAAATGATGATCCACTCGGATTCAGCTGAGATAGTAGCCTAATGCTTGTTGCACCAACATGACAAAATCTCAGGATGATAAACAAATATCGGCCATGCGTCCTCATCTCAAAGGATCTGGGGAACCTGCCTACCAAAGTGTGAACAACCGAAATAAATCAGAAATTTCAGCTGGCGATAGATTGTTAGGCACAAACTCTGATGGGACGGTTGAAGAACATGTATGATGCACTGTCTGGAGTCTCATATTGTGACATGAAAATCGTTGTTTTTGCCTACCAGCTTCATGCTTGTCCTCCCTTACTCCTGCAACAGGAGTTGTCACATCATTCTTGCCTTGACGGCTTCCTTTGGGGACCCACGCCATGTTCCTCTTCTCCAGCTCATAGGCCCTAAGCCGCTTCAGCTTCTTCTCTTGCGAGTATGATAAGCCGAGTGGGCATCTCGGTTGTCGCTTTGTTTTATGCACTGGCAAGTTTTTCTTGGCTTTGGGAACCTCCAACTTGGGTTGTTGAAATTTGGCAATTGGATCCTTGAAAGTTACATGCTTCATATCCTTGCCTTTAGTAGCCAACGTAGACTTAGCTGGGTTTTTGTCGTCCGGAGTCAGATCTGAAAGAGCACACTTGCGGCCATCTTTTTCACTCGGTAAATTTGCTTGACCACGTCCATCTTTTTCGCCAAGCTCTGGACCGATTCTTTTTGGTCGAGTAGGTCTTTAACATGTGGTTGTTGAACAAACAATGATCCTCTCGGAGCTGCATAATTTTGGTGAGGTGGTTTAGAATAGGATGGACGGTGATCCCTCGATTTATACCTGTCCCATGATTGATATGAATAATAGTCGGCATGAGGAGGTACGTATGACATCGGCATTAGTGGCCCAAAAGGAGGATATGGAGTCGACTTCTTCCTTCGCCAATCCCAGTATTCAGACGTATTCCTTGGGGGTGACTTCGATGCCTTTGTTTCACTCGGCCGATAAGCACTCTTCGCCTCACTTATCTTCTGATATTTTTCCAATAATTGCACTAAAGTAACTTTCGGCTTTTTACCTTTGTGCTTACCACGGCCTTTGCTTTCTTTGGTTTTGAGTGCATCGGTCTTTGAATTTTCTTGTTGCCCCAGTGCTAGATGTGTCAGTTGTAACTTTGACGGAATTCCTGTCTTCAATATTGCTGATGCATTTTTGAATAGTTACCTCACTTGAAGATTTGATCCCATCATCATTAGCGTATACCTTTCCGTCTTTGGATGATCCAGCTTGAGGTAGCTGAGTCAACACTTGATCACCATCAAAACCAATCTGAGTCGACTGGCCGTATGTTTGTTGTGCCTCAATGAGCTCCAATCGTCCTGTGTTGGCCGATTATGTGGCTTGATGAATCACATTGTTGTCTTTGACATTCTGTTCAAACGAACATTGCACTTGTTCTTGTTTTGACAGCTCAGCATTGTGATCAATTATAATAATAGTATTAGTCGGTGATGCACCGACGATGTGATCACACATGCCCAGACTGAAGGTAGACTGCTCATCCATTAACTGATATTGTGATACCGGCTCTGAAACAAAACAACCGAGTGGTGCCGACTTAACGTGATCCGACTCAGCTACGCGTTGATTTTCGTCCTCCTTTCCCGATGCTCTTGAATCGGCTATCTTAGAGGACTTTGGACCCGGCTTTATGTTTCTACAACCAAAAATAATTACAGAATATACATCTCATCTGAGACCAAATATTAGCTAGGCATAAAACAAACAAAGTTGCCCATATGAATATAAAGTTTAGCCGACATGACGAAGACAACTTTGGTTGTGATAAGTTGTCACTATTAGCTTGTGTGAATGGTACCATGTGTTGATCAGCATGAATAGTGACAAGATTATTCCAAATAAACAGATTACTCATCTCGATTGGTCTTTCAAAATTAATTGGAATCTTGCTAACGGGTGGATCAACAATATGATTTTGACCGGATCAAAAATTGAGTAAACTGTCATCTAAGCGTACCTTTGTGAAGACGTTGGGAGGATAAGATGGTTGGAACAATATCTTGCTCCACTTCTAAATAATTCTCCAATGCCCCTTCCTCTTCTTCTGGATCTCGTGCATCATCACTTGGATTTCCCGTGTAGATTTCACTCGGACTATCCAAATGGATTCCACTCAGACGCTCTTGGTCAGCTGAACTTTGCTTAGCAACATGTTCTTGTTCTTGATGTTCATCGTTAATCGAACTGTGTTCGGCCATATTACTTTGTTCTTGATGCTCATCGATTTCTTTAGCACGAAACTCATAGGACAGCATGTAAGCTCCCTCACATCCAGAAAAATCGAGCACGACCAATTTGCTACATTTGTCGTTCCTTTGCTCGGTGAAGCTTGCATCTTTTATTTTGGTACACCTGGCAATGACTGGGTTGATGCACTTGATATTAGCCGGTGATGCACTTGGATGACTCAATGCACTCGGCTGACTTGATGCACTCGGCCTTAACTGGCTCGATGCACTCGGTTGGCTCGATGCACTCGACATTGACTCTACGCACTCGACCTTGGCCGCCTTGGTGCTCAATCCGGTTTCAACCGAATCCATCATTGTCTTAGCTTTAAAGGAACCATTTGACTCAGCTGTAGACGACTTAGTCATATTTGACTCGGTTTCTACCGAATCAACCGTATTAACCAAGTGAATCTTTTTTGTTGCTTGGCTTGCAAAGCTTCTGTTTTATCTTGCCTCAACATCGCAGAGGGACCAACATGGTTGCTGCATAAAAAAAGGGACTTGACGTATTCTTGCAAATCTTCCTCCTCACGCTTCTTCTTGAGTGCTACATAAGCCTGTCGATATTCTGCTAGTAACTCCTCAAAAGTCGGTGTGGCAAAATTGTTGACGCAATTCTCTGTAAGCTTTGGATTGACCTTGTCCATTCGGGCCACATATTTTTCTTTAAATTCGTCCCTGCTTGGATCGGCTTGCCCTCCAATGCTTTTAGGATCTTTCGGCAATGAACTGATGTTGCCAAAATTTGGCAATTGTATAGGGGATGTATGACACGCTGCAATGATAGGTGAAGACGTATGCACTGTTGTTGAACCATATTTCCTCTCGCCAATTTGGTCAATTGGCAACACATTGTCTTCTTGCAAAACCTTAGCTCTTATTGCCTCATAATAAGTACCAAACCTTATCATGTTGCTCAAGGCAAAGAGAAGTAATCTGCTTATTTTGGGCTAAACTTTTTAAAGCAGTCAAAGCCACCTCATCTTTTGCAATATTAGACGCAGATGCTCCTATAGAATCTCCATTCACTCGGCAATAACCATGAAGGTGAGCCAAGTCATGAATATTTTTATTTGCATATGCTGCTGAACAATTAACCCCATGAGGTGTGGTATATGATGAGTGAGGATAACCGGCCAAATAGCTAATGGAAGCATGAACGATTCCCCCATCCATCGGCATGTTTGGGGATAAACCCACATATTGCGAGCCCGCTGCCGATCGACAAAACTGTGAAACACCCTCTTGTGCATGAGGTGTCTTATATTGATCACTCGAACTCATCGTGTTGTTCATCGGCATATTGAAGGGAGTTGTCGATGCACGAAAGTTCGGATCTGTAAGTTGCATGTCACAATTATGTAATCCCCAAGCTTCACCAACAGGATACTTAGTCGGCCTTTGCTCGTTAGGGCTAGCCGACATGGTATGCCCATCAAAGGATCTAGTGACAGCAATATAATGGCTATTTGCATCTACATAAGAAGATTTATGATACATGTTACTATGTAGATTGCAGCCGCTTGATGACGCTCTCCTCATAGCAAGAACGGGCTGGAGACCGTTCAAAGCTTGATCCCCAGCAGAGTCACGAACACGTCACTGTGTACCCTCGACGCCGGGGGTGATGCACCACAGCTCACGTCGAAGGAGGTCCGTCCGGCAGCGCGATACGCAAGACAGTCGGCAGATGCTTTTGTAGATCCGAAACCCCGCACGCCCGGGAGGGACCCCGTCAGGGAGTGCAGGCTATGGGCTGCCCTAGGTCGATTCGCTCGCCCCTAGAGCCTCGGGATTCGTAGCTCTCAAATGAAGAACAGTGAAGAACGAGAGAAAAACGAAGAACGTAGATGAAAAAGTAGTATAGATTGATTGGTTCGATTGTTTGTTGTTCAATCGACCGTCACCCCTAACATATATAAGAGGTGTCTGGACTTCCCGTACAAGCAAATGATTCATCTAGACTTTCCTTACAAGAAAATGACATCAATTTGTATCCTAGATTCCTAGTTCTAGTTTCACTCGGATTCAGCCCAAAACTGGCACAATCTTCTGTCTTGCTTCTTGCGTGGGTCGTGGAATCTGCATATGACCTCCGATGGAGATGGTACAAACATTAATTTTGTGTGCTTCGACGTGGTCAACAATCCGTATGTTGATCACTTTCCTAAAGAAAGCATCTTGAATACTCCACGAGGTCATTTTTAACTTCGAATCGGACTCGGTCACGTAGCAGACTGGACTGTCCGAGTGTTGTAGCGCCTCTGCAGGCCGCATACTATCTGAGATGATAATGAACTTAAAAGCAAAGTTGACTGTTTCAACGTTACGAACAACTTTCATGTTGAACACTTTTCCATCCGAGGCCATCTTAAACTTTCACTCGACCGGAACGTTCACTCGACCATAACTTCCACTCGACCGGTACTTTTCACTCGGACGGTGATTTTCACTCGGACGACAATTACACTCGGCCAGTACTTTCACTCGACCGATACTTTTCACTCGTACGACGATTTTCACTCAGACGGCAATTTCACTTGGACGACAATTTTACTCGGCCGGACGGAAAACTTTTCACTCGACTGGACTCCCTCGACCGACAAACTTTCACTCGGAAATCCCGAGTGAAACTCCAGGCTGATTTTGTTTTGCCTCTCCAGGGTCGCATACGACGTCGGATTGAGAATAATTATATATCAAAATCAATCGTCTCGATGACACAAAACTTTTTCATGTTGTAAGTTTTTCCATCCGAGGACGTCTTGAGGCTCGAATGACTCGTGCGACCCATCAGACATGTGTCTGATCTCCTGCGCCACATTCTGCTTGGTGGTAGGGTTATACTTTGGTTGTTCTAACTTTTGCATACGACCTCGGATTGAGATGATTTATATATTAAAATGGATCAGCTCGACGAGGCGAAGACAATCCATGTAGAACATTCCTTGATTCGAGGTTCTCTTGGAGGCGTAATCAACCAAAAAGCATTCAGAACATCTATATGACAATCCAAGTGTAATTTGGCCCTTGAAATGATGCCGAATGGTGATGGCCTAAACATCAAGATTGTTTCATTCGGCAATGTGAACTTTCTCGTAGATAAAACCTTTTCGTTTGAGTTCATCTTTACTGCATCTTGCACCGTGCCAAAATCAGGTGTCAACACATGTATATTAAAAATAAAAGTTGCATGGCAATATATCTTAGAATGGATTAAAAAAATATCATAATAAGTAGGTATGGTGATTCTCTTGAGGACATAAGTGTTATGTGCACGACAACAAGAGGAAATTCTTCCATGGGGTTTGGTTGTACCGACGAAGAATGCACCTAGTCTCGATGTGAGAGTGGATAATGCACCGTACAAATAGGCTAGCAAAATATGAATATATGAAAATGCATTAAAAGACCGCAACTCATAACCCAAAAGACCTCGCTAATACTTAAAAGTCTACACTGGGCTTACCATGAGACCGATTACTCTAATGGGTGAGTTTGACGAACCGAAACTGGCTAGGTTTTCCGACTCATTCTACAAAGGCACTTACTTACGATGTCCTTAAACCTAGACCCTCATAGCCAGTTCAATTTCAACGTCGATAAATATTCACGTGTATGATCTTAAAACACCTCTCCACAAAGATTCTTACCCTGCAACTGGCAAAGATTTTGTAGAGTATTAGCTAAGATAAGACTTTGGACATGTGACCAATGGATGGAATGGCAAGACTTGACGGCAACCACTATCACAAACTATACAATTTTTAAGGTGCAATTTGTGAGAAGATACCTACTACCGTTGCTTGAAACTGTATAGCTTGGTGGTTACACGTGCATACCTCATCTTGGCTCGACTGCATTACCACCCATGTTGTTTTTCAGAAGTCTTATTTACGTAACCCTGTCCAAAATATTCAAGGACGACAGCAAACAGGTTTAATAATGTTGGTCACGGACCCACGGTGCCTTCAAATTAAGAACTCCAGGCCCGTTGATAAGTGTGGGTAACTAGTGCGTGTGCGTGTGCATATACATGTTGCGTTAGGTTTACCTACTTCCTTACCTAGTGTTATTATACTGACAACCTAGCTTTGAATAGCTACTACTTGGGATGGGTTGTTGAAAGATGGCACCAACTAGTAGTTGAGTCTTACACATACAGATTGTTATACGGAATTATATGTTGATCCTTGTCGTAACAACGGTGCACTTAACTTGCCCAACTAGTAGTCTCTCAAGACCGCATCCAGCTGGGTGTTATATGCTCCTCACAAGTCTTTTGACGTCCACTTACTAACAGCTGTTTGGGTTCAGCCACCGCGAGAACTGATGATGGCTGCAACACCATCACTTCCACCTCACACACTCGACAGTTCGTATCACACCATGACAGCTTTGGCTCTGTAAACACGTAGGTCGTCAATATTTAGAGGGAGTGAAACAAAAGCACCTCGGAGAGCCGGCCAATACGACGCCGTACCCATGCATGGAAAAAGAGTCAAAAAGGCACCTCGAAGAGCCGGCCTACACGACGCCTTATCCATGCATTTACAATCGGATGTTTTAAACGGGTCTCAAATGTTTGGTCTGACCGACACCCTTTCCCAGGTCTGCAAGTAGCCTATGGGCCAGTACTAAACAGGCTGTGGGTCAGTAGCCAGGCATGGACACAGGCAAACCTAGGGATTCTCATTAGCAAATCTCCAGATCCTATGCCGTATATTTTTCCCTTAATTTCTTTCCTAATTCTGATCGGCAGTTCGTCGTCTCGATGATGCGGATCTCTATTCTCCGGCGCCCCGATCGCAAAATGAAGGCTATGCTCAGTACGCGAACACCGATTTCTCTCCAGACTCCAGCAGCTGGACATGCACGCGAGTCCGCATGGCCATGGCTGAACGTCCTACTACCAACAAGGCAACAACGACGATTCCAATCTAAATCAAAAGAAAAAAGACGGTCCAGTTCATCCATGGTATATTATATTACTCCTATTCCCTAATCCCTACTCCCTATACGTTTAGAACTACTGATTAAGTAATTTATCCATTGCATACATGGTGGATAGCTGGCACCGATCAACCTTTGGTGCCATCTTCAATTACTTCCAGCATGCTGAAACTTTAGTTGATACAATCAGAGAGACGCTCTTGATAAATTTTCAAGAGTAATGCTGGTGCTTCGTTGATCCCAAATGGTGAATTGGCTATTGTTGTGGAGGCAGAGGAACAAATTGATGGGAATTCTGATGTCTGAATTTGAACAAGAGGAAAATGTTGACATCAATAATAAAAATGTGAGTGGCCCTGACAGTATAATTATTACAACAAAATGTGCACAGGTACAGTCTGCTAGGTTTGATGATCATCCTTTTTTTATGAATTAAAGATTTTAAATTTTACTTTGTCAGATAGTGTGGTTATTTTCGAGCATGTAAGTCGATTTTTTTTATCCTGATGCATCTACTGTTTATCCTTTATAGTGCATAGAACTGTCACATCGGTCGAAAGAAGCTTTACAAAGATGCCATTATTAAAGAACTATTTGAGATCAACAATGAGTCTACAGAGTTTAAATGGTCTGGGAAAATTATGCATCCAGAGGAAATTATTTGATGAGATTGACATCAACCCCATGATAAGTGACTTTGCAAGTTTGTATTGAGGAATGTTAGATTTTTAAGGTAACAAGTATAATTATTTCATGTGTATATTGTTTCTGATGTATTTATGTATTTACGGGTAACATTTTATATATATATATATATATAACACATATCCATTATTACGACTATATTGTTTATACTAAGGGCCTCGATTTTTGTTTTCGTCCCGGGTCCCCAAAACCTCAGGACCGGCTCTGTATGAGATGAGTATGGGGAGTGCCCCAGCGTGTCCTGTAGTGGTCTTGCGTTTGTTACATAGGATTGGGCCTATATTTTTTCTTTGTTTATTCTTTCTCACTTTATCTTCACCAATTAGATGCATATTACCCCCGGTCGTATACACGGACGTTTGAGGAGTCAGATTTGCCAAATCCGGTTGTAGATGCTCTAAAATCATAATTATTCTTAATATTCAAAGTATACTATGTGGATATGAGTAATGCCTATACCAATCAATTCATGAAGGATTTTAATTGTTAAGCAACTAAATGAGAGAAACTTAACTACACCTATGCATTGTCATAGTGGGAGTAACATAGGCTAACATACAGGTCACATAAGTAAAAAAATATAACCGCATGGGACATGTGGTTAGCAAAATTAAAATTCACATAAGTAAAAAATATGATGAGTCAAGTAAAAGAGATCATAAAACAATTTGTCCGAGAACTGCTCATATAAGAGGTGCAGTCTGTAAAGAGCGCATACAGGAATGTACTGAGCAGCGACAGCATGCGGTTGCCGAGGCCATTCTAGGGGACCCACACGACGTAGTAGCACTCCATGACCTCCATGCTGCCACTGAAGGACTTGAAGTGATCGACTTGTCGTACTATGGGCGTTGGTACCGGCGTAGGCACGCGCGTCGATCGGTGCCTGCTATACCTGACCAAAACTTAGGTCGGGTCGGGCCTTGGGCTGGGCCTAAACAAGCCCGCGGTACAAAAGTCAGGCCTTGGCCTGGCCCGGCCCGACTATCGGGTCTAGTTTTTGGGTCCAAGCCTGTCTTGAGCTTAAAAAAGCCCGACCCGACCCGACAGGTCCGGCCTGACATAGGCATAAAACCTGGTTTTCGCAGGCCGAACCCGCCCGGGCCCGACCTTCGGGTTTGATTCTGAGGCCCGGGCCCAGCCAGGAAGTTCCAGGCCGGATCGGGTCGGGCTGGCCGGTTCGGGTTTTTCATGACCAGGTCGAGTGCCTGGCCCGTCGCGAGCAGGCTGTCGAAAAGCTCGTCTGCGCCGGCGACACTTGGACAAAAGATGTTCAATAATCCTATTTGATTATCAGGCAAAAGAGAGCTTGTACCTCCACCCATGGCAGTCAACTTGGCGGCGTTCTTCATCTGGGAGCAGGCACACGAGGACCACCATGCCCATCCTGCCCATCCTCTCCTCCTTGGCATCCCCCTCTCCTCCACGTCGGCGCCCCTCGTTGGCCATGCAGCATCCGCCACCAGATGATCGCCGGACTTCTTGTCCAGCATCTTCGTGGCGCAGCCGTATACTATACGCTACATGATCGAAATATGTGTGCGTACGTGCGTGGATAGCCGGTGCTTGGACCGATCTATTAGATTGGCATTGCATCATGTCCGAGTTCGTTTGGATATATTTTTTGTTTCTAAAACGAGGCAAAATACTTGCCGTTTCACTAATTAAGAGAGGGTAAGAATTGCCAGGATGCTACATGGCATCAAACTCGGGCGAGATCTGGCATGCAGGTGGTCGTTGGCTCTTCTCTGAGTAGTTGAACCAACATGTGATGGCTTTGGGAAGTAGAACCTGGCTGGGTGGGAGTTAGAGCATCTCCAGCCACGCCCCTAACAAGCCCCCAGGCCTCTTTTTTATCGTCGGAGCTAACAAAATTGCCAGTGGCGCCCCTAGGACCTTGCTTTCTGCCGGTTTGGGCCGAAATTGACGCCGACAAACCCAGGCAGAACCCAGCGCATTGGGGGACGCCTGGGGGCATCGGCTGAAGCGAAAAGGCGCGTGGGGCCGCACTGTCGGTGAGACTGGTCATGTTTCTCACCGTTTTGCCTTTTCCCTCCCTCCCCCCCATCATCCACATCTCCCCTCGCTGTTCCCGCCATTCTCTCCATCTTCTCCTCCGCCATGCCGATGAAGAAGTATGCCGTCCCTCCCCAAGCCACCAAGCCCACAACACCAAAGTCGAGGAAGTCGAGGGCGCCGATGCAAGGCGCCCGTGTCACGCCCAAGATGCGACTCTATCCTTATTTTGGCTCGAGGGCCTCGACAGGGATAGGAGCGCATCTCGTCGTGTTGCAAGAATGGATATCATTACACGTACATGTATAGAAGAGATGAGTATATGGAATTGGCTTATACTCGCCACAAGCTACAACAAGGTCACATCAATACAACAACATACTCAAACATCATACAAAAGAGCAGGGTCTGACTACGGACGAAAACAAACGGTAAAATGACATCCATCCTTGCTATCCTAGGCTGCCGTTTGGAACCCATCCTAGATTGATGATGAAGAAGAACTCCAAATCAAACAAGCATCGCGCTCATGTCAAATCATCGCATTACCTACACATGCACCTGTTACTGTAGTAATCTGTGAGCCACGGGGACTCATCAATCTCATTTCCTAGGGTATCAAGACTATTAAAGCTTAATGGGTAAGGTATGGTTAAGTGGTGAGGCCGCAACAAGCGACTAAGCATTTGTTTGTGTGGCTAACTTACAAATACAGAAATTAAAGTATGGTGGTCTACGCACAACGGACGTGAACTAGTAATGATCACTAACTGATCCTGAACACCTACTTACGTTAAACATAACTCCACTGTGTTCTCTCCTGCATAAGGAGTCACGAGAAGAGACAGTCACGGTTATGCACACGGTTGATGTGTTTTATTCGGGTTTACTTCAAGTTTATTATGACCGGGTGTTAAACAAAATATCCAAGTTTGCCGCATAATCGTGGGCACGGCTTTCCGAAAGATTTAACCCTGCAGGGGTGCTCCAACTCATCCATCACAAATTAACCACATGCAGCAGGAATAACCTCGACCACGGATCTCGTGATCTTTCTAGGCAATTCCATCGGAAATCCGCCACCTCGAGATAGCCCGAAGAAAAAAATTGGAATTCCTCACTCGAGACATTTGAGAAATGTGAAATAAATTCAGCAAGGCCTCCCGGTGAGCTAGATCCGCAGCTAGATCCATGCGCTCTCTATCCACGGGCAGCATCCGTCTATGCAAAGTGGACGGTAGCCTGAAATGCCTCGAGTTGCCCCGAGGTGGTACCACCGACTGCTAGGTAGGTGAACCGACACTCATGAGGAGCACTGGCCCGGGTTGTTGATTAATTATCCACGGGGTGATCATGCCCTATGCAAATTTTAGTTGTTATTAAGCAAATAGTACCAATGTTGGGCCTTGGCAAACAAGCTTTATCCTAAAACGAAAATCAAGGGGGTCCCAATAACAACCCCAAGCATGTTAAGAGCGCTCAATTATGGAACATAACACCGATTCACAAATAACTAGGAGCTGCAAGAGAGGAACAAAACACCGAGCAAAAGGACAAGCCTTCCACCCTTTACCAAGTGTATAGGTGCATTAAATTAAATAGCAATAATATTGTGATAACAAAAGCGTGTCCATGTTGACACATGGAAGCAATTGCACCTGCGGCTAGAAATGCTATAAGAAGGGCTAAGCAAGCGATAACATAGCCAAACAAAGGTTTGCTGGGAAGGTGGAGGTTAGAGGCTTTTCATGACAATGTTGGGAGGCTTGACAAACAAATGGTAGGTAACGAGACATAACGATAAAAGTGGGACAACTAGCATAGCAATGATAGTAGTGATATCCAGGGAAATATGCCATCTTGCCTGAGATCCCGCTCGGAAGAAGGACAAGTCCATGAAGAAGACGAGACAACGTAGTCGAACGAATCCTCACACTCGGACCGCTTTCGGAACACTATCGAGAAGAAGCAATCCGGAAACAACAATCAACACAAGATACACCACAACATATGCATGACACGATGCGCAAACAAATATGATGCATGTCCGGTTTAATATGCAACGCAGGGCATGGCATGGCAAGCACAACAAACAACCACTACATATTAAGTGAAGTTCAATATGCAACTCGTTGCATATTGACGAAATTCCATGTTCGAATTATTTAGTTCACTCCCGTTTAGGTACACATCAATATTAAATGTTTTTAAACATGGCAAGAGGTGAAGCATAAGTAAACTACACCACCTAAGCATTTTAAATGAGGCCGAAAACAACAAATAACAACTCCGGAAGGACCTCACATGCATATTACGGTTTTTGGTCCAGATCTGTACTAACACAATTTTATATTTATTAAACATGGAAATAAAGTGTGGCATGAGATTCTACATGTTTTTCTAGTCAAGTTACATATATAAAACATTTGCATCGGAGCTACGGTTTAAAAGTTATTAAATAAATCATTTTATCATGGCATTTGTGCAAATTATATGAAAACATCAGGTTAAACATTTTTATCATTCATGAAAGTTTAAAATTATTAATCTACACAAAATTCTAATCATTTTTCATATATAATTTGTTTTAATCCGATGCACGGATGTGAAGTTATTAAATGCATGATCATTAGGGTCTTTTCTGCAAATCTGTAATTCATTGTATATTGGATAAATCACATAACTAAAAAAACCCTAAGCGGGCCGAAACTGGAGCTACCGGGCTTTAAGATGCGCACTGAGCGACACATAGCAAAAGAGCGGCTAGGCGCTCACCTAGGGCCTCTTGGACCGGAACTGGGGCTGCTGGGGCAAGCTAGCTTGGGCCTGCTTGGGGCCCACCTGGCCTTGGCACTGGGCAGCCCACGCGAGCGGTGGCGCGGTCGTCCTCCTCCTCCTCGCTCGTTCCCGAGCAGGAGGCAGGGTCAACGGTGACAGCGCTCGCCGTAGGAGGAGGCCGGGGCGCTGAGGCAGGGCGCTAGGGGGGGGATCCGGTCTCCGGCGGTCGGATCCGGTCCGGGCTGTTGTCCAACGACGGCGGGGCAGCTCCGTGGCGCCATGGAGGCTTCGACCTGTAGGAGAGAGAGAGACCGACGGGAGGTAAGGGAAGATGGAGAGAGGGGGAAGAAGGAGAGGGAAGAGAGAAGGAAGGGAGGGAGGTCCGGCGGCACGAAGCGGCGAGGCTCCATTGGCGGGCGGCGGCGCGCGGCTCGGTTAGGGATCGGTTGGCGGCAGAGTACGGGAGCTCGAGGGAGCAACAGATGCGGGCGAGGGGTGTGGCTGCAATTTGGCAAGGGTGAAACCCTAGTGAGTGAGAGGGATCTCCCCATAGGATGGTTTATATATAGGAATGACACTAGGGTGGGTTGGACCTCATCCGTCTGATTGCGATCCGATGACCATGAACGGAGGGAGGGGCTAGTCGGCTAGTGGGCGTGTAGTTGGGCTAGGAGGGGAAGAGAGAAAGAATTGTGGCCCGACAACAAAGTTTTGCAAAACCTAAAACGTCCGATGAATAACCCGATGACGGTGCCGCTACGGGCAACCGTCGGAATATCAAACGAACTCTGATTGCGACGAAATTTGGCAGGTGGCCTACCTACAATATAATAAGACAGCACGCCAAGTCTTGACCCAATTCGAGAACATTTACGGTCTTGAGATGGAGAAAAGCATAAGAGAGCTTACGGGACGAAGCGCCGCCGTCTCAAGGCGGAACATGGGCAGAACCAATCTAGAGCTCCAGCGGAGCTGTTCTGCTAGGGAAACTTCACTCGCAGAGGGGGAAATCGAAGCCATCGTCATCACCAACGATCCTCTCATCGAGAGGGTGTCAATCTACATCAACATCTTCACTAGCACCATCTCCTCTCCAAACCCTATTTCATCTCTTATATCCGATCTTTGTCTCAAACCTGAGATTGATACCTGTGGGTTGCTAGTAGTGCTGATTACTCCTTGTAGTTGATGCTAGTTGGTTTACTTGGTGGAAGATCATATGTTCAGATCCTTAATGATAATTAATACTCCTCTGATTATGAACATGAACATACTTTGTTAGTAGTTACGTTTGTTCCTGAGGACATGTGATAAGTCTTGTTATAAGTAATCATGTGAATTTGGTATTTGTTCGATATTTTGATGAGATGTATGTTGTCTCTCCTCTAGTGGTGTTATGTGAACGTCGACTACATAACACTTGACCATTATTTGCGCCTAGGGGAAGGCATTGGGAAGTAATAAGTAGATGATGGGTTGCTTGAGTGATAGAAGCTTAAACCCTAGTTTATGCGTTGCTTCGTAAGGGGCTGATTTGGATCCAGATGTTTCATGCTATGGTTAGATTTATCCTAATTCTTCTTTCGTAGTTGCGGATGCTTGCGAGAGAGGTTAATCATAAGTGGGAGGTTTGTCCAAGTAAGGGCATCACCCAAGCACCGGTCCACCCACATATCAAATTATCAAAGTAACGAACGAGTATAGGGAATCTATTGTGGGTCATCTCCAGATCCTACGCCGTATATTTTGATATGTGGGTGGACCGGTGCTTGGGTGCTGCCCTTACTTGGACAAACCTCCCACTTATGATTACCCTCTCTCACAAGCATCCGCAACTATGTAAGAAGAATTAAGATAAATCTAGCCACAACATGAAACATATGGATCCAAATCAGCTCCTTACAAAGCAACGCATAAACTAGGGTTTAAGCTTCTATCACTCTAGCAACCCATCATCTACTTATTACTTCCCAATGCCTTCCCCTAGGCGCAAATAATGGTCAAGTGTTATGTATTCGACGTTCACATAACACCACTAGAGGAGAGACAACATACATTCCATCAAAATATCGAACGAATACCAAATTCACATGATAACTTATAACAAGACTTATCCCATGTCCTCTGGAACAAACGTAACTACTCACAAAGCATGTTCATGTTCATAATCAGAGGAGTATTAATTATCAGAAAGGATCTGAACATATGATCTTACACCAAGTAAACCAAGAGCATCAACTACAAGGAGTAATCAACACTACTAGCAACCCACATGTACCAATCTGAGGTTTGAGACAAAGATTGAATACAAGAGATGAACTAGGGATTGGAGAGGAGATGGTGCTGGTGAAGATGTTGATGTAGATTGACCCCCTCTCGATGAGAGGATCGTTGGTGATGACGATGGCATCAATTTCCCCCCTCTAGGAGGGAAGTCTCCCCGGCAAAACAACTCTGCCGGAGCTCTAGATTGGTTCTACCCATGTTCCGCCTCGAGACGGCGGCGCTTCATCCCCGAAAGCTCTTTCTTGACTTTTTCTATGTAAAAACCCTTCATATAGCAGAAGATGGGCACCTGAGGCCTGCTAGGGGCCCACAAGCCACCAAGATGCGACCAGGGGGTAGGCCGCGCCTGGCATGCTTGTGACCTCCTCGTCGGTACCCTATGGTATTTGTTTCTCCCAATAATTTTTATATATTCCAAAATAATTCTCCTTAACTTTTCAGGACTTTTGGAGTTGCACATAATAGGTCTCTCATATTTGCTCCTTTTCTAGTCTATAATTCCAGCTATCGAGCGTATCCAACGTATCTATAATTTTTGATTGTTCCATACTACTATATTATCTGTTTTGGATGTTTTATATGCATTAATATGCTATTTTATATTATGTTAGGGACTAATATATTAATCTAGAGCCTAGTGCCAGTTTATGTTTTTTCCTTGTTTTTGAGTATTGCAGATAAGGAATATTAAACAGAGTCTAAACGGAATAAAATCTTTGCGATGATTTTCTTTGACCAGAAGACATCTACTAGACTTGGAGTGCAAGGCAAGGAACCTGCTAGGAGGTCACAAGCGAGGGGGCGTGGACACCACCCCCGGTCGCGCCTGACATGCTTGTGGCACCCTAGCAGGTCTCCTAACCCTAATCTTTGTCCTATAAATACTCAAATATTCCCCCAATACCAAAAAGAGCCATGCAAATACTTTTCCGGCGCCGCAACCTTATGTTCCCGAGAGATCCAATCTTGGAGCCTTTTCCGGTAATCGACCGGAGGGGGATTCGATCACGGAGGGCATCTACATCAACTCCATTGCCCCTCCAATGATGCGTGAGTAGTTCACCACAGACCTACGGGTCCATAGCTTGTAGCTAGATGGCTTATTCTCTCTCTTTGTGCTTCAATACCATGTTCTTCATGATCTTCATGGAGATCTATCCGATGTAAAAACTCTTTTGCGGTGTGTTTGTCGAGATCCGATGAATTGTGGGTTTATGATCAGCTTATATATGAATATTATTTGGTTCTTCTATGAATTCTTATATGCATGATTTCATATCTTTGTAAGTCTCTTCGAGTTATTGATTTGGTTTGGCCAACTAGATTGGTGATTCTTGCAATGGTAGAAGTGCTTAGTTTTGGGTTCAATCTTGCGGTCTCCTCACCCAGTGACAAAGTTGTTGGGGAACGTAGTAGTAAATCAAAAATTTCCTACGTGTCACCAAGATCCATCTATGGAGAAACCAGCAAAGAGCAAGGGGAGAGTGGATCTTCATACCTTTGAAGATCGCTAAGCGGAAGCGTTGCTAGAACGCGGTTGATGGAGTCGTACTCGCAGCGATTCAGATCGCGGTAGATCCGATCAAGTGCCGAACGGACGGCACCTCCGCGTTCAACACACGTGCAGCCCGGTGACGTCTCCTACGCCTTGATCCAGCAAGGAGGGAGGAGAGGTTGAGGGAGAGCTCCGGCAGCACGACGGCGTGGTGGCGGTGGAGCTGCGTGGTACTCCGACAGAGCTTCGCTAAGCGCTACGGAGAACGAGGGGAGGAGGAGGTAGGGCTGCACCAGAGAGAGAGGGAGAACCGTGTGTTGTGCAGCCCCAAATACCTCCACTATATATAGGAGAGAGGGAGGAGGGGTGGCTGCGCCCTAGGGTTCCACCCTAGGGGTGGCGGCAGCCACCAGATGCCATCTGGCCGGCGGCTAGGGCAAGGGAGAGGTGGGGCGCCCTAGGGTGGGCCTTAAGGCCCATCTAAGCCTAGGGTTTGCCCCCCTCCACCTTTGCCACGCCTTGGGCTGGGGTGGGAGGCGCACCAGCCCACCTAGGGGCTGGCTCCCTCTCACTCTTAGCCCACGGAACCTTCCGGGGCAGGTGGGCCCACTTGGTGGACCCCCGGAACCCTTCCGGTGGTCCCGGTACACTACCGGTGACACCCGGAACACTTCCGGTAACCACATCCTCACTTCCTATATATCAATCTTCGTCTCCGGACCATTCCGGGACTCCTCGTGACGTCCGGGATCTCATCCGGGACTCCGAACAACCTTCGGTAACCACGTACACTATTTCCCTATAACCCTAGCGTCATCGAACCTTAAGTGTGTAGACCCTACGGGTTCGGGAGACACGTAGACATGACCGAGACACCTCTCCGGCCAATAACCAACAGAGGGATCTGGATACCCATGTTGGCTCCCACGTAATCCACGATGATCTCATCGGATGAACCACGATGTCAGGGATTCAATCAATCCCGTATACAATTCCCTTTGTCTATCGGTATGGTACTTGCCCGAGATTCGATCGTCGGTATCCCCATACCTTGTTCAATCTCGTTACCGGCAAGTCTCTTTACTCGTTCCGTAATACATCATCCCGTGACTAACTCCTTAGTCACATTGAGCTCATAATGATGATGTCTTACCGAGTGGGCCCAGAGATACCTCTCCGTCACACGGAGTGACAAATCCCAGTCTCGATTCGTGTCAACCCAACAGACACTTTCGGAGATACCCGTAGCGTACCTTTATAGCCACCCAGTTACGTTGTGACGTTTGGCACACCCAAAGTATTCCTACGGTATCCGGGAGTTACACAATCTCATGGTCTAAGGAAATGACACTTGACATTGAAAAGCTTTAGCAAACGAACTACACGATCTTGTGCTATGCTTAGGATTGGGTCTTGTCCATCACATCATTCTCCTAATGATGTGATCCCGTTATCAACGACATCCAATGTCCATGGTCATGAAACCGAGACCATCTATTGATCAACGAGCTAGCCAACTAGAGGCTCACTAGGGACACGTTGTGGTCTATGTATTCACACATGTATTACGGTTTCCGGTTAACACAATTATAGCATGAACAATAGACAATTATCATGAACTAGGAAATACAATAATAACCATTTTATTATTGCCTCTAGGGCATATTTCCAACAGTCTCCCACTTGCACTAGAGTCAATAATCTAGTTACATTGTGATGAATCGAACACCCATAGCATTCTGGTGCTGATCATGTTTTGCTCGTGAGAGAGGTTTAGTCAACGGATCTGCGACATTCAGATCCGTATGCACTTTACAAATATCTATGTCTCCCTCCTGAATGTAATCTCGGATGGAGTTGAAGCGGCGCTTGATGTGTCTTGTCTTCTTGTGAAACCTGGGCTCCTTCGCAAGGGCAATAGCTCCAGTGTTGTCACAGAGTAGAGTCATCGTGCCCGACGCATTCGGAATCACTCCTAGGTCGGTGATGAACTCCTTCATCCAGACTCCCTCCTTTGCTGCTTCCGAAGCAGCTATGTACTCCGCTTCACATGTAGATGCTGCCACGACGCTTTGCTTGCTGCTGCTCCAGCTCACTGCCCCTCCATTCAAAATATACATGTATCCGGTTTGCGACTTGGAGTCGTCCGGATCTGTGTTGAAGCTAGCATCGACGTAACCCTTTACGACGAGCTCTTCAGCACCTCCATAAACGAGAAACATGTCCTTTGTCCTTTTCAGGTACTTTAGGATATTCTTGACCGCTGTCCAGTGTTCCGCTCCGGGATCACTTTGGTACCTCCCTACCAAACTTATGGCAAGGTTCACATCAGGCCTGGTACACAGCATGGCATACATGATAGAGCCTATGGCTGAAGCATAGGGGATGACACTCATCTCTTCTCTATCCTTTGCCGTGGTCGGGCATTGAGTCGTACTCAATCTCACACCTTGCAACACAGGCAAGAACCCCTTCTTGGACTGATCCATATTGAACTTCTTCAATATCTTTTCAAGGTATGTGCTTTGTGAAAGACCAATGAGGCGTTTCGATCTATCTCTATAGATCTTAATACCTAATATGTAAGCAGCTTCTCCAAGGTCCTTCATTGAAAAACACTTATTCAAGTAGGCCTTTATACTTTCCAAGAGTTCTATATTATTTCCCATTATCAGCATGTCATCCACATACAGTATAAGGAACGCTATAGAGCTCCCACTCACTTTCTTGTAAATACAGGGTTCTCCATAAACCTGTACAAACCCAAACGCTTTAATCACCTCATTAAAGCGAATGTTCCAACTCCGAGATGCTTGCACCAGCCCATAGATGGAGCGCTGGAGCTTGCATACCTTGTTAGCATCTTTAGGATCGACAAAACCTTCCGGCTGCATCATATACAGTTCTTCCTTGAGGAAGCCATTAAGGAATGCCGTTTTGACGTCCATTTGCCAGATCTCATAATCATAAAATGCGGCAACTGCTAACATGATTCGGACAGACTTTAGCATCGCTACGGGTGAGAAAGTCTCATCGTAGTCAACTCCTTGAACTTGTCGATAACCCTTAGCGACAAGCCGAGCTTTATAGGCGGTGACATTACCGTCTGCGTCAGTCTTCTTCTTAAAGATCCATTTGTTTTCAATGGCTCGCTTATCATTAGGCAAGTCCACCAAAGTCCATACTTTGTTCTCATACATGGATCCTATCTCGGATTTCATGGCATCAAGCCATTTGTTGGAATCCGGGCCCGCCATCGCTTCTTCATAGTTCGAAGGTTCACCGTTGTCCAACAACATGATCTCTAGGACAGGATTGCCGTACCACTCTGGTGCGGAACGTGTCCTAGTGGACCTTCGAATAGCAACTTGATCTGAAGTTTCATGATCATCATCATTAACTTCCTCTCTAGCCGGTGTAGGCTCCACAGAAACAACTTCCTGTGCTGCGCTACTCTCCGGTTCGAGTGGAGGTACAATTACCTCATCAAGCTCTATTTTCCTCCCACTTACTTCTTTCGAGAGAAACTCTTTCTCGAGAAAGGATCCATTCTTGGCAACAAAGACTTTGCCTTCGGATCGTAGGTAGAAGGTATACCCAATAGTCTCCTTGGGATATCCTATGAAGACGCACTTTTCCGCTTTGGGTTCGAGCTTCTCAGGTTGAAGTTTCTTCACATAAGCATCGCATCCCCAAACTTTTAGAAACGATAGCTTAGGTTTCTTTCCAAACCATAATTCATACGGTGTCGTCTCTACGGATTTAGACGGTGCCCTATTTAAAGTGAATGCGGCAGTCTCTAATGCATATCCCCAAAATGATAGCGGTAAGTCGGTAAGAGACATCATAGATCGCACCATATCCAATAGAGTGCGATTACGACGTTCAGACACACCATTTCGCTGAGGTGTGCCTGGCGGCGTGAGCTGTGAAACAATTCCACATTTCCTAAGGTGCGTGTCAAACTCGTGACTTAAATATTCTCCGCCACGATCAGATCGTAGGCATTTTATTTTCCTGTCACGTTGATTCTCGACCTCACTCTGAAATTCCTTGAACCTTTCAAAGGTTTCAGACTTGTGTTTCATTAAGTAGACATACCCATATCTGCTCAAGTCATCAGTGAGGGTGAGAACATAACGGTAGCCACCGCGAGCCTCGACACTCATTGGACCGCATACATCGGTATGTATTATCTCCAACAAGTCAGTTGCTCGCTCCATTGTTCCGGAGAATGGAGTCTTGGTCATCTTGCCCAAGAGGCATGGTTCGCATGTGTCAAATGATTCGAAATCAAGTGACTCCAAAAGTCCATCAGCATGGAGCTTCTTCATGCGTTTGACACCAATATGGCCAAGACGGCAATGCCACATGTAAGTGGGACTATCGTTATCAACTTTACACTTTTTGGTACTCACACTATGGATATGTGTAACATCACGTTCGAGATTCATCAAAAATAAACCATTGACCAGCGGGGCATGAGCATAAAACATTTCTCTCATATAAACAGAACAACCATTATTCTCGGATTTAAATGAGTAGCCATCTCGCATCAAGCGAGATCCAGATACAATGTTCATGCTCAAAGCTGGTACTAAATAACAATTATTAAGGTTTAAAACTAATCCCGAAGGTAGATGTAGAGGTAGCGTGCCGACGGCGATCACATCGACCTTGGAACCATTCCCGACGCGCATCGTCACCTCATCCTTGGCCAGCCTCCGCTTATTCCGCAGCTCCTGCTTGGAGTTACAAATGTGAGCAACTGCACCGGTATCAAATACCCAGGAGCTACTACGAGCGCTGGTTAGGTACACATCAATAACAAGTATATCACATATACCTTTAACGTTACCGTCCTTCTTATCCGCTAAATACTTGGGGCAGTTCCGCTTCCAGTGACCGGTACCCTTGCAATAAAAGCACTCAGTCTCAGGCTTGGGTCCATTCTTGTTCTTCTTCTTCCCGGCAACTTGCTTACCGGGCGCGGCAACAGCTTTGCCGTCTTTCTTGAAGTTCTTCTTACCCTTGCCTTTCTTGAAACTAGTGGTCTTATTTACCATCAACACTTGATGCTCCTTTCTGATCTCGACCTCTGCTGATTTCAGCATCGAGTACAACTCAGGAATGGTCTTCTCCATCCCCTGCATGTTGTAGTTCATCACAAAGCTTTTGTAGCTAGGTGGAAGCGACTGGAGGATTCTGTCAATGACTGAGTCATCCGGGAGATTAACTCCCAGCTGAGTCAAGCGGTTGTGAAGCCCAGACATCTTGAGGATGTGCTCACTAACAAAACTGTTCTCCTCCATCTTACAGCTGAAGAACTTGTCAGAGATGTCATATCTCTCGACTCGGGCATGAGCTTGGAAAACTAGTTTCAGCTCTTGGAACATCTCATATGCTCCGTGTTGCTCAAAACGCTTTTGGAGCCCCGATTCTAAACTGTAAAGCATGCCGCACTGAACAAGGGAGTAATCATCGCAGCGTGACTGCCAAGCGTTCGTAACATCTTGGTCCGCTGGGAGAATGGGTGGGTCACCTAGCGGTGCATCAAGGACATACAATCTCTTGGAAGCTATGAGGATGATCCTCAAGCCACGGACCCAGTCCGTATAGTTGCTTCCATCATCTTTCAGCTTGGTTTTCTCTAGGAACGCGTTGAAATTGAGGTTGACATTTGCGTTGGCCATTGGATCTACAATATAGATATTAAAGGCAATTTTAGACTAAGTTCATGATAATCGAGTTCACATAATCAAATTATTCAATGAACTCCCACTCAGATAGACATCTCTCTAGTCATCTAAGTGACACATGATCCATGTCAACTAGCCCGTGTCCGATCATCACGTGAGACGGACTAGTCATCCATGGTGAACATCTCCATGTTGATCGTATCTTCTATACGACTCATGTTCGACCTTTCGGTCTTCCGTGTTCCGAGGCCATGTCTGTACATGCTAGGCTCGTCAAGTCAACCTAAGTGTTTCGCGTGTGTAAATCTGGCTTACACCCGTTGTATGCGAACGTTAGAACCTATCACACCCGATCATCACGTGATGCTTCGGAACAACGATCCTTAGCAACGGTGCACAGTTAGGGTGAACACTTCTCTTGAAATTTTATTGAGAGATCATCTTATTTACTACCGTCGTTCTAAACAAATAAGATGTAAACATGATAAACATCACATGCAATCAATATAGTGACATGATATGGCCAATATCATCTTGCTCCTATGATCTCCATCTTCGGGGCACGATGATCATCATTGTCACCGGCACGACACCATGATCTCCATCATCATGATCTCCATCATTGTGTCTTCATGAAGTTACCTCGCCAACTATTACTTCTACTACTATGGCTAACGCTTAGCAATAAAGTAAAGTAATTACATGGCGTTTATGATTGACACGCAGGTCATACAATAATGTAAGACAACTCCTATGGCTCCTGCCGGTTGTCATAGTCATCGACATGCAAGTCGTGAACCCTATTACAAGAACATGATCAATCTCATACATCACAATGCATCACATCACATCCTTCTGGCCATATCACATCACAAGGCATATGCTGCAAAAACAAGTTAGACGTCCTCTAATTTGTAGTTGCAAGTTTTTTACGTGGTTGCTATAGGTTTCTAGCAAGAACGTTTCTTACCTACGCCAAAACCACAACGTGATATGCCAATTGCTATTTACCCTTCATAAGGACCCTTTTCATCGAATCCAATCCGACTAAGGTGGGAGAGACAGACACCCGCTAGCCACCTTATGCAACTGGTGCATGTCAGGCGGTGGAACCGGTCTCACGTAAGCGTACGTGTAAGGTTGGTCCGGGCCGCTTCATCCCACAATACCGTCGAATCAAGATAAGACTAGTAACGGCAAGCATATTAACAAAATCGACGCCCACAACTGCTTTGTGTTCTACTCGTGCATAGATTCTACGCATAGACCTAGCTCTGATACCACTGTTGGGGAACGTAGTAGTAAATCAAAAATTTCCTACGTGTCACCAAGATCCATCTATGGAGAAACCAGCAACGAGCAAGGGGAGAGTGGATCTTCATACCTTTGAAGATTGCTAAGCGGAAGCGTTTCTAGAACGCGGTTGATGGAGTCGTACTCGCAGCGATTCAGATCGCGGTAGATCCGATCAAGTGCCGAACGGACGGCACCTCCGCGTTCAACACACGTGCAGCCCGGTGACGTCTCCTACGCCTTGATCCAGCAAGGAGGGAGGAGAGGTTGAGGGAGAGCTCCGGCAGCACGACGGCGTGGTGGCGGTGGAGCTGCGTGGTACTCCGACAGAGCTTCGCTAAGCGCTACGGAGAACGAGGGGAGGAGGAGGTAGGGCTGCACCAGAGAGAGAGGGAGAACCGTGTGTTGTGCAGCCCCAAATACCTCCACTATATATAGGAGAGAGGGAGGAGGGGTGGCTGCGCCCTAGGGTTCCACCCTAGGGGTGGCGGCAGCCACCAGATGCCATCTGGCCGGCGGCTAGGGCAAGGGAGAGGTGGGGCGCCCTAGGGTGGGCCTTAAGGCCCATCTAAGCCTAGGGTTTGCCCCCCTCCACCTTTGCCACGCCTTGGGCTGGGGTGGGAGGCGCACCAGCCCACCTAGGGGCTGGCTCCCTCTCACTCTTAGCCCACGGAACCTTCCGGGGCAGGTGGGCCCACTTGGTGGACCCCCGGAACCCTTCCGGTGGTCCCGGTACACTACCGGTGACACCCGGAACACTTCCGGTAACCAAATCCTCACTTCCTATATATCAATCTTCGTCTCCGGACCATTCCGGGACTCCTCGTGACGTCCGGGATCTCATCCGGGACTCCGAACAACCTTCGGTAACCACGTACACATTTCCCTATAACCCTAGCGTCATCGAACCTTAAGTGTGTAGACCCTACGGGTTCGGGAGACACGTAGACATGACCGAGACACCTCTCCGGCCAATAACCAACAGAGGGATCTGGATACCCATGTTGGCTCCCACGTAATCCACGATGATCTCATCGGATGAACCACGATGTCAGGGATTCAATCAATCCCGTATACAATTCCCTTTGTCTATCGGTATGGTACTTGCCCGAGATTCGATCGTCGGTATCCCCATACCTTGTTCAATCTCGTTACCGGCAAGTCTCTTTACTCGTTCCGTAATACATCATCCCGTGACTAACTCCTTAGTCACATTGAGCTCATAATGATGATGTCTTACCGAGTGGGCCCAGAGATACCTCTCCGTCACACGGAGTGACAAATCCCAGTCTCGATTCGTGTCAACCCAACAGACACTTTCGGAGATACCCGTAGCGTACCTTTATAGCCACCCAGTTACGTTGTGACGTTTGGCACACCCAAAGTATTCCTACGGTATCCGGGAGTTACACAATCTCATGGTCTAAGGAAATGACACTTGACATTGAAAAGCTTTAGCAAACGAACTACACGATCTTGTGCTATGCTTAGGATTGGGTCTTGTCCATCACATCATTCTCCTAATGATGTGATCCCGTTATCAACGACATCCAATGTCCATGGTCATGAAACCGAGACCATCTATTGATCAACGAGCTAGCCAACTAGAGGCTCACTAGGGACACGTTGTGGTCTATGTATTCACACATGTATTACGGTTTCCGGTTAACACAATTATAGCATGAACAATAGACAATTATCATGAACTAGGAAATACAATAATAACCATTTTATTATTGCCTCTAGGGAATATTTCCAACAAAAGTAGGGGTAGCGAGGCACGTATTGTATTGTTTCCATCAAGGGTAAAAAAATGGGGTTTACAACATATTGCTTGAGTTTATCCCTCTACATCATGTCATCTTACTTAATGTGTTACTCTGTTCTTCAAGAACTTAATATTCTAGATGCAGGCAGGAGTCGGTCGATGTGTGGAGTAATAGTAGTAGATGCAGAATCATTTTGGTCTACTTGACATGGATGTGATGCCTATATGCATAATCATTGCCTTGGATATCATCGTAATTATTCGCTTTTCTATCAATTGCTCGACAGTAAGTTGTTCACCCACCGTGTTATTTTCCTTCAAAAGAGAAGCCTCTAGTGAAACCTATGGCCCACGGTTCTACTTTCCATATTATATTTTCAGATCTTTAAACCAAAAATACCAAAAATACCTTGTCGCAATTTATTTACTTTTTACTTTCCGCAATCTTTCATATCTATCTCTATCAGATCCAATCCTTGCAAATAACCTTGAAGGGATTGACAACTCCTTTATAGCGTTGGGTGCAAGAGTTTGATTGTTTGTGTAGGTGCATCCATTGGTAACTTGCTTGGTCCTCCTACTCGATTGATACCTTGGTTCTCATCAAGTGAGGGAAATACATATCTACTTTGTTGCATCACCCTTTCCTCTTCAAGGGAAAACCATTGCAAGCTCAAGAGGTAGCAAGAAGGATTTCTGGCGCTGTTGTCGGGGAGATCTACATCAAGCCTACCAAGTACCCATCACAAACTCATATCTTGAATTTACATTATTTTCCATTTGCCTCTCATTTTTCTCTCCCCCACTTCACCAATTTGCCGTTTTATTTGCCCTCTTTTCTGTTTGCCTCTTTGCTTGTGTTGCCACGTGCCTTCTATTTGCTTGCATCTTCGCTTGATAAAAATCTATTGATATGGATCCTCATCCACTTGCTAATCTTTTCAAAATGTCAAATTATGATGAACCAATTTCTAGTGAGTTGAGTGCACTTGATTATCTCTATGAAATTTTGTTTGAAAATCATGAATCTGAAAATTTTGATGAAGTGTTGAAAGAAACAAATTATAAGGTGATTCATGATATTTCCTTGAATGAAAAGCATGATTTCCATGTTGTTAGTATGAATTCTCTTAATATCCATGATGCTAATGATATGCAAAACCACAAGCTTGGGGATGCTATGCTTGATGAAGATGATATTTTTTGTTCCCCAAGTTTTGGTTATGACACGTATGCTATCATTGATCATGAAAATAATGCTTTGTGTGATAGTTATATTGTGATATTCCTTCATAATGCTAATAAAAATTATTATAGGGGAGGAACATATGCTTGTAGGAATTTCAGTAATATCAAGTTTCCTCTCTATGTGTTCAAAGTTTTGAAGTTAAGCTTGTTTTGCCTTCCTATGCTAGTTGATTCTTGCTCCCATAAATTGTTTGATCACAAAATCCCTATGCATAGGAAGTGGGTTAGACTTGAATGTTCTTGTTATGAGATTCATGATGCTCTCTTTCATGCTTTAATTAATACTTTTTATGTGAGCATCATTGAAAGCGTTATGCCTAGCTAGGGGCGTTAAACAATAACGCTTGTTGGGAGGCAACCCAATTTTATTTTCATGTTTTTGTTTTTGCTTCTATTTTTGAGTGTTTCACACATTATTAACTCTGTACTAATGTTGTTTTTGTGTTTTAATTAGTTTTTGAGAGTAATACTTTTGGGATGGTCTATGGTGGTTGTTGATTTGATCTTGTTGAAAAACATAAACCTTTTCACCCAGTCCAGGAATTTTATAAATTCATAGTAGAGTCGAATGAGTTTGAAATGTTTACACAAGATTTATATACAAATTTCCCAGGATGTCCTAATTTTTCAGAATTTTTGGAGTTACATAAGTATACGAAGTTGCCATATTGCTACAGATTGTTCTGTTTTTGACAGATTCTGTTTTCTTTGTGTTCTTTACCTATTTTGATGTACCTATGGGTCGTATTGGGGGGTATGAACTATGGAGAAGTTAGAATACTGTAGATATTACACCAATATAAATAAATAATGAGTTCATAACAGTACCTAAAATAGTCATTTATTTTTGTTATACTAACGGATCTGACAAGTTTTCTGTTCAGTTTCGTGTTGTGAAGTTTTCAAGTTTTGGGTAAAGATTTGATGGACTATGGAATAAGGAGTGGAAAGAGCCTAAGATTGGGGATGCCCAAGGAACCCCAAGCCATATTCAAGGATGCCAAAGAGCCTAAGCTTGGGGATGCCCCGGAAGGCATTCCCTCTTTCGTCTTCAATCCATCAGTAAATTTACTTCAGGCTATATTTTTATTCACCACATGAAATGTGTTTTGCTTGGAGCGTCTTGTATGATATGAGTCTTTGCTTTTTAGTTTGCCACAATCATCCTTACTGCACACATCTTTTGAGAGAGACATGCATGAATCGTGAATTTATTAGAATACTCTATGTGCTTCACTTATATCTTTTGAGATAGGCAATTTTGCTCTAGTGCTTCACTTATATCTTTTTAGAGCACGGTGGTGTTTGGTTTTCTAGAAATAATTGAACTCTCATACCTCATTTATATTATTTTGAGAGTACTTAAACAGCATGGTAATTGGTTTAGGTTATGAATTTAGTCCTAATATGATAGGCATCCAAGATGGATATAATAAAAACTTCCATATTAAGTGCATTGAGTATTATGAGAAGTTTGATTCCTTGCATAAAGTTTTGAGAGATAAAGATGGTAATATTAAGAGTCATGTTTGGAAGTAATTGTGAATTGGTAAAAATACTTGTCTAAAGGTTTGTGATTCCCGTAGCATGAACGTATGGTGAACCGTTATGTAAGGAAGTTGGAGCATGATTTGTTTATTGATTGTCGACCTTTGAGTGTGTCGGCGTTCTGGGAATGGGGGTACCCAGACCTGCCTGCCTATGGCCCAGGGCATGGTCCAGCTCACCGACCAAATGCAACAAGGTGTGGCTCCACTCGGGACAAGGCCCTCCCGAGGGCCCAAGCCTCGCGAGGATGAGCAACATCAAGATAGGTAAAGGACGGGCCTCCCCAGCCCCCCTTCGGAGGGGCGGAGACCTCTATGCAAGGCCCGGCCTCATGAGTCAAAGATGACGCAAGGAAGGACAGGCGAACACCAGTGCACCAGGCGGCGCAATTTCCCCTTTGGTGCAAAGGGAGCAAGGACCTACGCGGGTTCCCAAAGCACCCCCAAAGGTTTGCATTTCGGTGCAACAAGACCGCAACCACTAGCCCTGCAGGACGACCATCATCGCTAAGCCCATACCTGCGGCATCGCCAACTACTTTGCAGGCTAAGACCGCCTTTGCGTAGGGCGAGCACCAACCACTGTCCCCCTTTAAAATTGGCTGTTGTGGGTGTTGGAAATATGCCCTAGAGGCAATAATAAAATGGTTATTATTGTATTTCCTTGTTCATGATAATTGTCTATTGTTCATGCTATAATTGTGTTAACCGGAAACCATAATACATGTGTGAATACATAGACCACAACGTGTCCCTAGTGAGCCTCTAGTTGGCTAGCTCGTTGATCAATAGATGGTCTCGGTTTCATGACCATGGACATTGGATGTCGTTGATAACGGGATCACATCATTAGGAGAATGATGTGATGGACAAGACCCAATCCTAAGCATAGCACAAAGATCGTGTAGTTCGTTTGCTAAAGCTTTTCAATGTCAAGTGTCATTTCCTTAGACCATGAGATTGTGTAACTCCCGGATACCGTAGGAATACTTTGGGTGTGCCAAACGTCACAACGTAACTGGGTGGCTATAAAGGTACGCTACGGGTATCTCCGAAAGTGTCTGTTGGGTTGACACGAATCGAGACTGGGATTTGTCACTCCGTGTGACGGAGAGGTATCTCTGGGCCCACTCGGTAAGACATCATCATTATGAGCTCAATGTGACTAAGGAGTTAGTCACGGGATGATGTATTACGGAACGAGTAAAGAGACTTGCCGGTAACGAGATTGAACAAGGTATGGGGATACCGACGATCGAATCTCGGGCAAGTACCATACCGATAGACAAAGGGAATTGTATACGGGATTGATTGAATCCCGGACATCGTGGTTCATCCGATGAGATCATCGTGGAGTACGTGGGAGCCAACATGGGTATCCAGATCCCGCTGTTGGTTATTGACCGGAGAGGTGTCTCGGTCATGTCTACGTGTCTCCCGAACCCGTAGGGTCTACACACTTAAGGTTCGATGACGCTAGGGTTATAGGGAAAAGGTATACGTGATTACCGAAGGTTGTTCGGAGTCCCGGATGAGATCCCGGACGTCACGAGGAGCTCCGGAATGGTCCGGAGGTAAAGATTGATATATAGGAAGTCCAGTTTCGGTCACCGGAAAGTTTTCGGGCTCATCGGTAGTGTACCGGGAGTGCCGGGAGGGTGCCGGAGGACCCCCGAGAGGGGTGTGACGACCAAAGGACCTCATGGGCCCTTAGAGGAGGTGTGCCAGCCCATATTGGGTCGGCCAAGACCATCTATGTGGGCCCATGTGGCTGGAGATAAGGAGATAAGGCAAAAGGGATTTAAAAGGAGGAGATCCACCTCCCTTGTGGGAGGTGGACTCTCCCTTTAATTCAGCCGGCCATCTCCTCTTTGGAGTAGAGGCCAAGCCAGCCCTCCACGTCCCTCCTCCTATATATACTTGAGGTTTTGGATGTTTTGAGACAGGATTTGATCTCTCTCTCTCACGGCGAAGCCCTACCTCTCTTCTTCCTCCTCCGCAGCGCTTAGGCGAAGCCCTGTCGGAATACCATGCTACTCCACCACCACCACGCCGTCGTGCTGCTGTTGGAGCCCTTCCCCAACCTCTCCTTCCTCCTTGCTGGATCAAGGTGTTGGAGACGTCACCGGGCTGTACGTGTGTTGAACGCGGAGGTGCCGTCCGTTCGGCACTTGATCGGATCTACCGCGATCTGAATCGCTGCGAGTACGACTCCATCAACCGCGTTCTTGTAATGCTTCCGCTTAGCGATCTTCAAAGGTATGAAGATCCACTCTCCCCTTGCTCGTTGCTGGTTTCTCCATAGATGGATCTTGGTGAACGCGTAGGAAAATTTTTGATTTACTACTACGTCTCCCATCAGTGGCATCATGAGCTAGGTCTATGCGTAGAATCTATGCACGAGTAGAACACAAAGCAGTTGTGGGCGTCGAGTTTGTTAATTTGCTTGCCGCTACTAGTCTTATCTTGATTCGGCGGTATTGTGGGATGAAGCGGCCCGGACCAACTTTACACGTACGCTTACGTGAGACCGGTTCCACCGCCTGACATGCACTAGATGCATAAGGTGGCTAGCGGGTGTCTGTCTCTCCTACCTTAGTCGGATCGGATTCGATGAAAAGGGTCCTTATGAAGGGTAAATAGAAATTGTCAAATCACGTTGTGGTGTTGACGTAGGTAAGAAACGTTCTTGCTAGTAACCTATAGCAGCCACGTAAAAACTTGCAACTACAAGTTAGAGGACGTCTAACTTGTTTTTGCAGCATGTGCCTTGTGATGTGATATGGCCAAAGAATGTGATGTGATGCATTGTGATGTATGAATTGATCATGTTCTTGTAATAGGATTCACGACTTGCATGTCGATGATTATGACAACCGGCAGGAGCCATAGGAGTTGTCTTATTTATTGTATGACCTGCGTGTCAATCATAAACGCCATGTAATTACTTTACTTTATTGCTAAGCGTTAGCCATAGTAGTAGAAGTAATAGTTGGCGAGACAACTTCATGAAGACACAATGATGGAGATCATGATGATGGAGATCATGGTGTCGTGCCGGTGATAGTGATGATCATGGTGCCCCGAAGATGGAGATCATAGGAGCAAAATGATATTGGCCATATCATGTCACTATATTGATTGCATGTGATGTTTATCATGTTTACATCTTATTTGCATAGAACGACGGTAGTAAATAAGATGATCTCTCAATAAAATTTCAAGAAAGGTGTTCACCCTAACTGTGCACCGTTGCTAAGGATCGTCGTTCCGAAGCACCACGTGATGATCGGGTGTGATAGGTTCTAACGTTCGCATACAACGGGTGTAAGCCAGATTTACACATGCGAAACACTTAGGTTGACTTGACGAGCCTAGCATGTACAGACATGGCCTCGGAACACGGAAGACCGAAAGGTCGAACATGAGTCGTATAGAAGATACGATCAACATAGAGATGTTCACCATGGATGACTAGTCCGTCTCACGTGATGATCGGACACGGGCTAGTTGACATGGATCATGTATCACTTGGAAGACTAGAGAGATGTCTATCTAAGTGGGAGTTCATTAATAATTTGATTAAATGAACTTAATTATCATGAACTTAGTCTAAAAATGTCCTTGCAAATTATGTCGTAGATAGCTCACGCTATAGCTCCCCAGTTTTATTGATACAATCCTAGAGAAAAGTAAGTTGAAAGTTGATGGTAGCAATAATGCGGACTGGGTCCGTGATCTGAGGATTGTTCTCATTGTTGCACAGAAAGCTTATGTTTTTTTATGTACCGCTAACTGCATCACTCCCTCAAGCGTTGTCTGTAGATGTTGTGAACATATGACAGGCACTTTTTTGGTGACTACGTGATAGTTCAATGCGTCATGCATTACGGCTTAGAATTGAGGCTCCAAAACGTTTTGAACGTCACGGAACATATGAGATGTTCTAGGAGCTGAGATTGTGATCTCAGGCTCGTGCCTATGTTGAGAGGTATGAGACCTCCAACAAGATTCTTTGTCTACAAGATAAAGGAGAATAGCTCAATCGCTGAGCGTGTGCTCAGATTGTCTGGGTGCTACAATCACTTGAATCAAGTGGGAGTTAATCTTCCAGATGAGATAGTGATTAATGCAGTTCTCCAAGTCACTGCCACCAAGCTACTAGAGCTTCGTGATGAACTATAACATGCCAGGGATGGATAAGATGATCCCTGAGTTGTTCGTGATGTTTGACACCACGAAGGTAGAAATCAAGAAGGAGCATCAAGTGTTGATGGTTAAGTGAAACCACTAGTTTCAAAAGGGGCAAGGGCAAGAACGGAAAACTTCAGGAATGGCAAGCCAGTTGTTGCTCTAGTGAAGAAACCCAAGGTTGAGCCCGAACCCGAGACTAGGTGCTTCTGTTATGAGGAGAATGTTCGCTGAAGCGGAAAACCCCTAGATGCTTGGTAGATAAGAAGGCTGGGAATGTCAATGGAAGTATATTTGATATACGTGTTAGTGATGTGTACCTTGCTGGTACTCCTAGTAGCACCTGGGTATTGGATACCGGTTTGGTTGCTAAGTGTTAGCAACTCGAAATAAAAGCTACGGAGTAAATGGAGACTAGCTAGGTGAAAGGTGACGATGTGTGTTGGAAGTATTTCCAAGATTGATGTGATCACCATCGCACGCTCTCTCTACCTTCAGGATTTGTGATAAACCTAAATAAATGTTATTTGGTGTTTGCGTTGAGCATGAACGTGATTAGATCATGATTAGTGCGATACGGTTATTCATATAAGTTAGAGAATAATGGTTATTCTGTTTACATGGATAATGCCTTCAATGGTCATGCACCCACTCGAAATGGTTTATCGAATCATGATCGTAGTAGTACACATATTCATAACATTGGTACCAAAAGATACAAAGTTAATAATGATAGTACCACATGCTTGTGGCACTGCCACGTAATGTCATATTGGTATAAATCGCATGAAAGAAACTCCATGCTGATGGATTTTTGACTCACTCGATTTTGAATCGGTTGAGACATGCGAGCCATGCCTCTTGGGCAAGATGACTGAGACCCCGTCATCCAATATGATGGAGCGGGCAAGTGGCTTATTGGAATTAATACATGTTGATGTATGTGGTCCAATGAGTGTTGAAACACACAGTGGATATCGTTGTTTTACCTTCACTGATGATTTGAGTAAATATGGGGATATTTACTTAATGAAACACGAATCTGAAATGTTTGAAAGGTTCAAGGAGTTTCAGAGTGAAGTTAAAGATCATCGTGACAAGAAGATAAATATCTATGATATGATCATGGAGGTGATATCTAAGTTACGAGTTTGGTATGCAATTTTAGACAATGTGGAAATTGTTTCACAGCTCACGCCTCCTGGAACACCATAGTGTGATGGTGTGTTCGAACGTCGTAGTCGTGCTCTATTGGATATAGTGAGTACTATGATGTCTCTTATCGTTTTACCACTATCGTTATGGGGTTATGCATTAAAGACAAATCCATTCACTTTAACAGGGCACCATCTAAGTCTGTTGAGATGACACCGTGAGAATTATGGTTTGACAGAAGCCTAAGCTGTCATTTCTTAATGTTTGGGGCTGCGACGCTTATGTGAAAATGGGTTTTTCACCTAGCGAGCTCGAACCCAAAGCAGACAAATGCATCTTCATAGAATACCCTAATGAGACATTGGGTATACCTTCTATCTCAGATCCAAGCGCAAAAGGTGTTTGTTGCTAAGAACGGGTCCTTTCTTGAGAAAGAGTTTCTCTCAAAAGAATTGAGTGGGAGGAAGATAGAACTTGATGAGGTTGTTGAACCTTTGTTTCAACCAGAGAATAGCGCAACACAGAAAGATGTTTCTGTAGAGCCTACTCAGTTGAAAAGGAAGTTAATGATGATGATCATGAAGCTTCGGATCAAGTCACTATCGAACCTCGTAGGTCGACAAGGACGCGTACTGCTCCTGAGTAGTACGACAACCCTGTCTTGGAAATCATGTTGTTGGACAACGATGAACCTACGAACTATGGAGAAGCGATGGTGGGCCCGGATTCCAACAAATGGCTAGGAGCCATGAAATCCGAGAAAGGATCCATGTATGAAAACCAAGTATGGACTTTGGTAGACTTGCCTGTTGAATGGCGGGTCATTGAGTACAAATGGACCTTTGAGATAAACATAGACGCTAATGGTGAAATGTCACCGTTTATAAAGCTCGACTTGTCGCAAAGAAGTTTCCGCCAAGTTCAAGGAGTTGACTGCAATGAGATTGTCTCATCTGTAGCGATGCTAAAAGTCTATTAAAATTTTGTTAGCAGTTGCTGCATTTTTCGATTATGAAATCTGGCAGATGGATGACAAAACAAGGTTTCCGTAATGGTTTCTGTGAGGAAGAGTTGTATGTGATACAACCAGAAGGTTTTGTCAATCCTAAGGATGCTAATAATATGCAAACTCCAGCGATCCTTCTATGGACTGGAGCAAGCATCTCGGAGTTGGAATATATGCTTTGATGAGGTGATCAAAGTGTTTAAGTTTATACAAAGTTTATGAGAAACTTGTATTTGCAAGAAAGTGAGTGGGAGCACTATAGAATTTCTTATAAGAATATGTAGTTGACATATTATTGATCGGAAATGATGTAGAATTTCTGGAAGAGCATGAAGGGTTGTTTGAAAAGAGTTTTTTCAAAGGAAGACCCAGATAAAGCTACTATTTGATTGAGCATCAAGATCTATAGGGATAGATCAATTCGCTTGATATGTTTTTTCGACGAAGACATACCTTGACAAGTTTTTGAAGGAGTTCAAAATAGATGGGTCAAAGAAGGAGTTCTTGACTGTATTGTAAGGTGTGAAATTGAGTAAGACTCAATACCCGACCACGGCAGAAGATAAAGAAAAGATGAGTGTCATCTCCTATGCTTTAGCCATAGGCTCTATATAGTATGCCATGCTGTGTACCGCACCTGTGTGTGCCTTGCCATGAGTCTGTCAAGGGGTACAAGAGTAATCCAAGAGTGGATCACTGGACAACGGTCAAAGTTATCCTTAGTAACTTGAGAACTAAGGAAATATTTCTCGATTATGGAGGTGATAAAGAGTTCATCGTAAAGGGTTACGATGATGCAAGCTTTAACTCCAATCCGGATGACTCTTAGTAGAAATCTGGCTACGTATAGTGGAGCAGCCATTTGGAATAGCTCCAAGTGGAGCGTGGGAGCAGTATCTACAAATATGAAATGGAAAGTTTGTAAGGTACACACGGATCTGAATGTCGCAGACCCGTTGACTAAAACCTCTTTCACGAGCAGGACATGAACAAACCCCAGAACTTATTGGGTGTTAATCACATGATGATATGATCACATGGTGATGTAAGTGTTAATCACATGGTGATGTGAACTAGATTATTGACTCTAGTGCAAGTGGGAGACTGTTGGAAATATGCCCTAGAGGCAATAATAAAATGGTTATTATTGTATTTCCTTGTTCATGATAATTGTCTATTGTTCATGCTATAATTGTGTTAACCGGAAACCATAATACATGTGTGAATACATAGACCACAACGTGTCCCTAGTGAGCCTCTAGTTGGCTAGCTCGTTGATCAATAGATGGTCTCGGTTTCATGACCATGGACATTGGATGTCGTTGATAACGGGATCACATCATTAGGAGAATGATGTGATGGACAAGACCCAATCCTAAGCATAGCACAAAGATCGTGTAGTTCGTTTGCTAAAGCTTTTCAATGTCAAGTGTCATTTCCTTAGACCATGAGATTGTGTAACTCCCGGATACCGTAGGAATACTTTGGGTGTGCCAAACGTCACAACGTAACTGGGTGGCTATAAAGGTACGCTACGGGTATCTCCGAAAGTGTCTGTTGGGTTGACACGAATCGAGACTGGGATTTGTCACTCCGTGTGACGGAGAGGTATCTCTGGGCCCACTCGGTAAGACATCATCATTATGAGCTCAATGTGACTAAGGAGTTAGTCACGGGATGATGTATTACGGAACGAGTAAAGAGACTTGCCGGTAACGAGATTGAACAAGGTATGGGGATACCGACGATCGAATCTCGGGCAAGTACCATACCGATAGACAAAGGGAATTGTATACGGGATTGATTGAATCCCCGACATCGTGGTTCATCCGATGAGATCATCGTGGAGTACGTGGGAGCCAACATGGGTATCCAGATCCCGCTGTTGGTTATTGACCGGAGAGGTGTCTCGGTCATGTCTACGTGTCTCCCGAACCCGTAGGGTCTACACACTTAAGGTTCGATGACGCTAGGGTTATAGGGAAAAGGTATACGTGATTACCGAAGGTTGTTCGGAGTCCCGGATGAGATCCCGGACGTCACGAGGAGCTCCGGAATGGTCCGGAGGTAAAGATTGATATATAGGAAGTCCAGTTTCGGTCACCGGAAAGTTTTCGGGCTCATCGGTAGTGTACCGGGAGTGCCGGGAGGGTGCCGGAGGACCCCCGAGAGGGGTGTGACGACCAAAGGACCTCATGGGCCCTTAGAGGAGGTGTGCCAGCCCATATTGGGTCGGCCAAGACCATCTATGTGGGCCCATGTGGCTGGAGATAAGGAGATAAGGCAAAAGGGATTTAAAAGGAGGAGATCCACCTCCCTTGTGGGAGGTGGACTCTCCCTTTAATTCAGCCGGCCATCTCCTCTTTGGAGTAGAGGCCAAGCCAGCCCTCCACGTCCCTCCTCCTATATATACTTGAGGTTTTGGATGTTTTGAGACAGGATTTGATCTCTCTCTCTCACGGCGAAGCCCTACCTCTCTTCTTCCTCCTCCGCAGCGCTTAGGCGAAGCCCTGTCGGAATACCTTGCTACTCCACCACCACCACGCCGTCGTGCTGCTGTTGGAGCCCTTCCCCAACCTCTCCTTCCTCCTTGCTGGATCAAGGTGTTGGAGACGTCACCGGGCTGTACGTGTGTTGAACGCGGAGGTGCCGTCCGTTCGGCACTTGATCGGATCTACCGCGATCTGAATCGCTGCGAGTACGACTCCATCAACCGCGTTCTTGTAATGCTTCCGCTTAGCGATCTTCAAAGGTATGAAGATCCACTCTCCCCTTGCTCGTTGCTGGTTTCTCCATAGATGGATCTTGGTGAACGCGTAGGAAAATTTTTGATTTACTACTACGTCTCCCATCAGTGGGATCCCTTCCCGCCATTGCGATATGGGAAGAGGACCCGGGCCACCACTATATAGAGAGGGTAGGCTGCTTCGTAGAGGGGGACCCGAACCCAATCAACCAACTCCACCAATCACCAAACCACAAGGAGCCTCGAACACCACTAAGAGCCCTCAGGAGGCCCCGAAACACTATACTAGTTCATGCACCTCACCTCCTCGAGAGGCAATCCACCAAAGCAGGAGTAGGGTATCACGCTTCGCAGCGACCCGAACCTGGGTAAACTTTCGTGTTAATATTCTTCGTCGTCATCATGCGAGTTCTTTGCTATGTTCATTGAGTAGTGAGCTAGGTCGGGCGAGGCTGTAGGGGATCTTCGCACACGCCCCTGTGTTCGAATCTTAAGGGTTTTGCGGAGCCCGAAATCCGACAGTGTGAGGGCCGGGAGCACGCGATGGTTTACTCCTACAAACCTCTCCCCTAGGGGCATGCGTCTAATACTTTGCTTTGATGACTAATAGGCTTTTGCATTAAGTATGTGAGTTCTTTATGACTAATGTGAGTCCATGGATTATACGCACTCTCACCCTTCCACTTTTGCTAGCCTCTCTAGTACCGCACAACTTTCGCCGGTGCATTAAACCCACCATACATCTTTCCTCAAAACAACCACCATAGCTACCTATTATGGCATTTCCATAGACATTCGGAGATATATTTCCATGAAACTTCCACCGTTCCATTTATTATGACACGCACCATCATTTTCATATTGGTTTGCATGATCGTTAGATAACTAACATGATGTTTTCATGGCTTGTCTGTTTTCTGATGTCATTTGCTATGCTAGATCATTGTATATACCGATACACCACCGGAAGCATTCATATAGAGTCATATTTTGTTCTAGATATCGAGCTGAAATTCTTGAGTTGTAAGTAAATAAAATTGTGATGACCATCATTATTAGAGCATTGTCCCATTGTCCCATCGACATCACCTTCGGCCCTGACGACCACCCCAAGACCACGTCGGCCGCTGGGGCACTTCCCATGTTGTGTACGCCGACCATATGCGTGTGGCCGTCTCCAGGACCCTCATCAACGGTGGCGCCGGCCTCAATGTCATCTCTGTGGAGGCCTTCGACGCGCTGCAGTTACCCCGTGAGCAGCTCGCACCTTCAAGGCCCTTCTTTGGGGTGGTGGCCGGGTCCGTCGTTCCCGTGGGCGGGTTTGCCTCCATGTCACT
Organism: Hordeum marinum; assembly: GCA_022496015.1. Lineage (NCBI taxonomy): Eukaryota > Viridiplantae > Streptophyta > Magnoliopsida > Poales > Poaceae > Hordeum > Hordeum marinum. The sequence goes on from CM039677.1 coordinate 72,726,163, forward strand.
TTCTGCACCCGCTCCAACTTCCGCACTGAGCAAGTCGACTTTGATGTCAATCATATCCACCTCCCGTACAACGCGATACTTGGCTACCCCGCCCTCGCTCAGTTCATGGCGGCAACGCACCTGGGCTACAACGTCATAAATATGCCCAGGAGCGGCGGCGTCCTCACCATCGTGGGGGATATTAAAGACACATCCCACTTACTCAAGATCTCTTACAAGAACACGACCGTGGCACGCACCAGCGTCGGGGGCACGGCACGGGCCGTGGAGGACCCCGTGGGCGTCCCTGACGTCGCGCCCGTGAAGAAGAAGCAACCGTTCTCCCAGAACCGGGCGGAAACGAAGTGAGTACCAGTGGATGAGGGAAGCCCAGACCCAACTTTCACCATCAGCGTCGACTTACCTCAAGACCAAGAGGAGGCGTTGGTGACCTTCCTCAAGGCGAATAAAGACGCATTCGCATGGAGCGCCTCCGACTGGTGGTTGTCCCGAGGGACGTAATCGAGCACGACCTCATGGTGTGCCCAAACGCGCGCCCGGTGAAGCAAAAGGCAAGGAGGCAGGCTCCAGAGAAGCAGGCATTCATCGCTCAGGAGGTTGGCAAGTTAAAGGAGGCAGGGGTCTTCCGGTAGGTGCGCTATCCTGAGTGGGTGGCCAACCCGATGGTCGTCCCAAAGAAGTGCAGGAAGGAGTGTATGTGCGTCAACTTCACGAGCCTCAACAAGGCTTGCCCTCAGGACCCATTCCCACTACCACGCATCGACCAGATCGTGGACTCCACTGCGGAGTGCGATCTCCTGTGCCTCCTGTATGGCTTCTCGGGTTACCACCAGATCAAGATGGTGGTGGAGGACGTTGAGAAGACGGCCTTCCTCACCACGTGTGGGGTATTCTGCTACACCTGCATGCCTTTTGGGCTGCGAAACACTAGGGAAACCTTCCAGCGACAGATGCACATCGCCCTGGGGCTGCAGCTCGGGAGAAATGCAAAAGCCTATGTCGACGACATCGTCGTCAAGTCCAGGGTGGCCAAGACCTTGGTCGAGGACTTGGAGGAGACTTTTGCTAGCCTGAGGGGGGTATATTTGAAGCTCAGCCACGAAAAGTGCGTCTTCGGGGTTCCCTCAGGAAAGTTGCTCGGTTTCGTGGTGTCGCACCGTCGAATCGAGGCTAACCTGGAGAAGATCAAGGCCATAAACAAGATGAGCGCGCCCCAAACTCTCAAGGAAGCGCAAAAGTTGGCGGTTTGCGTGACCTCCTTGGGGCGTTTCATCTCCAAGCTTGGCGAGCGGGCCTTGCCTTTCTTCAAGATCATGTAAAGGAAGGGCCCTTTCAAATGGACCCCGGAGGCCAACGCAGCCTTCGAGGAACTCAAGCGATACCTCACGAGCCCACCGATGATGGTAGCACCTCGCCCACGGGAACCCTTGTTGCTATACTTGGCTGCCACCCCCACTCTGCCAGCGCCGCATTGGTGGCGGTCAGGGAGGAGCAAGCCGGTGCACATACCACATCGAAGGGATCCGATGGGCCCCCACGCGCGGAGCCAGGGGGCTCGCACGATCAACAAGAGCAAGCTCCTTCTCAAGTTGGGGAACCCGAAGCCCGAGCCGCTCTAACGGTCCAAGAGGCGCACAACCCTCCCAAGGGCCTGGTTTCTTCCACGGACCGCATGACGCCCAGGCCTCCTGAGCCCGCCGCGGGGCAGGACGCCTCAGGAGGGCTCGCCCTCGTTGAACACTCGGTGTACTATGTCAGCACGGTGTTGCGTTACGCGCGTTCACGTTATCCCATGCAATGGAAGCTTCTCCTAGCGCTCCTCCTCGCTTCAAGAAAACTGCGCCACTACTTCCAGGGGCATCCAATCAAGGTCGTCTCTTCTTACCCCTTGGACAAGATCCTACACAACCCCAACACAGCGGGGAGGGTTACCGAATGGAACATCGAACTACAGGCCTTCAACATAGAGTTCAGCACGACTAGGGTCATCAAAGGAGCAGCCGTAGAGGACTTCATGGTGGAATGGACGGACACCCCAAACCGGGGGCTGCAAGGGAGCCAGTCCCTCGCTCCCGGTGACGAGGCACCCGAATGATGGACCGTGCATTTTCACGGAGCTTTCATGCACAAAGGAGCGGGAGCTAGGGTCGTGCTCACTTTCCCGACAGGAGACAAGCTCAGCTATGCTGTGCAGCTCTGCTTCCAGCATGGGGAGAAGGTCTCCAACAACATCGCGGAGTACGGAGGCCTCATCGCAGGCCTCAAGGTGGCGACATCCTTGGGGGTTTGGTGCCTCACCGTCAAGGGTGACTCCTAGCTCCTCGTCAACTTCTCCAACAAAGTGTATACTCCCAAGGACGAGCACATGGAGGCATATCTGGAAGAGGTACGTAAGATTGAAAAACGTTTTCAGGGCTTGGAGCTATAGCACATCCCGCGCGGCGCGAACAAGGAGGTGGATGGCATCACCAAGAGAGGTTCACGTCGCGAACCTCAGGAACCAGGCATCTTCGAGGAGTGACTCTTCAAGCCCTCCACGACACCGCCTACCGAAGGCTTGGCGCCACGAAGTGGGGAGCTTCCCCCAGTGCTACCCCGAGGGCTCCAGACTGTGACCAGGCCTCGGGGGCTCAACTGCTCCTGGCCATGGAGCCCCAAGCTGACAGCTGGATGCAAGAATTCAGGGCGTACCTGCTCCACGACACGCTACCGGAGAAGGAGGAGGACGCGAAGTGCATGGCCCGACAAGCCACAACCTACTGCTTGCAAGATGGCAATTTGTACCGCAGGCGCCCGAATGACGTCGCGCTATGGTGCATTTCAAAGGAGCATGGACGCGAGCTGCTGGCTGACATCCACAGAGGAGACTGAGGGCATCACTCCTCTTCGCGCACGCTTGTAGGGAAGGCATTTTGATTGGGCTTCTACTGGCCCTAAGCACTTGGCGACGCCATCGAGTTGGTCCGGTCTCGTGAGGCCTGTCAGTTTCATGCCAAGCAGATTCACCAACCCGCGCAAGGCCTTCAGACCATTCCGCTCTCCTGGCCCTTCGCGGTCTGGGGTTTGGACATTCTGGGGCCCTTCCCGCAGGCAGCGGGCGGCTACCGCTACCTCTACGTCGCCATCGACAAGTTCACCAAATGGGCGGAGGTGGAACCCGTTCGCACCATCCCGGACGAGTCGGTCGTCAAGTTCATCAAGGGCCTCGTGAGCCGCTTTGGCGTCTCCAACCGCATCATCACCGACAACGGTTCGCAGTTCACAAGTAACCTCTTCAAGACCTATTGTGCTAACCTTGGTACGAAGATATGTTACGCCTTGGTGGCCCACCCAAGGAGCAACGGCCAGGCGGAGCGCGCCAACATGGAAGTCCTATGGGGCCTTAAGGCAAGGAGCTTCAAAAGGAAGCTTGATGCCTGTGGCAAGGGTTGGATCAATGAGCTTCAGTCGATGCTGTGGTCCATCCGCACCACCCTGACTAAGACCATCGGCGAAACCCCATTCTTCCTTGTCTATGGAGCCAAAGCTGTACTCCCCCACGAGATCAAGCACAGGTCCCCGTGAGTCTTGGCATTTGATGAGGAGCGTCAGGGTGCCGAGTGAGGAACATACCTCCAGCACGAAGAGGAGGCACGACGTTGGGCCTCGCTTGGAGCTGCGCGGTACCAGCAAGCCCTATGGCACTACCACTGCCGCAACATTCGCCCCAGGACCCTCGAAGTCGGAGATCTCGTCCTGAGGCGGGTTCTCTCTAGGGAGGGCTTGCATAAGCTCTCTCCCATGTGGGAGGGCCAGTTCAAGGTCGCTCACATATCCAGGCCTAGCGTCGTGCGCTTGGAGACTCAGGACGAGGTCCCCATCCAGAACGCCTGGAACATCCAACACCTCCGGAAGTTCTACCCATGACACTCTCACGTAATAATGAGCGGGTTGTATATGCCCGGAGCCCGCCGAGGACACGGAGGGGTTCCTCCCATGCAATGTGGCAACCACAACCCAGAGCTAGCAAAGAATACAATACTGCCCATCAATGGCTATGCCCATGCAACATGGATGCCCTATGCTCAACACTGGGGGAAGACGAAGGCCAATCTAAGTGCCAGACACGGCCGTTATTTGCGTTTCTCTTGTTTGGATTTGCCAGCCTTTATGAAATCAAACCTAGGATCTTTCCAAATCACCTTTTAGTAAAAAAGGTCAAAGATTTGTTTTCATTGCCATCTCTTATGTCATTTTGTTCCTCCAAGTAAAGCATTCGCCTGCTCCCCTCCCCCTCGTACCCCGCGAGCAGGGGCTGGGGGCACGTGGCTTACACCTCGCCAAGGCCTTGGCGCCCAGATCCTTGCATGGTACTCACAGGTGGGTTAGTACGCGCATGCCACCTCGTACTCGCCCAGAGGCTCCATTCTTGGCCCGACGCGCCATCTTGGAATGGAAACAAAGTTAGCATCACGCCTCAGGAGCCTTATCAGTCATAATGCCACTCGACCCTCCTAGTGTCGTCCTTGGTTTCCGGTCGGCATCAGGAGTGTCATGGCCTCGCCCCGTGAAGTGTGTCCTTGGTTTCTGGTCATACCTAACATGGTGGGGAAATGTGCGGGACTGGGACCTATCAACGCAGGGCTATTTGGACTACAACTGGAAGCCTCAGGAAGTCCAGCCTTCCCGGAGAAGGAAGCAGAATTTTCGGGGGGGGGGGGGGGGTTGAGCGTCTAAGGGGCTCCTAAGCATCGTGCCTCAGGAGCCTAACTGGTCATATTGCCACTCGACTTCCTGGTGTCATCCTTGGTTTCCGATCGGCATCAGGAGTATCGAGGCCACGCCTCATGAGGAACGTCCATGGTAAGATGGTCATACCCTGTGATGGTAGAGAATGCGCAGGACTGAGACCTGCTGACGTAGAGCTGCTTGAGTGTCAAAGGGGGCTCCGGAGCATCGCGCCTCAAGAGCCTTACTGGTCATAAGGCCACTCAACCCCCTGGTGTCGTCCTTGGTTTCCGGTCGGCATCAGGAGTGTCGGGGCCCCGCCTCGTGAGGAGCGTCTAGGGTAATATGGTCGTACCCCGTGATGGTAGGGAAATGCGCGGGACTGGGACCTGCAGACACAGGGCGTCGTTAGAGCCCCCAACTCACCTCAATCGCAAGAAGAAGAAGCCGACTGGGTGAACGGACCCTTCGGGCGTCACACCCGCACCCCCACAACCCGAAAGCCTATCACAGGACTATCAAGCTAAGTACCCTAATTGCGATCGGGAGGCGACTCCAGTTGATGAAATGTGGAAGGTACTGATAAAGAGGGCAGGCGTCCGAATGCATTACACGATCACAGGCCCCCCTTAGTTCTTGTGTTGCAGGTGCAAAAGAAAAGGAGGTGAAAGAAAGTGAAAAGCCGCACGGGGGCTGTCGCCTCATGAGCCCCGACGCCGGCGCACCGACGTTCAGTTGGTGTCCTCCTCCTCCTTCGCGGCCCCGCGGAAGCACGCCGGGGCAGACTCCCTCGAAGCAGGAGAATGGCGCCGCGGCGGCGGACTACCCCTCGTGACCCGGGCACGTCGGCGTGGCAGCACACCATAGCTGCTGCTGCTGCTGTCGCTCGGGCTATCCTCGGAGGGGGTGTCGTTGTTGCTGGAGGCGCGACACTCGTCATGAAGGGCAAGCTTGTCTCTAGGATCGCCACGGCCAACGTCTTCCGGGCAGCACCCCAAGCGCTCGCCCTCACTCGCAAAGATCTTGACAAAGAGCGTCGTCTTCGCGTCATACTTGAAGTGGAAGTTGCGCCTCCTCTTCAAGCCATGGGCATGGGCGAATGTTTACCACCCGCGGTTCAGGTACACGTAGCCTTCCGGGGCGACCTTGAGCTCTGCCAAGGATGCCCCGTTGCAGCAGCCGTCGGCCTGCAGCCAAAGGCCGGCAAGCCCTCCGGCCGGCAGGGCCTTCGCGAAGATGTTCGGGAGCTGGAACCTAGCGGCTTCCGACATGTCCGCCCACGTCATGAATTCTAGAGCTGAGTCGGCCGAATGGAGCCGCGGGCGCGGCGGCCGGGTGGCCATCGCTGACCTCCCACCTCGACCGTCACCGTGTTCACCGCTGTGGCCGTCTGTGCTGGACGGTGTTCGACCACGGCCGCTGCGGTGCACTGGGGCACGACTATGCTCGCTGGGAGCCGCCGCTGGCATCACGACACATTTCTAGGGGCGACTGCGGCCCCTTCGGGGCGGCGGGGCAGCAGGGCCATCCCCGGGAGCCTTCCCCTCCTCTGTAACAAAAAACTTCCTCATCGGCTCCATTGCTTGGAGGGGACGGTTCGAGAGGTGTGAAGACAGAGAAGGCAAAGGTGGGTGAGGGTTTTCTCTCTCTCACCTGCTTATATACAGGAAAGGACCGCCCGACACCCCCTCGTGTTCCAGGGGCACACGACCCTCTCAAGGGTCACATTCGCGTGACTCGAGGAAGTAGCAGCGTTCAGTGTAGAGCAATGGTGGCCAGCGTAGCACCCAGGCATCATGTCAGTTCGGCTAGGAACGGTTCGAATACCCTCAGGGAGCGGAGGCGCCGCTGCCGGGGCATCCGACGCATGACAGAACTGGCCCACAGGCATTTGGGGCCCGCCGCACTCCGTGCCGCCCACCTGGCTTCGCCCATAGGCCAACCCGAGCTCGCCTTGGACCCGGGGGCTACTGTCGGCGTTCTTGGAATAGGGGTACCCAGACCTGCCTTCCTGTGGCCCAGGGCATGGCCCACCTCATAGACCAAAGGCAGCAAGGTGTGGCCCCACTCACGACAAGGCCCTCACGAGGGCCCAAGCCTCGCGAGGATGAGCAACATCAAGACTAGCAGAGGATGGGTCTCCCCAGGCCCCCTCCGAAGGGATAGAGATCTCTATGCAAGGCCCAGCCTTAGGAGTCAAAGATGATGCAAGGAAGGATAGGCGAGCACCAGTGTGCCAGGCGACACAGTTTCCCCTTTGGTGCAAGGGGGGCAAGGACGTAGGCAGGTTCCCGAATCACGCCCAAAGGTTTGCATTCCGGTGCAACAAGACCGCAACCACCAGCCCTGCAGGACGGACATCATCACTGAGCCCGTCCCTACGGCGTCTACATCTACTTTGAAGGCGAAGCCCACCTTTGGGCAGGGCAAGCACAAACCCATGCCCCCCTTGAAATTGGCCGTTGTGGGGTCCCTTGCCGCCATTGCGATAAGGGAAGAGGACTTGGCCCATGCTATATATAGAGGCTAGGCTGCTTCTTAGAGGGGGACCCGAAACGAATCGACCAACTCCACCACTCACCAAACCACAGGGAGCCTCGAACACCACTGAGAGCCCCCAGGAGGCCTCGAAACACTATACTTGTTCATCCACCTCACCTCCTCGAGGGGCAATCCACCAAAGAAGGAGTAGGGTATTACGCTTTGAAGTGGCCCGACCTGGGTAAACTATTGTGTTCATCTTCTTCCTCGTCATCATGTGAGTTCTTGCTGTGTTCATCGAGTAGCAAGCTAGGTCGGGAGAGGCTGTAGGGGATCTTCACACACACCCCTGTGTTTGAATCTAACGTGTTTTGCGAAGCCCGAAATCCGACAGTGTGAGGGTCGGGAGCACACGATGGTTTACTCCTACCAACCTCTCCCCTAGGGGCATGCGTCTAATACTTTGCTTCGATGACTAATAGGCTTTTGCAATAAGTATGTAAGTTCTTTATGACTAATGTGAGTCCATGTATTATACGCACTCTCACCCTTCACCTTTTGCTAGCCTCTCTAGTACCGCGCAACTTCCGCCGGTGCATTAAACCCACCATATATCTTTCCTCAGAACAGCCACCATACCTACCTATTATGTCATTTCCATAGCCATTCCGAGATATATTTCCATAAAACTTCCACCGTTCCGTTTATTATGACATGCACCATCATTTTCATATTGCTTTGCATGATCGTAAGATAGCTAGCATGATGTTTTCATGGTCTGTCCGTTTTTTGATGTCATTTGCTATGCTAGATCATTGTATATCCCGGTACACCACCGGAAGCATTCATATAGAGTCATATTTTGTTCTAGATATCGAGTTGAAATTCTTGAGTTGTAATTAAATAAAAGTGTGATGACCATCATTATTAGAGAATTGTCCCATGTGATGAAAGGATGATGGAATCTATGATTCCCTCACAAGTGGGGATGAGACTCTGGACTTTATGAAAAGTAAAAGAGGCCAACGAAGCCAAATAAAAAAAAGAGGCCTTAGATGCCCACCAAAAAAATGAGAGAAAGAGAGAAGGGACAATGCTACTATATTTTTTCCACACTTGTGCTTCAAAGAAGCACCATGATCTTCATGATAGAGAGTCTCCTATTTTGTCACTTTCATGTACTAGTGGGAATTTTTCATTATATAACTTGGCTTGTATATTCTAGTGATGGGATTCCTCAAATTGCGCTAGGTCTTCATGAGCAAGCAAGTTGGATGCACACCCACTTAGTTTCCTTTTGAGCTTTGATACAGTTATACCTCTAGTGCATCCACTGCATGGCAATACCTACCTAGTCACATTGATAAATATTAGTGGGCATCTCCATAGCCCGTTGATACGCCTAGTTGATGTGAGACTATCTTCTCCTTTTTCTTCGCAACCTCCACCATATTCTATTCCACCTATAGTGCTATATCCATGGCTCACATTCATGTATTGCATGAGAGTTGAAAAAGTTTGAGAAAATAAAAGGTGTGAAAAAATTGCTTGACTTGTCATCAGGGTTGTGCATGATATAAATACTTTGTGTGGGGAAGATGGAGCATAGCCAGACCATATGATTTTGTAGGGATAACTTTCTTTTGCCATTATATTTTGAAGAGATATAGTTGCTCTGTCAATATGCTTGAAATATTATTGTTTTTATGTCAACATTAAGCTTTTGTTTTGAGTCTTATGAATCTGAACATTCATGCCACAATAAATAATATTACATGGATAAATATGTTAGGTTGCATTCCACATCAAAAATTCTGTTTTTATCATTTACCTACTCAAGGACGAGCAGGAATTAAGCTTGGGGATGCTTGATATGTCTCCAACGTATCTATAATTTTTTGATTGTTCCATACTATTATATTATCTGTTTTGGATGTTTTATATGCATTAATATGCTATTTTATATTATTTTTGGGACTAATCTATTAATCTAGAGCCTAGTGCTAGTTTCAGTTTTTTCCTTGTTTTTGAGTATTGAAGATAAGGAATATTAAACGGAGTCCAAACGGAATAAAATATTCGCGATGATTTTTCTTGGACCAGAAGACATCTACCAGACTTGGAGTGCCACGCAAGGGACCTGCCAGGATGTCACAAGCCTGGGGGCACGGTCACCACCCCTGGCCGTGCCGAGCAGGATTGTGGCCCCCCAGCAGGTCTCCTAATCCTAATATTCGTCTTATAAATACCCAAATAATCCCCCAATACCAAAAAGATCCACAAAAATACTTTTCCACCGCCATGACCTCATGTTCTCGAGGTATCCAACCTTGGAGCCTTTTCCGGTAATCTGCCGGAGGGGGATTCGATCATGGAGGGCATCTATTGCAACTCCATTGCCCCTCCGATGATGCGTGAGTAGTTCACCATAGACCTATGGGTCCATACATAGTAGCTAGATGGCTTATTCTCTCTCTCTCTTTGTGCTTCAATACCATGTTCTTCATGATCTTCATGAAGATCTATCCGATCTAATACTCTTTTGCGATGTGTTTGTCGAGATCCAATGAATTGTGGGTTTATGACCAGCTTATATATGAATATTATTTGGTTCTTCTCTGAATTCCTAAATGCATGATTTCATATCCTTTTAAGTATCATAGAGTTATTGATTTGGTTTGGCCAATGAGATTGGTAATTCTTGCAATGGGAGAAGTGCTTAGTTTTGGGTTCAATCTTGCGGTGTCCTCACCCAGTGACAAAGTAGGGGTAGCGAGACACGTATTGTATTGTTGCCACCAAAGGTAAAAATATGGGGTTTTCAGCATATTGCTTAAGTTTGTACCTCTAGATCATGTCATCTTACTTAATGCGTTACTCTGTTCTTCATGAACTTAATACTCTAGATGCAGGCAGGAGTCGGTCGATGTGTGGAGTAATAGTAGTAGATGCAGAATCGTTTCAGTCTACTTGACACGGACGTGATGCCTATATGCATAATCATTGCCTTGGATATCGTCATAATTATTCTCTTTTCTATCAATTGCTCGACAGTAATTTGTTCCCCCACCGTGTTATTTTCCTTCAAGAGAGAAGCCTCTAGTGAAACCTATGGCCCCCGGGATTACTTTCCATATTATATTTTCAGATCTATAAACCAAAAATACCAAAAATACCTTGGTTCAATTTATTTACCTTTTGCTTTCCACAATCTTTCACATCTATCTCTATCAGATCTAATCCTCGCAAATAACCGTGAAGATATTGACACCCCCTTTATAGCGCTGGGTGAAAGAGTTTGATTGTTTGTGTAGGTGCATCCATTGGTAACTTTCTTGTTCCTCCTACTGGATTGATATCTTGGATCTCATCAATTGAGGGAAATACTTATCTACTTTGCTGCATCACCCTTTCCTCTTCAAGGGAAAACCAACGCAAGCTCAAGAGGTAGCACCGACATTCTCCCTCTTCATGTAAATGTTGTAAAATAAGAGAGAAAAGGCATATGTATTGTACCATAACGTGTAATAACAGCCCATAATGCAATAAATATCAATATAAAAGCATGATGCAAAATGGATGTATCAACTCCCCCAAGCTTAAACCTTGCTTATCCTCAAGCGAAGGCCGAAATCGATAAAAAATGCACAAGTTTAGAGATAGCGGTTTCGATAAAATAAAATACGGACATGAGGGCATCATGATCATCTTTAGAACAACAATACTTAATGATATATAATTTCTTATACTATAGTAAAAATTCATTCACAAGATAAAGTGTGAACCAAGAACTCTATTGAGGACCAACAAACTATGCTCTCAGTCATCGAAGCAATTGCAATTTATCACAACATCGAAAAGAGTCAATATAAGAGCTTGTAAAGAAAATCCACACACTCAATCATCTTTTAGTCTTTCATAATCGCTAACACTCATGCGGTACTCATGAGGTCAAAGCTTCAATTGGACACAGAGAAAGATAAAGGCATATAGTTTTAGCTCTCAACTCTGTACCTCCAGGGTAATGTCAACAGAAATAACTCATGATTACCTACATCCGAGTGGATATATGTGTCCAGATCATTCCCCAAAACATAATGCTTGCCAAGAGAGAAAGGCGAAATATAGGAAGTGGTGAAGATCATCATGACTCTTGCATAAAGGTAAGCACATAAAAAGTGAAACTAACAGATAGGCCCTTCGCAAGGGAAGCAGAGGTTGTGAAGAACTTTTTGTTTTTGGATGTGCAAACCCTTAATGCAAAGGAACGCCGCCTTGTATTGCCCTTTGTGATAGCAACGCTTATTATGCAGTCCGTCGCTTTTATTTCTTTACCATCACAAGTTCGTACAACGCTTATTTTCCCTTACAATAAAAGATCATATATATTTAGGAGCAATTCTTATTGCTTTTTGCACCGATGACAACTTACTTGAAGGATCTTACTCAATACATAGGTAGGTATGGTGGACTCTCATGGCAAAACTGGGTTGAGGGTATTTGGATGCACAAGTAGTATCTCTACTTGGTGCGGAAGTTTTGGCTAGTATGAGGTGGAAGCAAGCACTACATGTTGGAGGATCTATAACCATATAACTTCTATTCAGAAATAAGCAAACATAACCCATTATGTTATCTTCCTTGTCCAACATCAACTTCTTAGCATTTAATATTTTAATAAGTGCTCACAATCATAAAAGATGTCCAAGATAACATATTTATATGTGAACCTCTCTTTCTTTATTACTTCCTTTTAATTGCACCAATGACCAATCGCTATGTTTGTCAACTTTCAACAAATTTCAATTCACATACTTCTTATATGTGAAGTCATCACTCCCCATAAGATCATCATATATACTCTTTGGTTTTATTCTATTCTTCTTTATATTTCTGATTTATTTTTCTCAAGATTGTAGCAACAAGCAAAGTCCTCACATCAAAACTACCTTTTATTATATAACTCTCGGACTCGCTTACATAAGGGGAAGATAAAACAAAACTCAAAGCTAGATCATACTAAAACTTTATTCTACTAGATCAAGATATAACCGAAAGGATCAAACCAAGAAAGATGAGAAAAGTAAAAGATGTGATGGTGATACGATACCGGGGCACCTCCCCCAAGCTTGGCACAAGCTAAGGGGAGTGCCCATACCCATGTGCTTAGATGTCCTTCTTCGGAAGTGGTGATGTTGGAGTTGTTGATGAGGTTGGAGACTTGTCCTCCGTCTTCCAAGGTATAGGATCGCCATCGTGAAAAGATGAACGCGTCTCCGGGATCCTCAAATCTGCAGCCAAACTCATTCTCTTAAATCCGTATTCATACTCAAAGTTTTGGTTTCGCAGGTCATAGATCTGGGCTTGGAGATGTTCAATTTTCTCGTAAAGCTTCAAGATGTCCTCCCCGATGTCCTTGTCATCCATCTTATGCTTATGAGTAAACTATGCGATCATCATATGATTGGCATTGAGTCCAAGTTCCACCATCCCTTGGCACTTGAAGACTTGCTGCTCCATTGCTTCGAGCCTTGTTTCCACACTTCCGGTCTTCTTTGGCCCCTCAACATCACGGATGTGCAGCACATCCGGAAGGACACCCTCAATCCTAAGAAGGACATCTAAACACATGGGTCTGGGCACTCCCTTTGGCTTGTGCCAAGCTTGGGGGAGGTGCCCCAGTATCGTATCACCATCACATCTTTTACTTTTCTCGTTTTTCCTAGTTTGATCCTTTTGGTTTTACCTTGATCTAGTAGAATAAACTTTTAGTATGATCTAGCATTGAGTTTTGCTTTATGTTCCCCTTATGTAAGCGAGTCCGAGAGTTATATAATAAAAAGTAGTTTTAATGTGAGGGCTTTGCTTGCTTGCTATGATCTTGAGAAAAATAAATAAGACATAAAAGAAGAATATAATAAAATCAAAGAGTATATATGATGATCTTAAGGGGAGTGATGACTTCACATACAAGAAGTATGTCGATCGAAATTTTTTGGGAGTTGACAAACATAGCGATTGGTCATTGGTGCAATTAAAAGGAAGTAATAAAGAAAGAGAGGTTCACATATAAATATATTATCTTGGACATCTTTTATGATTGTGAGCACTCATTAAAATATTATATGCTAAGAAGTTGATGTTGGACAAGGAAGACAACATAATGGGTTATGTTTGCTTATTTCTAAATGTAAGTTATATGGTTATAGATCCTCCAACATGTAGTGCTTGCTTCCACCTCATACTAGCCAAAACTTCCCCACCAAGTAGAGATATGCTTGTGCATCCAAACACCCTCAACTCAGTTTTGCCATGAGAGCCCACCATACCTACCTATGGATTGAGTAAGATATTTCAAGTAAATTGTCATCGGTGCAAAAAGCAATGAGAATTGCTCCTAATTATGCATGATCTTTTATTGTAAGGGAAAATAAGCATTGTACAAACTTGTGATGGTACAGAAATAAAAGCGACGAACTGCATAACAAAGGTTGCAATCACAAAGGGCAATACAATGCGGCGTTCCTTTGCATTAAGGGTTTGCACATCCAAAAAAAGCGCATGACAACCTTTGCTTCCCTCTGCGAAGGGCCTATCTGTTACTTTTACTTTATAAGTACTTACCTTTATGCAAGAGTCATGGTGACCTTACCACTTTCTATATTTTGCCTTTCTCTCTTGGCAAGCGTTATGTGTAGGGGAATGATCTAGACACATATATCCACTCGGATGTGGGTGATCATGTGTTATTTCTATTGACATTGCCCTTGAGGTGAATAGTTGTGTAACATCCCAAAAATTTCATTTTGGAATGTTATGAATTATAGCTATGCATCATCATATTCTTTGAAATTATGTATGTGAGTGAAATGAAATGTTGGAGTTTCTATTGAGATTTTGAAAAAACATCACTTCTATTCCTTTTGTTTTGCCTATTCAACCTATTTGCATATCCCTGAAATATTTCAATTATGAGAGGAGGAACATGACACTCCACACCAGGGGTATTTTTGTAAAATATTTGAACCATTAAACCCAGAGGGTTATTTGAAAATTATTTGCAAAAAGAATTAAATTCAATTTAGGAATTTTCTGTAAATATTTTTTCAACTATTTATTCTGGCTGTGGAAAAATGTTCATTGTGTTACATTTATTTTTCTGAGCACTTCGGTATATAATACATATATATTTGTCCCTATCTACTATTTCCTTTTCTTTGTGTTCTTTCCTATTTTCGAATAATAGGAAAACGTTTTTAAACCGGAATCGGAACACAGCCCATTTGGAATAGGAGCCAGACCAGGATCTCTTCGCCAGATCCGAATCCCTTCGGATCGGCCACCCGACCCACCGTCCTATCTCTCTCTCTCACTAACGCCCTGGTCCCACCACCAATCCTTTCCAACCGTCGCCTTTCTACTTCCTTCTCTATCTCTTTCCTTGCCTCGCCGGAATCCGACCGGATCCGATCGGATCTCCTTCTCCCTTTCCTATTCTTCCACCCTGAGAGCCCCTATATAAACCCCTACCTCGCCCGCACTCCGTTTTCCTCCAAACCCCATGTTAGCACCACGTCCATCCCTCTCACCGTTAGATCTTAGAGCAACAACTCAGATTAGATCACTTAACGCCCCGAACCATTATCCTCTAAATTGTGTCCGTTCACACAGTAGCCCCCGCACGCGCACGCTTCGGCCAATCACAGCTTGACACGTAGCCTGTTCATAGATTAGTTCTTTTTTCTTTTCTGTTTCTGTTTTAGAAAACAGAATAGTTCTGTTTTTAGATTTGCTATATCTTTTAGGATATTTAGAGTTTTTGATTGATTTTTTTGCAGCATGTCAGAAATTTCGTGTAGTTTCTTCATGTAGATTTAATTTTCAAAATTGGAACTTTTAAATTTGAATTCTGTTAAATTTGCTGAAATCACTAGATTTTGAATAACTTGAGTTTAAAAACTTATTTTTGAGTAATTCTTTTTGCCACTGTTTTGTATTAGTTAGATTTAACACCCTGTTGTGTTTGAGAATTTTTAGGATATCTTAGATGAGGGTTTTTAGCAAAACAGATTCTGTTTAGTTCTTTTTAGGGTTTATTTGAATTGTTTTTATTTTAGTTTGTTTTGATTCTGTTTTATTTCAACTTTCTATTGTAGTTCTTTTAGTTTATGTTGTTCAGCATTAGGTGATTTATTTTCTTTTAATAAAAATATTTTGTTTTGTTTTGTACTCTATTTCAATAGGTAAACCTTGTTTTCACCATATGTAGTGTTTTATAAAAGGTTTTGCAGTATTTATTTTGCACAAAAGTTATGGTGAAATACTTTCTGTTTTCTAATAAAATTTTAGTATTTCTTTTCTGTTATCTCTTTGTTAGTTGCTGAAAACAATTTTTATCTTGTGTTATTTTAGTAAAAGCTTTGCCATAAACTTTGAAAGACATTTGTTTTGCTTTTGTCTCTATTTCTTTGCTTGTGATATTGGTTGTTCTAGTATTATTAGGTTACCTTGCTGTTGTTGTAAGTTCTGATATGGTTATACTTATTGTGTGCTTTGTTTGATTCGTTAGATCATCGGGAGTGCAAGGCTTGTTATCTAGAGTCACTCGAGTACGAAGATCGTCAGCAAGGCAAGTCACCTTGATCATGTTTTTACCTATGTTTTATTGCATTAGTTATACCATATCCACCCATTTGCATGAAAAGTAGGTACTTGGAAACTTGGTTACTTGAGTAGTATCATGTGGTAGGCACCCCTAAAATCCTTGTCACCTTGGCCCCGAGAAACGTTGATTTATTTTTGCTATGCTATTAGTAGATGGGGTTAGTTGTGTTATTAATGAGAGTTGTGAGATAAATTATTACAAGACCTACAAGATGATCAAGAGTTCAAGTTTTCAACATACCTCTGGGTGAATTGGACATGCATCTGGCAGTCTGATATCTATCATGGTTATGCCCGGGAGTCCTGATATCTACCCGTGATCATCCCAACGGAATGCCACCCAGTCTCAAAGAGATGGATGGATACTTCAAGGCCGGAAAGATTACGTGTGCAATCGCAAGTCAATATGGGCTCTGGCTTGGTTGACCGTAGTGGTGACTTTGGTAGGTCAGTTGCTACGAGATGTAGAAGAACGGTAGGATTTGGATGGGCACTGACTTTCTATCGGAGGATCACTATGGAAGACCATGTTTCGATCGTCCCGTTCTCAGACACCAGGTAATGCAAGGACATAATGGGAGGGATCGATTCTTGCAGGTAAAGTGTACAGGACTCTGCAGAGTAACAAATCTAATCGATTATCCGTGTCCCCGGTTACGGACAACATGAGCACCGGAGATGATACTATGAGCCAGTCTCAACACAAATAATTTAATGATGTGGGCTTTATTGATAACTTTGGTATGAGAAATGGTTGGTGGAACCATCTCATTAATCAACCAACATTGTAGTAATAATTTTTGCTTTGCCCCTCTCTTGTTGTAGGAAAAATTGGCTTTACGCTAAACTTACCACCCCACCTGCCATATATGCATATAGAATAGATGATTATTTTCACCCCTCTCTTTTGTGACTTGCTGGCATATTCAATATGCTGACCTACATGGCTGCAACGTATCATGTTGCAGAGTACTTTTCCGACCAAGAGTGAGGATACACTCTACGCTCGGTGAGATGCCCTTGGAGTCAGATGGACTCAACTACCTTTGAAGCTTACGCAAGATTTTTGGATTACTTTATCTCATGAGTTGGCCTTCAACCAATTTATTGTAATCCTTATTATAATAAAGGACTCGATATGAGATTTCGATTAATAAAGCAGTGTGATTTTACCTTTGATATATACATTGATGTACCGTGTGTGTACCAGCATGATTTTGGGATGGTACGGAAACATCGGAGATTTGGTCGAGTAACGCTTCCGCTTTGCGATCTTCAAAGGTATGAAGATGCACTCACCCCACTCGTTGCTGGTTTCTCCATACATTGATCTTGGTTACACGTAGGAATTTTTTTGATTTACTACTACGTCTCCCAACAGTGGCATCATGAGCTAGGTCTATGCGTAGAATCTATGCACGAGTAGAACACAAGTTGTTGTGGGCATCGATTTTGTCAATTTGCTTGCCGTTGCTAGTATTATCTTGATTCGGCTGTATTGTGGGATGAAGCGGCCTAGACCAACTTTACACGTACGCTTACATGACACCGGTTCCACCGCGTGACATGCACTTGTTGCATAAGGTGGCTAGCGGGTGTGTGTCTCTCCCACTCTAGTCGGATCGGATTCGGTGAAGAGGGTCCTTATGAAGGGTAAATGGCAATTGGCATATCACATTGTGGTTTTGGCGTAGGTAAGAAACATCCTTGCTAGAAACCTATAGCAGCCACGTAAAAACTTGCAACAACAAATTAGAGGACGTCTAACTTGTTTTTGCAGCATATGTCGTGTGATGTGATATGGCCAAAGGATGAGATGTGATATAAGTGATGTATGAGATTGATCATGTTCTTGTAATAGGATTCATGACTTGCATGTCGATGAGTTTGACAACCGGTAGGAGCCATAGGAGTTGTCTTAATTTATTTTATGACCTCCGTGTCAATCAAGAACGCCATGTAATTACTTTACTTTATTGCTAACTGTTAGCCATAGTAGTAGAAGTAATAGTTGGCAAGACAATTCATGAAGATAGGATGATGAGATCATGATGATGGAGATCATGGTGTCGTGCCGGTGACAATGATGATCATGGTGCCCCGAAGATGGAGATCAAAGGAGCAAGTGATATTGGCCATATCATGTCACTATGTGATTGCATGTGATGTTTATCATGTTTTACATCTTATTTGCTTAGAACGACGGTAGCTTAAATAAGATGATATCTCACTAAAATTTCAAGAAATGTGTTCCCCCTAACTGTGCACCGTTGCTAGGGTTCGTTGTTCCGAAGCACTACGTGATGATCAGGTGTGATAGGTTCTAACGTTCGCATACAACGGGTGTAAGCCAGATTTACACATGCAATACACTTAGGTTGACTTGACGAGCCTAGCATGTACAAACATGGCCTCAGAACACGGGAGACTGAAAGGTCGAACATGAGTCGTATAGAAGATATGATCAACATGGAGATGTTCACCATTGATGACTAGTCTGTCTCACGTGATGATCGGACACAGGCTAGTTGTCATGGACCATGTGTCAGTTGGATGACTAGAGAGATGTCTATCTAAGTGGGAGTTCATTAAATAATTTGATTATGTGAACTTTACAATCTTAGTGTAAAATTGTCTTTACAATCTATATTGTAGATCCAATGGCCAACGTTAATGTTGCCGTCAACTTCAACGCATTCCTAGAGAAAACCAAGCTGAAAGACGATGGAAGCAACTATGCGGACTGGGTTCATAGCTTGAGGATCACCCTCATAGCTTCCAAGAGATTATATGTCCTTGATGCACCGCTAGGTGACGCACCCGTTTTCCCCACAACTCAAGACGTTATGAACGCCTGGCAGTCGCGTTGTGATGATTACTCCCTAGTTCAGTGCGGCATGCTTTACAACTCAGAACCGGGGCTCCAAAAGCATTTTGAGCAACACGGAGCATATGAGATGTTCCAAGAGCTGAAATTTGTTTTCCAAGCTCATGCCTGGTTCGAGAGATATGATGTCTCCGACAAGTTCTTCAGTTGTAAGATGGAGGAAATTAGTTCTGTCAGCGAGCACATACTCAAAATGTCTGGGTTGCACAACCGCTTGTCTCAGCTAGGAGTTAATCTTCCGGATGACTCGGTTATTGACAGAATCCTCTAGTCGCTTCCACCTAGCTACAAGAGCTTTGTGATGAACTACAACATGCAGGGTATGGATAAGTCCATTCCTGAGTTGTACTCGATGCTGAAATCAGCGGAGGTCGAGATCAAAAAGGAGCTCAAGTGTTGATGGTGAATAAGACCACTAGTTTCAAGAAAGGCAAGGGTAAGAAGAACTTCAAGAAGGATGGCAAAGAAGTTGCCGCGCCCGGTAAGCATCTTGTCGGGAAGAAGAACAAGAATGGACCCAAGCCTGAGACGAGTGCTTTTATTGCAGGTGTACCGGTCACTGGAAGCGGAACTGCCCCAAGTACTTAGCGGATAAGAAGGCCGATAACGTTAAAGGTATATGTGATATACTTGTTATTGATGTGTACCTTACCAGCGGTCGTAGTAGCTCCTGGGTATTTGATACCGGTGCAGTTGCTCACATTTGTAACTCCAAGCAGGAGTTGCGGAATAAGCGGAGACTAGCGAAGGACGAGGTGAAGATGTGCGTCAGGAATGGTTCCAAGGTCGATGTGATCGCCGTTGGAACGCTACCTCTACATCTACCTTCGGGATTAGTTTTAAACCTTAAAAATTGTTATTTAGTACCAGCTTTGAGCATGAACATTTATCTGGATCTCGTTTGATACGAGATTTCTACTCATTTAAATATAAGAATAATGGTTGTTATATTTATATGAGAGAAATGTTTTATGGCCATGCCCCGCTGATCAATGGTTTGTTTTTGATGAATCTCAAACGTGATGTTACACATGTTCATAGTGTGAGTACCAAAAGATATCAGGTTGATAGCGATAGTCCCAATTACATGTGGCACTGCCGCCTTGGTCATATTGGTGTCAAACGCATGAAGAAACTCCATGCTGATGGACTTTTGGAGTCTCTTGATTTTGAATCATTTGACACGTGCGAACCATGCCTCATGGGAAAGATGACCAAGACTCCGTTCTCCGGAACAATGGAGCGAGCAACTGACCTGATGGATATAATACATACTGATGTATGCGGTTCAATGAGCGTTAAGGCTCGTGGTGGCTACCGTTATGTTCTCACCCTCACTGATGACTTAAAGCAGATATGGGTATGTCTACTTAATGAAACATAAGTCTGAAACCTTTGAAAAGTTTAAGGAATTTTAGAGTGAGGTAGAGAATCAACATGACAGGAAAATAAAGTGCCTACGATCTGATCGTGGCGAAGAATATTTGAGTCATGAGTTTGGCACGCACCTAAGGAAATGTGGAATTGTTTCACAACTCACGCCGCTTGGCACACCTCAGCGAAATGGTGTGTCTGAACATCGTAATCGCACTCTATTGGATATGGTGCAATATATGATGTCTCTTACCAACTTACCGCTATCATTTTGGGGATATGCATTAGAGACTACCGCATTCACTTTAAATAGGACACCGTCTAAGTCCGTTGAGACGATACCGTATGAATTATGGTTTGGAAAGAAGCCTAAGCTGTCATTTCTGAAAGTTTGGGGATGCGATGCTTATGTGAAGAAATTTCAACCTGAGAAGCTCGAACCCAGAGCGAAAAAGTGCGTCTTCATAGGATACCCCAAAGAAACTATTGGGTATACCTTCTACCTCAGATCCGAAGGCAAAGTCTTTGTTCCCAAAAATGGATCCTTTCTAGAGAAAGATTTTCTCTTGAAAGAAGTAAGTGGGAGGAAAATATAACTTGATGAGGTAATTGTACCTCCACTCGAACCGGAGAGTAGTGCGGCACAGGAAGTTGTTTCTGTGGAGCCTGCACCAGTTGGAGAGGAAGTCAATGATGATGATCATGAAACTTCAGATCAAGTTGCTATTCGAAGGTCCACAAGGACACTTTCCGCACCAGAGTGGTACGACAATCCTGTCCTAGAGATCATGTTGTTGGACAATGGTGAACCTTTGAACTATGAAGAAGCGATGGCGGGCCCGGATTCCAACAAATGGCTTGAAGCCATGAAATCCGAGATAGGATCTATGTATGAGAACAAAGTGTGGACTTTGGTGGACTTGCCTGATGATAAGCGAGCCATTGAAAATAAATGGATCTTTAAGAAGAAGACTGACGCAGATGGTAATGTGACCGTCTATACGGCTCGGCTTGTCGCTAAGGGTTATCGACAAGTTCAAGGAGTTGACTACGATGAGACTTTCTCGCCCGTAGTGATGCTGAAGTCCGTCCGAATCAATGTTAGCAATTGCCGCATTTTATGATTATGAGATCAAGCAAATGGACGTCAAAACGGCATTCCTTAATGGCTTCCTTAAGGAAGAACTGTATATGATGCAGCCGGAAGGTTTTGTCGATCCTAAAGATGCTAACAAGGTATGCAAGCTCCAACGCTCCATCTATGGGCTGGTGCAAGCATCTCGGAGTTGGAACATTCGCTTTAATGAGGTGATTAAAGCGTTTGGATATATTCATGTTTATGGAGAACCCTGTATTTACAAGAAAGTGAGTGGGAGCTCTGTAGCATTTCTCATATTATATGTGGATGACATATTTGTTGATGGGAAATGATATAGAACTCTTGAAAAGTATAAAGGCCTATTTGAATAAGTGTTTTTCAATGAAGGACCTTGGAGAATCTGCTTACATATTAGGTATCAAGATCTATAGAGATAGATCGAAATGCCTCATAGGTCTTTCACAAAGCACATACCTTGACAAGATATTGAAGAAGTTCAATATGGATCAGTCCAAGAAGGGGTTCTTTCCTGTGTTACAGGGTGTGACATTGAGTATGACTCAATGCCCGACCACGGCAGAGGATAGAGAAAAGATGAGTGTCATCCCCTATGCTTCAGCCATAGGCTCTATTATGTATGCCATGTTGTGTACCAGACCTGATGTGAACCTTGCCATAAGTTTGGTAGGGAGGTACCAAAGTGATCCGGGAGTGGAACACTGGACAGCGGTCAAGAATATCCTGAAGTACCTGAAAAGGACCAATGACATGTTTCTCGTATATGGAGGTGCCGAAGAGCTCATCATAAAGGGATACGTCGATGATAGCTTCGACACAGATCCAGATGACTCCAGGTTACAAACCGGATACATGTACATTTTGAACGGAGCGACGGTCAGCTGGTGCAGCAGCAAGCAAAGCGTCGTGGCGGCATCTACATGTGAAGCGGAGTACATAGCTGTTTCGGAAGCAGCACATGAAGGAGTCTGGATGAAGGAGTTCATCACGGACCTAGGAGTGATTCCCAATGCGTTGGGCCCGATGACTCTACTCTGTGACAACACTGGAGTTATTTCCCTTGCCAAGGAGCCCAGGTTTCACAAGAAGACAAGACACATCAAGCGCTGCTTCAACTCCATTCGTGGATATGTCCAGGATGGAGATATAGACATTTGTTAAGTACATACGAATTTGAATGTCGCAGATCTGTTGACTAAACCTCTCTCACGAGCAAAACATGATCAACAACAGAACTCTATGGGTGTTTGATACATCACTAGATTATTGACTCTAGTGCAAGTGGGAGACTGTTGGAAATATGTCCTAGAGGCAATAATAATATGGTTATTATTATATTTCCTTGTTCATGATAATTTTCTATTGTTCATGCATAATTGTATTAACCGGAAACCGTAATGCATGTGTGAATACAAAGACGACAATGTGTCCCTAGTGAGCCTCTAGTTGGCTAGCTCGTTGGTCAATAGATGGTCACGGTTTCATGACCATGGACATTGGCTGTCGTTGATAACGGGATCACATCATTAGGAGAATGATGCGATGGACAAGACCCAATCCTAAGCATAGCACAAGATCGTGTAGTTCGTCTGCTAAAGCTTTTCTAATGTCAAGTATCGTTCCTTAGACCATGAGATTGTGCAACTCCCGGATACCGTAGGAATACTTTGGGTGTGCCAAACGTCAGAACGTAACTGGGTGGCTATAAAGGTACACTATAGGTATCTCCGAAAGTATCTGTTGGGTTGGCACGAATCGAGACTGGGATTTGTCACTCCGTGTGACGTAGAGGTATCTCTGGGCCCACTCGGCAAGACATCATCATAATGAGCTCAATGTGACTAAGGAGTTAGCGACATGATGATGTGTTACAGAACGAGTAAAGAGACTTGCCAGTAACGAGATTGAACAAGGTATAGGGATACCGACGATCGAATCTCGGGCAAGTGTTATACCGGTAGACAAAGGGAATTGTATACGGGATTGATTGAATCCCCGACATCGTGGTTCATCCGATGAGATCATCGTGGAGGATGTGGGAGCCAACATGGGTATCCAGATCCTGCTGTTAATTATTGACCGGAGAGATGTCTCGGTCATTTCTACGTGCCTCCCGAACCCGTAGGGTCTACACACTTAAGGTTCGATGACGCTAGGGTTATTGGGAAATAGTGTACGTGGTTACCGAAGGTTGTTCGGAGTCCCGGATGAGATCCCGTACATCACGAGGAGTTCCGGAATGGTCCGGAAGTAAAGATTCATATATAGAAAGTGAGGTTTTGGTCACCGGAAGTGTTTTGGGTATCACCGGTAATGTACCGGAACCACCGGAAGGGTTCCGAGGGTCCATCGTGTAGGGCCACCGGCACCAGAGGGCTGCATGGGCTGCAGATGGGAGGGAACCAGCCCCTAGGTGGGCTGGTGTGCCTCTCACAAGGGCCCAAGGCGCAGCACTAGGTGGAAGGGGGCAAACCCTAGGGACAAATGGGCCTTAGGCCCACCTAGGGCGCTGCCCCTCCCTCTCCCTCTCTGGCCGCCGCCCTCCCTCCTCCTAGGGTGGGAACCCTAGGGGCTGCGCCCTCCCTCCTCCTCCTCCTCCTATATATAGTGGAGCCCTTGGGGCTGCCGGAGACACGCATCTCTCTCTCTCTCAATGTATCCCTACCCCTCCTTCTCCTCGTCCTCGGTAGTGCTTGCCGAAGCCTTGCCGGAGTACCACGCAGCTCCAACATCACCATGCCGTCGTGCCGCCGGAGCTCTCCCTAAACCTCTCCTTCCTCCTTGCTAGATCAAGGCGTAGGAGACGTCACCGGGCTGCACGTGTGTTGAACGCAGAGGCACCATTGTTCGACGCTTAGATCGGAATCCACCACGATCTGAATCGCTACGAGTACAACTCCACCAACCGCGTTCTAGTAATGCTTCCGCTTTGTGATCTTCAAAGGTATGAAGATGCACTCACCCCACTTGTTGTTGGTTTCTCCATAGATTTATCTTGGTGATACGTAGGAATTTTTTTGATTTTCTACTACGTTTCCCAACAGTGGCATCATGAGCTAGGTATATGCATAGAATCTATGCACGAGTAGAACACAAGTTGTTGTGGGCGTCGATTTTGTCAATTTGCTTGCCGGTACTAGCCTTATCTTGATTCGACAGTATTGTGGGATGAAACGGCCCGGACCAACTTTACACGTACACTTACGTGAGACCGGTTCCACCTCCTGACATGCACTTGTTGCATAAGGTGGCTAGCGGGTGTCTGTCTCTCCCACTCTAGTCGGATCGGATTCGATGAAGAGGGTCCTTATGAAGGGTAAATGGCAATTGGCATATCACGTTGTGGTTTCGGCGTAGGTAAGAAATGTTCTTGCTATAAACCTATAGCAGCCATGTAAAAACTTGCAACAACAAATTAGAGGACATCTAACTTGTTTTTGCAGCATATGCCGTGTGATGTGATATGGACAAAGGATGTGATATGATATATACCATGTGATGTCGGGTGGCCTTCAGGCACCTTCATTGACATCATCAAAGGATGGCAGAAGGAGTGGTTCTACGTCACTGAACTACGAGAGGAGGGCCAAGTCCCCGCTGCCGCATTCAGATCCGCTCCCCCACAATACTGGCTTCATGGCCCGAAAAGGGTCTAGCCTGGGTTCGGGAAAAGAGGTGACCGATATGCAGAAGCGCCTCCGCTCCCTGGTCGAGGAGGGCCTCAAGCTAGCGGATGTGGTCCAGGTGATGCTCCGAAGACGTATCCTCCCCTGCCAACGTCGGAACACTCCTCAGTGGGCTCGAGAACTCGAAGCCGAGACCACAATCCAGAATCTCTTCCACACTACGCGGGAGAAGCTGTGGAAGGTGCTCTTCAAGTCGATGAAGAGCTGGCCATCCGAGGAGGAGGACAAGGGTCTGCATGCCACCAAGCCAGACTCTGGGGTAAGATTTTCCCCAACTTGATTGGCTCTATTACATAGAGAATCCCTTCATCGTCTTATCCGATCTATTCTGGCAGAGATGGCTAAAGAAAGCGATCAACATCAATAAACCGGCTCCTCAACCCGAACACAAGAGGACCGGGCTGTTAGCCAGGATGCTTGTGGAGAAGCCTTACGAGCCTCCGATGAAGAAGAACAAACCAGGTCAGGCTGGCCTTCGCATCAAGGACCAGCCTGATGCTGCATCCGAAGACACCCCCGCCTCCTCAAATCAGGAGAAAGCCAAAGAGGAGGAAGAAGAGGAGACAAGGTCGAGAGCAAGGGTGGAGGAAACTTCCCTCGCTCCAAGAAGAGAACGACGTCTTCGGACGCCCTGGGGCAGGCCGCTTCTCCTGCCCCGAAGAGGACACGCCAGGCACAGGTGGTTCTGGCCGATGATAGCTCAGACTCGAGCTCCGTGTCCAAAGACCCCGAGGAGGTTCCACGAAGGAGCCTAAGGGTCAAGCCCCCTCCATACAGGTTAGGATCCGAAGACCTTTCTACCTATAACTAGTAGGTTCAGAGTTTGCTAACACACAGATTATTGGTCCAACAGCCCCCCGCGTGTTATCCCCACCGAGGTAGTATCGGATGGGGAGACCCCACCCGTCGAACTGGCAGAGAGCAGGGATGCCTCGCACCCCACCACTCCAGGCGCCATGAAGGACGTCGTGGAGGTGTCGTCCCAGCCTACTCCAATGGAGGTGGACACAGGGGACGAGGGAGAAAGCACCGTGACCAAGGCTAACGCTTCGGCCACCGAAGACCAGGGGACAACGCCCCGCCCGGACACCAAGGTGGCCGGCCGAACTAGCAATTAGTCCCCTTTGAGGAAATCTCCAGAGTGCTTTGTGCCTCCGGAGGCACCGGTCCAATCCCCGGTGGGTGATCGGGAATCCAATCATCCCCAGCACCGCCGACCAATAGGTGGTTGGCCATGGAGGAGGCTCTATCGAGTGCCTCCATCCCCGAGGATCACCACACCCTTATGGGTGCGGTACTACAAAGCGTCCAACCCATTGACAACGGACCGAAGGAGGCCTTCAAAGGTCTCCTTGCAGGCTTTCAAGTAAGTCGCCCGATATTTCGATAAGATTTTTATAATTCGTATTGTATACATGGCCGCCCCCGAGCCCTAGGTGAGGTGAACAAGCTCACCTAGGGGTCATATCTATAATTTGGGAAGTGAATGCTGATGTGATGTATGCATTTTGTGTAATGTAGGATTCGTCATCGGCGGTGGCCAAAAACGGTGACGAGTTGGAAGAGCTACATCGGAAGCTCAAGCGCTCCGAGGATGAGGTGGAAGCCCTCAACAAGAGGTTCAACGAGGCACAGGGTAAGTCCAAACTAAATCTGAATACTTTCCCTCGAATATTGTCAATGCAGATTCCTTTTATATAAAGTTTTATTGTTTTGTAGCTTCGTCAGAAGAGATCGAAAAGCTCAAGGCCGAGCTTCAACGTAGCAAAGACGAAGCGACCGTTGAGAAGGCGGCGGACAAAGAAGTGGCCACCACGCTCTTCGCCCTATGAGCTACCAGCGATAAGCACCAGGCTCGTGTGGATGAGCTCAAGGATGCTAGCAAAAAGTGCAAGGCCTTGGAGTAGAAGAATAAGGCGAGCTCGGCCGAAATGTCCACCATGAAATCCGATCTCCAAAAAGAGCGGATGGACGGATGGTTCTTCGAGGAGCAAGTTCGCCAAGCCAAGGAGATAGCCGATGGTAAGCCGTAATCCCTAAAGTGAATATTTGGGGATGGCAGATTTGAATTGCTGACCCGGGTGTGGTGATCCTCAGGCGCATCCGCCGATCTCCAGAAGAGCGTGGTGGATGCCAATCAGTTGTTCGCCTCGCAGGGAGAGGAAGACGAAGCTCGGATGTTCTGGGCCCAGTTCGGAGCCCCGGAGAATCCTCCTCTGTTGGTGGAGCAGCTAAAACAGCTGATGGAGCTACACAAGATGGCGGAGCCGGCCATGAAGGACCTCTGCATTCGCTTATGGCCCGACAAGCCACTCCCAGGCAGTTACTTTGACCTGGTGCAGAGACTGATTGCTGCCATGCCCGCCTCAACGCCATCAAGTGCTCCCCCTGCATCGAAGGAGTCCAGATGGCCCTTGCCAAGGCCAAAGTGCACTGGCCAGGCCTCAATCCGATGAAGGTCGCCACCGACCCACCGCCACCCGGGAAGGAGCACCGACGGCCCGAGCTGTACTTCGATGGAGTAATGAAGAGTGCGCGGGTGATAGTGTCGCAGTGTTCTGGTGAAAAACTATTTAAATGAGATTGTAATGTGTCCGAAGACTCGTGATAACTTTTAATGATATTAGTATCTGCTCTTATATGGTTTTGTATTCCTTTATAACTGTTGTGTGGTCGTTTAATACTGAAGATGCAAGTTGTCGGCTTCAGCTCCCACATAGATACTACCTGGGGTGGCTATGCCAATGCACTGTGTCCCTTAGCCGTGTTATCGAAACCTGAAGGCGGTGTAGTGTGGCAGACTAGGCAATCATACTGTAGTGCTTTATTTCTTTCACTTTACCGAAGGGGCGAGAAAAGGACTACGGGAAGCGTACGATTAGCCACCAGAGTGTTTGCGAGGTTCGGACGAACAGAGGCCAAAGCCCACATCATAATGTTTGCGCAAAATGCAAGTTCCTCGTATAACACAAAATAATCGCTTACCAGGATTGAAATATAATACTTCTAACTTGGGGTTCACAGATCGGATCTCGCATACTATGACAGTCTGTTTTCGGCTTTCGCCCCTGAGGTGCTTGACCGGACTATCTGGAAGCGCAATCGTAGGGGTGCTCCCTTTGTCCTTTTAGCCGAACGAGCGAAACATAAAGAGGAAAGCACATGAGCCGGGCAACCCAACTTAATGACCAAAGACATAGTTCGGAACCGATGTATATAAAGAGAACGCCAAGACGCCGAACACGTGGTAGTTATGGCGATTTGTGTTTGAAATCAAGCCCCCGGTCTATTGGCCGGTTACCTCGCATCATACCGAATAGGTTCACGAGAAGATGGAGAAAGAAGAAAAAGTATGTGCCAAAAAAGGAAAGATGAGGCGTGCTTACGCCATGCAGTTTTGTATTTTCTCAACAACTCTTATAACTTGGATTGCCGAAGCAACTGTTTACAGGTATGCGAAAGAAAGTAAGAAATAACATCCTATAGGAGTTGTTGTACCAGGACTCTTCAATTGGTGACCTGACATCCTCGATATGCCCCCTTTGCTGGTTGACTCTTGATCTTGGATGCACCTTGATGGGTGTTAGTGCGGGCAGATTTTGCGAACAAAATCTAGAGACTCCGCAGCATTATAGGTGAGATTTATGTTGTAGGCAGGCTCTTTTAGGAACGCCTGCATCTTGTCCGAAGACGTATTGGTGGTAGTAGGTTGGGGCCGTCGAACACCCACCTTTATTTTCCCACCACTTCCCATGGAATCATGAGCGCGAAATTGTTCCTCCTTCACACGTGCTTTGCTGGTCCAGAAATTGTGTGGTGAGTGTCGAGTCCCTATAGAGGGGAAGAGGAAGGATCCGAGTTATCGGTCTGGAGCCGAACTCGCTTCCCAGCTTTATGTGCCTTTATGGCGGATGTCTGAACTTGTCGATCTTCTTTATAGCTGAATTCAGCCGCTAGGGTTAGTGCATGCTCCTCAATCCTAAGGGAGCGCTCGGTGTTGCCGTTGACAGTAATGACCCCCTTGGGGCCTGGCATCTTGAGCTTGAGGTATGCATAGTGTGGGACCACGTTGAAATGAGCAAACGTTGTTCGTCCAAGCAGCGCGTGACAGCCGCTGCAGAAGGGCACGATGTCGAAGATCAAGTCTTTGCTACGAAGTTGTTGGGTGAGCCGAACACGACCTCTAGAGTTACTGAGCCCGTGCATCAGGCCTCGATGCCCGGGATCACTCCTTTGAAGGTAGTGTTGCTAGGCTTGAACCTTGATGGATCGATGCCCATCTTTTCCACCTTATCTGAGTAGATCAGGTTAAGGCTACTTCCTCCATCCCTTAGGACCTTTGTGAGGTGATACAAATCTATAATGGGATCTAGGACGAGGGCCGCTGAACCCCCATGACAGATACTAGTCGGATGATCATGCCGATCAAAGGTGATCGGGTATGCCGACCATGGGTTGTACTTCGGGGCTACGGGTTGCACCGCGTAGACTTCCCGGAGGGCGCGCTTCCTCTCCTTCTTTGGTATGTGGGAGGCGTATATCATGTTCACCATTTTTACTTCGGGAGGGAACTTTTTTTGACCGCCACCCATTGGACCTCGAGGCTCTTCTTCGTCCTTGCTGCGCGAGCTTTTGCCCTTGTCTTTGGGTTGTATCTTGCTAGCCTGTTTAAACACCCAACAGTTGCAGTGTGTGTGGTTGGCGGGCTTTTCCGAAGTTCCATGGATTTGGCAAGCCCTTTGCATGATCTTCTCGAGCTGAGTGGGTCCGTCACCATTACCTCTAGGGGGCTTCTTCCGCTGCCTAGGTCGGGAATTGCATAATCCGGCGTTAACCGCCGTGTCATCGACATCATTACTATTGTGCCAGAGCTTATCCTTATTGCGCTTTGGCTTTGAGTTTCCATCCTCGGCTTCAGGTGCCACGGGATCTTCAGAATTGTGGATGGGTCTAGCCAGCTAGTTATCCTGGCCCGCGCAAAAGCGGGTCATGAGGGAGGTAAGTGCGGATATAGTTCGAGGCTTGTCCTGGCCTAACTGGTGGGCCAGCCATTCACCCAGAATATAGTGTCGGAAGGAGGCTATGGCCTCAGCATCCAGACAGTTAACGATTTGGTTCTTCTTAGTAAAGAACCGATTCCAGAACTGCCGAGCGGATTCACCAGGCTTTTGGACGATGTTGCTGAGATCAGAAGAGTCTGGCAGGCGGACATAGGTCCCCTGGAAGTTAGAGCGGAATGCGTCTTCTAGGTCTTCCCGGCATCCTATGGAGTTTTCGAGGAGGCTATTTACCTAGTGCCGAGGTGGCCCCTTAAGCTTAAGAGGTAGGTATTTGATGGCATGAAGATCATCTCCTCGTGCCATGTGGATATGAAGGAGGAAGTCCTCGATCCATACAGTTGGGTCAGTGGTCCCATCGCACTGTTCTATTTCCACGGGTTTAAACCCTTCGAGGAACTGATGCCGCATTACCTCGTCCATGAAGCATAGAGGATGAGTGGCGCCTCTGACCCGTGCTATGTCGTGCCTGTATTTGACGTCTATATGGGGCCGGTTGCGTTCCCGAACCCTGTTGTTATGGTCGAACCATGGTCTGTACTCGCCATGTCTATCGGGCGCATACTCTCTGGATTCATAAATGGATCTAGTGCGGCCTGCTCTGTGATCCAGGTCATCTCGCA
This sequence comes from Hordeum marinum, assembly GCA_022496015.1. Classification (NCBI taxonomy): domain Eukaryota; kingdom Viridiplantae; phylum Streptophyta; class Magnoliopsida; order Poales; family Poaceae; genus Hordeum; species Hordeum marinum. The sequence goes on from CM039677.1 coordinate 72,756,759, forward strand.
GGTCGAACCGGTCATCGGGCTCTAATGGCTCCTTGTCCTGTCTTCTGGGCACTGCCGGTATGTAACCAGCATCGTCGGCCGTCCTGTCTCGACCATGAGGGGGCGGCCCGGCTTGTCATACGGAGTACAGTTTGGAGATGAAGTATTAGCAAGTTCATCATCAAATTACGGCAGCAACCTTCTATGAGGGTAGATTTTGGGCTGGTTGGACTGGCCAGTGCCGTATACTTCCTCGGCTAAGAAGACTTTCATCCATCGATTGTAGAGGTCAGCCTGTTCGGCTTTGAGTTTCCGCTCTTTGTCCTTTAGGCTGCGAACAGTTGCTATGAGCTTTTGCCTGATTTCCTCCTGATCCTCGAGGTTATCAGGTATGTACAAGTCATCGGCTTCTGGTATATCTTCCTCCTTGATGGGTGGGGGGTAAACATCGCCTTCAGGGTCATTGATGGTATCGGGGTTGTTTTGATCCTCGGGCTCTTCCGGACCCTCAAACTGGTGCTCGGGGATATCGGGATTGTCATGATCGGCGGGGGCATTATCTTCCCCATTGCTTATAATAGCTCTTCTTCCCTTTTTGCTTTTGGACCGCTTATGCGATTTCCGGCGCCTTGATGGCGCATCACCCGATTTGTTGCCGTTGTTGTGAGGCGTATTGTTGCCTTTGGTGGCAGGAGTGTCCACCATGTAGACGTCGTATGTAGAAGTGGCAGCCCAACTCCCGGTGTTAACGGGGGTGGGAGCATGGTCCTCTTCATCCATGTATTTTTCCTCCTCGGAGGCATAGTCTAGCACGTCGGTTAAGTCTTCGACTGTGGCTATTAAGTGGGTGGCAGGTGGGTCAAAAAATCCGTCCCTGCCCGAACTATAACCGGGCAGGGTATAAATCGGGGCTGGATTGTCGGTGATCCTCATCGACAAGAATTGCTCCAAGGCCTCGTCAACCGCTGAGGGCCCGATCGAATCCAGCTGTTCGGAACTTGCGGAGTCAACCCCCATGAGGCCCACCCGTGGGGAGTGTTCGGAAGGAACATATGTTCGGTCACATGGATTAATGGCCAGTCCGGGATGAGAGATCGGATTGCCACCATGGGTGACCCCATGGGCATGTCCGAAGAAGGGGTTCGAGGTTAAGGCCTCAGAGTCCTCGGGGGTTACAGGCGAAGTTGTGAGCCAGATTAGTGACAGGTCGCCCCGAGAGTCAACGGAGAACTCTAAGTCTCTGAACCTAACCTCTTGATCAGGGGCGAAGCTCTCAACGCGGCCTAGATGGCCGGCGGAATCTGCATGTAGCACAACGCTGCCGAAGGTGAAGATCTGCCTAGGGATGAAAACGTCCAGGTTGTAAACCTCTTTGTTGATGAAGGGACAAGGCGTCGATTCCACCTTGCTCATAGAGGAACTCTCAATTAAAGCACCAATGTCGGTGTCGAAACTGGTGGATCTCGGATAGGGGGTCCCGAACTGTGAGACTAGGATCGACGGTAACATGAGACGAAGGGGACACAAGTTTACGCAAGTTTGGGCCCTCCAATGGAAGTAATACCCTACGTCCTGCTTGATTGTATTGATGGTTTGAAGGGGTTACATAGTTGATCTACCTCGAGATTGTATGTCTAACCCTAGATGAGTTGTCCCCTCTATACCCTAAAACCCTCTGGCTTATATAGGTGCCAAGGATGCCTAGGGTTTACACATGGTGGGTTACATGCCGAAGAGATAAACTTGCCTAACTATTACAGCAGACATGTAGCGCGAGCCTTGTTTCCCGATGCTTCCATCTAAGATATTGGGCCTTCAAATCCTTTGGTCTTCGGTAAGTAGCCCTCATAGTCCGAACCATAACAATAGGTCAGCTATCCAAGGACGCCCTAATCTAGGACTCCCTCACCCATCTTCTGCTATATGGAGGGTTTTGACCTGGAAAAATCATAAGAGAGCTTTCGGGATGAAGCACCGCCATCTCGAGGCGGAACTTGGGTAGCACCAATCTAGAGCTCTAGCGGAGTTCTGCCAGGAAACTTCCCTCCCAGAGGGGGAATTGAAGCCATCATCATCACCAAAGATCCTCTCATCGAGAGGGGGTCAATCTCCATCAACATCTTCACCAGCACCATCTCCTCTCCAAATCCTTGTTCATCTCTTGTATCTGATCTTTGTCTCAAACCTCAGATTGGCACTTGTGGGTTGCTAGTAGTGTTGATTACTCCTTGTAGTTGATGCTAGTTGGTTTACTTGGTGGAAGATCATATGTTCAAATCCTTAATGATAATTAATACTCCTTTGATATTGAACATGAACATGCTTTGTGAGTAGTTACGTTTGTTCCTGAGGACATGGGATAAGTCTTCTTATAAGTAATCATGTGAATTTGGTATTCGTTCAATATTTTGATGAGATGTATGTTGTCTCTCCACTAGTGGTGTTATGTGAACGTCAACTACATAACACTTCACCATTATTTGGGCCTAGGGGAAGGCATTGGGAAGTAATAAGTAGATGATGGGTTGCTAGAGTGACGGAAGCTCAAACCCTAGTTTACACGTTGCTTCGTAAGGGGCTGATTTGGATCCATATGTTTAATGCTATGGTTAGATTTATCTTAATTCTTCTTTTGTAGTTGCAGATGCTTGCGAGAGAGGTTAATCATAACTGGGAGCTTTTTCCAAGTAAGGGCAGCACCCAAGCACCAGTCCACCCACATAGCATACTATCAAAGTAACAAACGCGAATCAAATGAGCATGATGAAAACTAGATTGACAGAAATTCCCATGTGTCCTCGAGAGCTCTTCCCTTTTTATAAAAGTTTGTCCAGGTTTGTACTTTGCTACAAAAAGGATTGGGCCACCTTGCTGCACCTTTTCTACATTTATTACTTGCTACCTGTTACGAATTACCTTATCACAAAACTATCTGTTACCAATAATTTCAGTGCTTGCAAAGAATACCTTACTGAAAACCGCTTGTCATTTCCTTTTGCTCCTCATTGGGTTCGACACTCTTACTTATCAAAATGACTACGATAGATCCCCTACACTTGTGGGTCATTAGGCAGCTCCTCCACTATTGATTCGATGTCAGGGACGCTGATCATGCCGGTCAAAAGAGATCCGGAGGAGCTCCCACCGCTCCGTGTGGTGAAGAGGGAGCCGGAGGCCGAGGAGGTGTGGTGGGGCATCATCGAGCCAGAGGATAACCTCCCCCCTATGGAGGCAGATGCCATCGTGGTGGCCATCATTATGCACTCGATGCGGGAGGAGGAGGATGAGGGGCAGCGGCAGCGTCGATGGGAGGCCGAAATCAATTAGATATTCCTCGAGTAGGGGCTCGATGCAATGCATAAATTTGTGATGTCTACTATGCAAATTTATTCTTTTAGACTACGTTGGTCCTCCAAGCGCAAAGTTTAGTATGACCGTAGCAATTTTCCCTCTAGTGGATGACCTAAGGTTTAGCGATCCGTGAGAGGTGTAGGATGAAGATGTTCTCTCTCAAACAACCCTACAATCAAATACAAGAAATCACTTGTGTCCCCAACACACCCAATACAATGCCAATTGCATAGGTGCACTAGTTCAACGAAGAGATGGTGATACAAGTGTAAATGGATAGTAGAGATAGGTTTTTGTAATTTGAAAATATAAAAACAGCAAGGTAACAAGTGTAAAACAACAAGCAAAACCTTGTATAAATGCTTGGTAATAAGGCCTAGGGTTCATACTTTCACTAGTGCAATCTCCCAGCAACGCTAACATAATTGAATCATATGATCATCCCTTAACGTGCAACAAAGAATCACTCCAAAGTTCCTATCTAGTGAAGAACATAAGATGAAATTGGTGTAGGTAGTAGAACCACCTCAAAGTTACTGTTTCCGATCAATCTTTTGACCTATTCCTATAAGTGTCACAAACAGCCCTAGAGTTTGTTCTAAAATAACACCCATGATACATAGCAATCAACCCAAATGTCACCTAGATACTCCAATGTCACCTCAAGTATCTGTGGATAAATTATGCGACATGCATCAAACAATTTCAGATCTATCATATTCAATCCAACACAAAGAACTTTAAGGAGCACCCCAAGATTTCTATTGGAGAACGTAGTATGAAAATGTGCAATCAACCCCTATGCATAGATCCCCAAGGTCACCGGAATCTGCAAGTTGATGACATACCAAATATCAAGTGAATCACTTGAATACCCCAATGTCTCTATGGGCATACGCATGCAAGACATACATCAAGGTTATCAAACCAAAATATTCAATCCAACATAACAAGATCTTAAGGGAAAGATTCAATTCATCACAACAAGATCGTAAGGTGAGAACACCATATGATCCCACTATATTAACAAACCTCGTGGTACATCAAGATCGTGCCATCTCAAGAATACGAGAGAGAGAGAGAGATTGAACACATAGCTACTAGAACATACTTCAGCCCCGAGGGTGAACTACTCCCTCCTCGTCATAGCCTCCGCCGAGAAGATGAAGATGGCCACCAGAGATGATTTCCCCCTTGTCGGTGTCAAATCCAGCATATCTTGTAGTAGGGGTCCTAATCTAGGCTTCTTGGAGCGGTGGTAGCATGGACACGGGATTTTACCTAGGTTCGGGCTCTCTCAAGGAGATAATACCCTATGTCCTGCTTTTCATTGTATTGATATGGGGGATAGTACATAGTACAAGTATCTACTATGAGATTGTAGTAATGAATATGAGATTGAGATTGTCTATTGACTAGCCTGGCCTTGGTTTATATAATGCACTGTAGGCCTAGGGTTTAGAGGAGCCCTTGTCTTGTGCGCCATGTCTTGTGGAATCTTCCTTGTATCCACCATGGGCTCTCCGAACTGGCCCATTAGTGAATCGCCTTGGGGGTCCTCGGCCCGACCCACTAGTCGGGAGACGACGTGGTGAGTACCCCCTAGTCTAGGACACCATTAGTAGCCTCCTGAACCGGTCTTCAAGTTGGGGACGCTCCTCAATTCTTCCCAACTGACTTCATCTTTAGCCGCCGGTCACTAAAACTGGTTCAACATATCTTCCCATCTCTGATCTTGAGGATCACCGAGGTGTATCTAAAGAGTTAACATGTCGGTCATCCGAGGAGCCCCTTTAAGTTATCAGCCTTTATCAATGCCTTGTAATATTTTACACCACACCTAGGGTTTGAAGTGTTTCCCATGCGGCGGCATCCTCTTGCGTCCGAGCTCCAATGCCAAACTACATCTGAGGCATCTTTTCACAGCCGAGCTCCAACACTATTTGGTGTTCAAGGTATCCTCTTGCATCCGAGCTCCAACACCGGACTACATCCGAGGTGTCTTTTGTAGCCGAGCTCCGACGCTAATCGACATCTGAGTGCCAATGATGGGCTGGGTCCGAGCTCCAACGCCGGATTGCATCCGAGGTGTCATAAATTACCTCGGTCTCTGAAAATTTGAAGGACCTTATCGGAGCTTAACTGCCGGAACAGTCTTTTATGGGGCCAGCCATTCACATCCGAGCTTTATGCCGGACTACTTCCGAGGTGTTTTGCGCAGCCGAGCTCCAACACCGATCAGCATCCGAGGTGTCATATATTACTTCAGTCATTGAAAAGGTTGAACGAGTTTAGCTGAGCTTAATGCCGACAATGCCCTCTATTGAGCCAACCACATGCATTCGAGCATTACACCGGACTACTTTAGAAATAGTGCACCACCTTAGTAGCGGACTGATTTTTTGTGGAAACTATTTCCGATCATTGCAATTTATTCTCTATTGAGAATTATAGCTAGTAGCCCTCAAGGTGTGTGTCGGCCTATAACCCAAGGTTCAGCTCAAGGAAAAAAAATAAAGAAAATGAAACCATTGATCCCAGTAGCCCCTCAGACTTAGGTCGATTTGGAAAATCGGCCTGAGGATCAAGTTCTTGCTTGGCGGCATACGTTAGGGATGGAAACGTGGTACGCAATAGTTCCCGAGACTTGGGTTGGGTGCGGCCGACCAACCTGAGGATCAAATCTCCTTAGAAACCATATTGCACTTTGACTTAGCTGCATTGAATAGGCAATGCAGTAGCCCCTGAGCCTTCATTTGGGCACGTATGGTCGAATTAAGGACCGATATCTGTTTGACACAAACTTTTTTACGTTTGACACGCTTTATGTGTAATGATTCTATGCATCCAAGTACTTTACACCATTAATCCTCAAATCTGCATTGTACAAGACTTTATTGACTGACCATTAGCTTCAACCTCCTCGGCCAGTAGCCGAGGAGTGTTTGTCATAATTTATAAAGCCTTTCGAACGGCAAAGATTTACGACAAACAAGGCAATCCGGTCAGACAATTTTATAAACAAAGGTACGCGGAGAGATATGTTATATTACTATTAACGTAAGGAACATCTTCTGGGAAAAATAGTTACTCTATAAGTTTCTTTTCCCAGGATGTCATGTTGACCATGATCGTGAAACCTCAATTCCGATCAATGTGGGAGGAAAATATTGAGGGTTTAGTTTGGGGAATGTTCCCGAACTCTATGGTCTTTAATGAACCGCAATTTTCAATTTCTTCGTTGCTGACCAATTATATTATTAAGATGGCTAGCTTTCGTCTTCACCCAGTCTAAGGTACTAACCCGGATGACCTAGAAGTAATAATCAATGAGGTGCTCCCTTCACCTCCTAGCCGAACAATCGGGAACTGATACGTCTTCGTCGTATCTATAATTTTTGATTGTTTCATGCCAATATTATACAAGTTTTACATACTTTTCGCAACTTTTTATATGATTTATTGGACTAACCTATTGATCCAGTGCCCAGTGCCAGTTCCTTTTTTTGCATGTTTTTTGTATCACAGAATATCCATATCAAACGAGGTCCGAATGCAATAAATTTTTATGGACAATTATTTTGGAATATTTGTGATTTTTGGGAGTTGGAATCACCGCAAACAGAGGCCCACACAGGGCACAAGACACCAGGATCCGACCCCTAAGCTAGGCGCGTGGTGGTGGGTTCTGCCCACCTCGTACATCGGTTGGAGATCTACTTCGGGTGCAAGGAAGCTTATATCCGGAAAAAAATGTGTTAAAATCTCATCGCAATCAGAGTTACGGATCTCCGGGGATATAAGAAACAGTTTTTGGCGAAATCTGGGGAATGCGAAACAGAAGAGAACAGAGACGGAGATCCAATCTCGGAGGGGCTCCAGCCCCTCCGTAACCATAGGAGACCATGGACCAGAGGGGTAATTATCCTCCCCATCTAGGGGAAGGCCAAGGAAGAATAATATGTAGGGGGCTCTCTCCCCCTCGCTGCCGGTGGCGCCGGAGTGCCGCAGGGGCAACGATCAAGACGACGATCTACATCAACAATCTTGCTACCGTCAACACCAACTCTCTCCCCTTCTATGCAGCGGTGTAACACCTCTTCTCTCCACTGTAATATCTACTTAAACATGGTGCTCAACTCCATATATTATTTCCTAATGATCTATGGTTATCCTATGATGTTTGAATAGATCCGCTTTGTCCTGTGGGTTAATCATGATCTTGGTTGTTATGATTATATATCTTATTTATGGTGCTGTCCTACGGCGCCCTCTATTCTCGCGCAAATGCGAGGGAGGCCCGTTGTAGGGTGTTGCAATATGTTCATGATATGCTTATTGTCAGTGTTGCGGGGGATGACAACAGCCCAAAAGTGGACAAGTGGGTTATGGCATATGGGAGTAAAGAGGACTTGATACTTAATGCTATGGTTGGGTTTCACGACCTTAATGATCTTTAGTTGTTGCGGATGCTTGCTAGGGGTCTAATCATAAGTGCATATGATCCAAGTAGAGAAAGTATGTTATCTCATGTCTCTCCCTCATATAAAATTACAAGAATGATTACCGGTACTTGTTATCGATTGCCTAGGGACAAATAACTTTCTTGTTGACACAAACCATTTTACTAAACACCTAACTTTTATTATCTCGCAAAGTACTTCTAGTTTTATTCTTGCAAAATAGTTCTAGCATCACTCCAACAAAATAGTTTCATACTTGTTTTAGGTAAAGCAAACGTCAAGTATGCGTAGAGTTGTATCGGTGGTCGATAGAACTTGAGGGAATATTTGTTCTGCCTTTAGCTCCTCGTTGGGTTCGACACTCTTATTTATTGAAGAAGGCTACAAACGATCCCCTATACTTTTGGGTTATCAATACCTTTTTCTGACACCGTTGCTTGGGAGTTATAGTGTGGGGTGAATATTCTTGTGTGTGCTTGTTTGCTTTATCACTAACTAATTTTTATTTCCTGTTCTAAGTTGTTCTCTATCTTTAGTTATGGATATGGAACATGAAACACCAAAAAAAATAGTTGTACTTGCTACTCGTTGAGATGGGGAACCTCCTAAAACCCTCGATGCCCGTTATGTGAAAGATATTATGCACTACTTTGATAATCCTAAGAAAACCCCATTCAACTATATAATGGGGGTAACATTGGATCAACGTGAATACTTTAGGGATTATCGCTTGACTCATAAAGAGAAATTGTTATCGGATCAAATTCATATATTGAAATGGTATGCTTCGAATCTATGCTTGAGATATGATTTTACTTGTTGCTGGAGGATGAACGCTCGACATCTTCCCTTTTCATGTGAATTTAATGATAATAAAACCTTAGCCTCTTATTCTAATGGTATATATGATTATTATGATGTGGAACGAATAGAAGAATTTGTTGCTTTTAAGGGTGCTTGTGAAACTGAATCTTTGTTTAAAAAGTTTGAAGATTTTGATGATTCAGTTTATAGACCTAAAAATCTTGCGATCCGTAAATATTTCTATGATAATTATAAATAATATTACGATATTTATGTGTTTATTGAGAAAGTATCCGTTGTCTAAGAAGAGACTAATATTTTGCAGGAGTCTATGGAAGAAGAAATTGATGAAACTGCGAGCTCATTGGATGAAAAAGATGATGAGGAGAGCGAAGAACAAACGAAGGAAGAGCGGATTAGCTACCCGTGCCCACCTTCTAATGAGAGTAACACTTCAACTCATACATTATTTAATGCCCCTTCGTTCTTACCAAAGGATGAATGCTATGATAATTGCTATGATCCCGTTGATTCATTTGAAATTACCTTTTTTATGAACTTGATGCTAGTTATGCTTGTGGCCAAGATGCCAATATGAATTATGTTTATGGAGATGAACCTGCTATAGTTCCTTATGTTAAGAATGAAATTGTTTCTATTGAACCCACACATGATAGTCCTATTATCTTTTTGAATTCTCCCAACTACACTATACCGGAGAAGTTAGCTCTTATTAAGGATTATATTGATGGGTTGCCTTTTACCATTTCACATGATAATTTTGATGAATATAATATGCATCTACTTGCTGCTCCTACTTGCAATTATTATGAGAGAGGAACTACATCTCCGCCTCTTTATGTTTCCAACATGATAAAATTGCACGAAACTGCTTATACTATGCATTGGCCTTTCCTTGATGTGCATGAGTTGTTCTTGTATGACATGCCGATGCATAGGAAGAGAGTTAGAATTCATCATTGCTTGATATATGTTGCTTTGTGCTCACTACTAAATGCAAAATCATTGTTGATTCAAATTGGCTTTGATATACCTTGGGATCCGGGTGGATCCACTACTTGAGCACTTTATGCCTAGCTTAATGGCTTTAAAGAAAGCTCTGCCAGGGAGACAACCCAGAAGTTTTAGAGAGTAATTTACTTCTGTTGAGTTCTTTTATAAATTTTAAAAACAAAAAAATATAGAGGGGAACTTAAAACTTTTTCAAAAAGAGAAGCGATTGAAAGGTGATGCATTGCGGAAGTGAGGGTCGACCTTGAACACTTGTGTTCATGCTCATGGAAACAATGTAGAATTTTTCATGAATATTCTCACAAAAATAATTATCCCTCATGAAATTCCATTGTATTATAAAAATAATGTACCAAGGTTTGCCTTTAGGATGATTAGATTGCTTGTTGGTTTGTGCGGCGCAAAACAGAAACTTTGGCTGTAGTGCGCGATTTCTCATTTTTTACTGGATCTCAAATGGTTTTGAAACTTTTTGTAATATCTTTCTAGAATTTTTTTTATTTTTTCCTAAATTTTCAGAATTTTTAGAGTTACATAATTATGGTGGATGTTCAAATCTTTACAGACTGTCCTGTTTTCACAGATTGCTGATATAGCTTCATTATTTCCGTATGTTTGAATTCTTCTTGAAGCCTCCTTGACTTGGGGCCATAGAATTGTGATAGAATACAGTGGTTAATGTTTGTTTATAATTATACAATAATGTTACAACAGTACATGATGGTATTTCATTGCCATATTCACTAACCCTGGCACTAAAAGTTTGGTTATGTTTTGTGTGGATGAAGTGTTCGAAGATCGAGGAGGTCTCGATGTGAGGAGAAGGAGGAGAGGCAAGGGATCAATCTTGGGGATGCCCAAGGCACCCCAAGTAAATATTCAAGGAGACTCAACCTTCTAATCTTGGGGATGCCCTAGAAGACATCCCACTTTCTTTAACAAGTATCGGTATGTTTTCGGATTCGTTTCGTTCACATGATATGCGTAAATTCTTGGAGTGTCTTTTCTATTTATTTTTCACTTTTATTTTATGAACCTTGATGGTATGAGATAGTCCATGGTTGATTTATATAATTATCACTGTACTTCACTTATACCTTTTGAGTATGGCTTTATAGAATGCTTCATGTGCTTCACTTATATCATTTGAAGTTTGGATTGCATGTTTCTCTTCACATAGAAAACCGTTATTTGTAGAATGCTCTTTTGCTTCACTTATACTTATTAGAGAATGGTATTTTGTATAAATAATTAAATCTCTCTTGCTTCACTTATATCTATGTAGAGAGTTAAGAGGAATTGGTCAATTTCATGGTTAGTCATAAAATCCTACATACAACTTATGGATCACTGAATATGATATGTTTGATTCCTTGCAATAGTTTTGCGATATAGAGATGGAATATGTGGGAGGTATTAGTAAATGTTTGTGGTTAGTAAAAATATTGGTGTTAAGATTTGTTATTCCCCAAGCATGCACATATAGTCTCTCGTTATGCTATGAAGTTGGAGCATGATTTATTATTGATTGTCTTCCTTTGCATAGAGGTCGGGATCGCACGATGGTTAAATCCTACCAACCCTTCCCCTAGGGGCATGTGTAGTAGTACTTTGCTTCGAGGGCTAATAAACTTTTGCAATAAGTATATGAGTTCTTTATGACTAATGTGAGGCCATGGATTATACACACTCTTACCTTTCCGCAATTTGCTAGCCTCTACGGTACTGTGCATTGCTCTTTCTCACCTCGAGAGTCGGTGCAAACTTCGCTGGTGCATCCAAACCACGTGATATGATACACTCTATCACACATAAGCCTTATTATATCTTCCTAAAAACAGCCACCATACCTACCTATTTTGTGGCCCTTCCATAGCCCTTCCGAGATATATTGCCATCCAACTTCCACCACTTCCATTTTGATGACTTGAGCATTCATTGTCATATTGCTTTGCATGATCATAGTAGTTGTGGCTCAGCCACCGTTCATCATTTTCCATACATGTTACACTAGACCATTGCACATCCTGGTATTGCCAAAGGCATTCATATAGAGTCATACTTTGTCATAGGTATCGAGTTGTAATTTTTATTTCTTTTCAGTTATAAGTAAATAGAAGTGTGATGATCATCTTTATTCATTATTAGAGAATGTCCCAGTGAGGAAAGGATGATGGAGACTAGGATTCCCCCACAAGTCGGGATGAGACTCCGGACAATGAGAGAAAAAAATGAAAAAGAAAAAGAAAAAAAAGAAAAAACAAGAAAAGAAAAAAGGAAAAGAAAGAAAGAAAGAAAAAGAAAAAAAAGAAGAAAATAATAATAAAAAGAGAGAAGGTGCATGCTAGTTCCACACTTGTGCTTCAAAGTAGCACCATGTTTTTCATATAGAGAGTCTCCTATGTTCTCACTTTCATATACTAGTGGGAATTTTTCATTATAGGATTAGATGCACACCCACTTTGTTTCATATTGAGCTTTCATACACTTATATATCATAGTGCATTCGTTGCATGGCAATCCCTACTCCTCGTATTGATATCAATTGATGGGCATCTCCATAGACCGTTGGTTAGCCGCATCGATGTGAGACTTTCTTACTTTTTTGTCTTCTCTATATCTACCCCTATCATCATACTCCATTCCACCTATAGTGCTATATACATGGCTTGTGCTCATGTATTGCATGAGGGTTGAAAAAGCTGAAGCGCATTAAAAAGTATGAACCAATTGCTTGGCTAACACCGGGGTAGTACATGATAAATACTTTGTGTTAAGAAGACAGAGCATGACCAGACTATATGATTTTGTAGGGATAGCTTTCTTTAGCGTTGATATTTTGAAAGTCATGATTGTTTGTTGGGATGCCTGAGTATTGATGTCTTTATGTCAAATTATAGACTATTACTTTGAATCACTTATGTCTTCATATTCATGCCATGACTAGACATATGATCAAGTTTATGTTAGGTAGCATTCCACATCAAAAATTATCTTTTTTATCATTTACCTGCTCGAGGACGAGCAGGAATTAAGCCTGGGGATGTTGATACGTCTCCTTCGTATCTATAATTTTTGATTGTTTCATGCCAATATTATACAAGTTTTACATACTTTTGGCAACTTTTTATATGATTTGTTGGACTAACCTATTGATCGAGTGCCCAGTGCCAGTTCCTGCTTTTTGCATGTTTCTTGTATCATAGAATATCCATATCAAATGAAGTCCAAATGCTATAATCTTACGGAGATTTATTTTGGAATATTTGTGATTTTTGCGAGTTGGAATCACCACAAACGGAGGCCCAGACAGGGCACAAGACACCAGGATCCGACCCCTGAGCTAGGCGCGCGGTGGTGGGTTGTGCCCACCTCGTACGTCGGTTGGAGCTCTACTTTGGGCGCAAGTAAGCTTATATCCGGACAAAATCGTGTTAAAATCTCAGCGCAATCGGAGTTATGGATCTCCGGGAATATAAGAAACGGTTTTCAGCCAGATCTGGGCAACGCGAAACAGAAGAGAACAGAGAAGGAGATCCAATCTCGGAGGGGCTCCCGCCCCTCCACCGCCATAGGAGACCATCGACCAGAGGGGTAATTCTCTTCCCCGTCTATCAGGAGGCCAAGGAAGAAGAAGAATAAGTAGGGGGGCTCTCTCCCCCTCGCCCCCGGTGGCGTCGGAGTGCCGCCGGGGCAACGATCGAGACGACGATCTACATCAACAATCTTGCTATCGTCAACACCAACTCTCTTCCCCTCTATGCAGTGGTGTAACACCTCTTCTCCCCGCTGTAATATGTACTTAAACATCGTGCTCAACTCCATATATTTGTTCCCAATGATCTATGGTTATCCTATGATGTTTGAGTAGATCCGCTTTGTCCTGTGGGTTAATCGTGATCTTGGTTGGTATGATTGTATATTTTATTTATGGTGATGTCCTACGGTGCCCTCCGTTCTCGCACAAACGCGAGGGGCCCCGCGGTAGGGTGTTGCAATATGTTCATGATTTTCTTATCGCTAGTGTTGCGGGGGATGACAGCAGCCCAAACGCGGATAAGTGGGTTATGGCGTATGGGAGTAAAGAGGACTTGATACTTAATGGTATGGTTGGGTTTCATGACCTTAATGATCTTTAGTAGTTGTGGGTGCTTGCTAGGTGTCCAATCATAAGTGCATATGATCCAAGTAGAGAAAGTATGTTAGCTCATGTGTCTCCCTCATATAAAATTACCAGAATGATTACCGGTACTTGTTATCGATTGCCTAGGGACAAATAAATTTGTTGTTGACACAAACCCTTTTACTAAACACCTAAATTTTACTATCTTGCAATGTACTTCTAGTTTTATTCTTGCAAAATAGTTCTAGCATCACTCCAACAAAATAGTTTCATACTTGTTTTAGGTCAAGCAAACGTCAAGTGTGCGTAGAGTTGTATCGGTGGTCGATAGGACTTGAGGGAATATTTGTTCTACCTTTAGCTCCTCGTTGGGTTCGACACTCTTATTTATCGAAGAAGGCTACAAACGATCCCCTATACTTGTGGGTTATCAGGAACGTAGGGGGTAAGCACAGGAGCTAGGCAACCCAGCTTGGCTAAAATCTTAAGTCAAATTGATGCATATTTATGGCTTTGTAACGATGATTACAGAAGGAAGTACTTGCATATTGAATATAAATTCTTTAATGCTATATGCTATTTTGACTCATTTGTGACTGTTTATCATTTGAGAGTGGCCCATTGTCGGCTTCTACCCCTTTGTAAATGGTATGCAGGGTGTTTCCGCAGTAACAAGACAACCCTTAGTTGATGTCTCGGTGCCTGGAGGCCGTTGTGCTAGTGGAAATGAGGCAATCAAATATGTAGGCTTTATAACTTTCACTTAGTCATAGGAGCTTAAAGTTTGGGAGGCCAGTTACTAGCCCCTGGTTAGTGCTCGGCATCAGTCAAGGTCAAGCCGTTAACACTTCGGCCAAATTTATGAAAGGCCCATGGGGTAACCTCTATCGGTCTATAGTCTGACAGAGTCATCGGATCGCGGATCAGTTTGCGCTCATTGTGACATTCAGTTTTTGGCTTTCTCCACTAAGGTACTTAACCATTTAAAACAAAAGTACAATCACAGTGGTTCTCCCATTGCACACCTTGACCAAACAATGTGGAACGTAAGGGCAATCACAGGAGCAGGGCAATCCAACTATTGACCGAAGACATAATTCGTAACGGATGCATATAGAGCAATATCCGAGACACCGAGGTGGAGGTCAGCAGGGAAGATGTCAAACAGCGGGTCATTTTTTTTCCCGAGCTGAATTATTATGTAGGGCACCTCGGTCAAGATGATGTCCATCCTCCTAAAGAACATACAAATAGCTTAAAAGTGCCATAAGCTCAAAAGGCCAAAAAACTTATGGAAAAACTTTGACGTTCGAACTAAATCAATTGTTTTGGTGCTAATCCAAAAATTGGTCTTAAAAGTAACGTGTGCTTCGGTGGTGCTTTAACATGATACATCCAATCTCACAGACTTCAAGCAGGTTAGCCTTTGGCTTCAACCTCCATATCCCGAGGGCGGAGTGTTACTCTAAGGCCTATTTAGCAAACTAAACTTAAGCGGCTTTAGAGAGAAACTAGGCTCCCCGGCTATTGACCAAACACTCATGTCGAAAAAAGGAGTAGTAGAAAAATACTTTGCAACAACCAACAAGAAAACAACGTTTATTATAAAATGGCTCATATAAATTTAAGATCCCCCAAGTGACTTGGGTAAAAGAACTTTATGTATAATGATTGTATCTACCGAAGTACTTATATCATATATGTGTTCGCCCGAACTTTAAACGCGTCTTAACCGACCATCGGCTTCTCCCTCTTCGGCCAAGGGCCGAAACGTGTTATCTACTATGCCATCCGAGGATATCAGAGGTGTTTCGAATAACCAGGCAATCAGGCCATTAGGTTATAACAGACAAAGCACGCCTAGGGAACTTATGCCACATTTCTATTTAATGTAAGAAGCATCTTCAAAGAAAATAGTTCCGCCAACAGTTCCTTTCTTTGGGTTCTCATGATTACCATTAGGGGTGTGCAATAGATTTATCTATGCTTGTGTTCCGTCGTGGCCGACCATAGTTGAAAACAGTAAGAGCGCTAGCTTTCGGCTTCACCTATCTCAGGTACGAGTTCGGATGACCAAATCATAACAATCGCAGAGGTGCTCCCTTTACTCCCTAGACGAATAGTCGGGAATATAGGGGTAAGCACAGGAGGAAGCCAACCCAGCTTTGCGGAACACTTAAGTCAACATGATGTATATATTGGCGTAAACACGACCAAGGAAGGGTGCGATACATTAATAATCATATGCAAGAGGAATGGCTTCATAAAGGAAGCCCCCCAAGTAAATGGGGTATTTGAATTTGTTTGTAAAAACAAAGTTTTGACAATGAAAGTTTTTCGCAATTTTTTTTGTCAAAAAAGTATAATGCTTGGTCGAACCAAACAAAATTTAAAAATTGAAAAAAGTGAGCATGAAAGCGACTTAGCTGGTTAATGAGCTTGTGACGTGTGTCGAGCTTGTAGTGGGTCAAGGTCCCAGCCCCCAAGCCGGTCATGAGGTAGCCGAAGAAGAGCTTGGCTTGATAAGTGACAACACAACACTTCCGAAGGCCGAGGAGAAACCCCCGGGCGAGTCGAGTAGACGAAGTAGTTCGGCAGTGTGACGGCAAAGCCCTAGTCCGTCGGCCATGTCAACGACACAATTTGGTTGATGGAGGCCCCATAACGATGTAGGCACGCCAACGTGCCCGCATGACATGGCCGAAGACGATTACCTGTGCACACGGTATAGTGCAAGCCAAGAGTAATAAGAAATAAAGGTAATAATTTATATATATTTAAAATTCTTCTATTTAGTTTATTTAAGTGAAGCAAATAAGTAAAGTAATATGGCCTGGGCGTCGGTGTGCCTAAATGAAGAGTTTGGTTTGATGAAGTGGCGATGTTGCACGGTCGATGTGGCGAGATCAAGTCCTTAGTCCAGTTAACATGTCAAAGCTATGATCGACGGACGCCGAAGTCTCTTACAGGTCGGCTGGTGACGCCGAAGTCTCATGCCAGCCGATGTGTTGAAGCAGGTCGGCTGGTGACGCCGAAGTCGCATGCCAGCCGATGTGTTGAAGCAGGTCGGCTGGTGACGCCGAAGTCTCATGCTAGTCAATGTGTTGAAGTAGGTCAGCTATTTATGCCGAAGTCCCTGAAGCAGGTTGATGAAGGGATGCCAAAGCCCCGGTCTATGCGAGGTGACAGAGCAGGTTGGCTGGTGACGCCTAGGTCTCCGGAGCGGGTTGATGAGGAGATGAAGAAGCCCCCAGTCTAGCAGAGGTGACAGAGCAGATCGGTAAGGTGACGCTAGAGCTCCATGCCAGTTGACATGTCAAAGCAAGTCGGCAATGCCCATGCAGGTCGGAATTTGTGACGAGGTCGATGCTGTCTTGATGAAGCAATGGAGCGCCAGACCCGTACAACCCGTGGATGACGAGGCTCGCTTGATGATTATTCGGACCTCACGATGCCAAACTCTTGGTCGGATGACCGAGATGATGAGAAAATTTCCTTCAAAAAGGACGTCTGACAACCCGTTCATGAAAAAGATGAACTCGGGCCGGATTTGTTTCCGCGCAGAAAATAGATCCAAAATTTGTTTTACTCATCCGACGTTTCTTGGAATTTGATCGGTCGGATCGATCTGAAATTTTGAGGGGTGATCAATATAGGAATTCCGTAGCCAATGGACAGTGGGATTTTTCAACAGACGTCCGAGCTACACGCTGGAATCCTCGGCCTAAACCCGTCCAGATCTCGTCCAGATTCGATAGGGCTCCGGTATTTTGTAGATCGCCAGAGATTCCTCCACCGAAACGCGACGAAATTTTGCATGGTTGTTCTAGGCTCAATTCCGCACAATTCCACCAAAGCAATCGTTAGAGAGACACTCGAGGAGGCGGGGATGACGAACACAAATTCGCTGTCCAGAAAAACTACAGGGTCGCGCGAGGGAAATGTTGACGTTGAGCCCCTGAGCACTATGGAGGATTCTTCCATGGTCTTGGTTCAGGTTGGAGTTGATGTTGATGAAGACACCCGTCCAATCTAGATGATCCAACTGGCGCGCAGTCCTCGGCATACCCGAGGTGACTAGTCAAGCCGGCGACAAAGATGTCGACGTTGACGATGTAGCTCGGTTTTGACGCGTAGATCGCGATGGAGTCGATCTGAATTCCCATCGCACCATAGCGACTGCCCAGAAGGCTCTCAATGAAAGCACCAATGTCGGTCTCAAATACGTCATATCTCGTAGTAGGGGTCCTAAGCTAGGCATCTTGGAGCGATGGTAACATGGACACGGGATTTTACCCAGGTTCGGGCTCTCTCAAGGAGATAATACCCTACATCCTACTTTTCATTGTATTGATATGGGGGATAGTACATAGTACAAGTATCTACTACGAGATTATAGTAATGAATATGAGATTGAGATTGTCTATTGACTAGCCTGGCCTCGGTTTATATAATGCACCGTCGGCCTAGGGTTTAGAGGAGTCATTGTCTTGTGCGCCAAGTCTTGTGGAATCTCCCTTGTATCCATCATGGGCTCTCCGAACTGGCCCATTAGTGAATCGCCCTGGGGCTCCTCAGCTCGACCCACTAGTCGGGAGGTGACGTGATGAGTACCCCCTAGTCCAGGACACCATCACCTTTCCGGTAGGGTACTGGAAAGGCTTAGGGTTTTTCATCGATCTGGACAGTTGCTTTATATGTCTCCATCGTATCTATAATTTTTGGTTGTGTCATTCCAATATTTTACAACTTTCATATACTTTTGACAACTTTTTATACTAATTTTGGGACTAACATATTGATCCAGTGCCCAGTGACAGTTCATGTTTGTTGCATGTTTTTTGTTTCGCAGAATATCCATACCAAATTAAGTCCAAAAGCGATAAAAACCTACAGAGATTTTTTGGAATATATGTGATTTTTGGGAAAAATAATCAACGCGAGATGATGCCCGAGGAGGTGGCAAGCCTGCTAGGCGTGACCCACCCTCCTGGCCGTGCCTGGTAGGCTTGTGGCCACCCCTTAGGTTGGCTGGAGCTGTCCTTTTGCGGCAAGGAAGATACTTTGATAATAAAAATCCCCTCAAAATTTCAGCTCAATCGGAGTTACAGATCTCCGGATATTTAGGGGATCTGAGAGCGCAGAATCTGATATTAAGGCCAGAATCTGAGAGCGCAGAAACGAAAGGAAGCAGAGAGAGGGAGATCCAATCTCAGAGGGGCTCTCACCCCTCTGCGCCATGGAGGCCATGTACCAAAGGGGAAACCCTTCTCCCATCTAGGGGGAAGGTCAAGGAAGAAGAAGAAGGAGGGGGCTCTCTCCCCCTCTCTCCCGATGGCACCAGAACGCCGCCGAGGTAATCATCGTGACGACAATCTACTACAACAACTCCGTCATCTTCACCAACACATCCATCAGCTTCCCCCATCTATCGACAGCGGTCCACTCTCCTGCAACCCGCTGTACCCTCTACTTGAACATGGTGCTTTATCCTTCATATTATTATCCAATGATGTGTTTCCATCCTCTGATGTCTGAGTAGATTTTTGTTGTCCTATGGGTTGATTGATGATCATGACACGTTTGAGTTGCATGTTTTATTATTGGTGCTATCTTATGGTGCTCTCCGTGTCGTGCAAGCGTGAGGGATCCTCGTTGTAGGGTGTTGCAATGTGTTCATGATTCGCCTATGGTGGGTTGCTTGAGTGACAGAAGCATAAACCAGAGTAGGTGGGTTGTTGCATATGGGAGTAAAGAGGACTTGATACCTTATAATGCTATGGTTGAGTTTTACCTTAATGATCTTTAGTAGTTGCGGATGCTTGCTAGTGTTCCAATCATAAGTGCATATTTTCCAAGTAGAGAAAGTATGTTAGCTTATGCTTCTCCCTCATATAAATTTGCAATAATGATGACCAATCTAGTTGTCAATTTCCTAGGGACAGTTATATGAATCCTACCACCACTTTTCCACACTTGTTAAACTAACTTAGTTGTTTCTTTATCTTAGCAGCCCTAGATTTTATTTACGTGCTCTTTATTATGTTTCAAACCTATCCCGTCACACCTACAAAGTACTTCTAGTTTCATACTTGTTCTAGGTAAAGCGAACGTTAAGCGTGCGTAGAGTTGTATTGTTGGTCGATAGACCTTGATGGAATATTTGTTCTACCTTTAGCTCCTCGTTGGCTCCGACACTCTTACTTATCGAAAGAGGCTATAAGAGATCCCCTACACTTGTGGGTTATCAAGACTTTTTTCTAGCGCCGTTGCCGGGGAGCAATAGCTTGGGGTGAATATTCTCGTGTGTGCTTGTTTGCCTTATCACTAAGTAGATTTTATTTGGTTTTCTAAGTTGTTCTCTATCTTTATATGGATATGGAACACGAAATACAAAAAAAATTAGGTGTACTTGCTACTCATGGAGATGGGGAACCTCCTAAAATCCTCGATGCTCGTTATGTGAAAGATATTATGCAATACTTTAATAATCCTGAGAAATCCCCATTCAATTATATAATGGGATACACGTTGGGTAAACGTGAATACTTTAGGGATTATCGCTTGACTCAAGGGAAACTGTTATGGGATCAAATTTATATGTTGAAATGGTATGCTTGAAATTTATGCTTGAGATATGATATTACTTGTTTCTCTAGGATGAAGGCTAAACACCTTCCCTTTTCATGTAAATTTAATGATAATGAAATCTTGGCTTCTTATGCTAATGATATATATGATTACTATGATGTGGAACAAATAGAAGAGTTTGTTGCTTTTAAGGGTGCTTATGAAATTAAAGCTTTGTTTGAAAAGTATGAAGATTATGATGATGATGTTTACCGATCCCAAAATTTGGCTATGCTTAGTTATTGCTATGAGAATTATAAATATAATGCTAGTATTAGTGCTTTTATTGAGAAAGTCTCCGCTATCCAAGAAGAGACTAATATTTTGCAGGAATCTATGGAAGAGGAAACTAATGACATTGTGAGCTCATTGGATGAAAAAGATGAGGAGGAGAGCGAAGAAAAAAAGAAGGAAGAGCGTACTAGCTACCTGTGCCCACCTTACAATGAGAGTAACTCTTCAACTCATACATTGTTTAATCCCCCTTCGCACATATCGAAGGATGAATGGTGTGATGATTGCTATGATTCCTTGGATTCGTTGGAAATATCCCTTTTTCATGAACTTGATGCTTGCTATTCTTGTGGCCATGATGCCAACATGAATTATGCTTATGGATATGAACTTGCTATAGTTCCTTATGTTAATCATTAAATTGTTGCTATTGCACCCACACATGATAGTCCTATTATCTTTTTGAATTCTCCAAACTACACTATACCGGAGAAGTTTTCACTTATTAAGGATTATATTGCTGGGTTGCATTTTCCTATTGCACATGATGATTTTGATAAAATAATGTGCATGTGATTGCTGATCCTACTTGCAATTATTTTGAGAGAGTAACTACATCTCCGCCTCTCTATGTTTCCAATACGATAAAATTGCAAGAAACTGTTTATACTATGCATTGGCCTTTACTATGTGTGCATGAATTGTTCTTTTATGACATGCCGATGCATAGGAAGAGAGTTAGACTTAGTTGTTGCATGATATATGTTACTTTGTTCTCACTACTTAATTACAAATCATTGCTAATTAAAATTGGCTTTGATATACCTTGGGATCCGGGTGGATCCACTACTTGAGCACTTTATGCCTAGCTTAATGGCTTTAAAGAAAGCGCTGCCAGGGAGACAACCCAGAAGTTTTAGAGAGTCATTTACTTATGTTGAGTGCTTTTATTTAGTTTTAAAAAAAGTGGGGAACTTAAATTTTTTTCAAAAAGAGAAATGAAAGTGAGGAAGACGAGCAACGTTGAAGTGGGGACTAGCCTTTAACTTTGTTCATGCATATGGAAACTTTGTGAATCTTGATTACACAAACTTTTCAACAAAAATAATTATCCCCTTGTATAAATCCATTGTATTATAAAAATATTGTGCCAAGATTTTCCTTTAGGATGATTAGATTGCTTGTTTGGCGTGTGCAATGCAAAAACAGAAACTTTGGCTCTAGTGCGTGAATTGACATTTTTTATTGAAATGTCAAAAGTTTCTAAATTTTTTGCACAGTACTTATATGATTTTTTTATTTTCTCCTAATTTTGCAGCAATTTTAGAATTACAAAAGTATGGTGAATGTTCAGATTTCTATAGACTGTCCTATTTTTGACAGATTCTATTTTTATGCATTGTTTTGCTCATTTTGATGAAACTATCGATTGTATCAGTGGTATAAGCCATGGAAAAATTATCTTTCAATAGATACAATGAAAAAACAAAATATGAATTGGTTGGAAACAATGCTTAAAGTGGTAATTTGCTTTATTATACTAACGGATCTCACGAGGGTTTTGTTGAGTTTTGTGTGATTGAAGTTTTCAAGTTTTGGGTGAGATCACGTTGGATGAAGGAATAAGGAGTGGAAAGAGACTAGGCTTGGGGATGCTTGAGGAAACCCAAGGTAATATTCAAGGACTCCAAAGAAACTAAACTTGGGGATGCCCCAGAAGGCATCCTCTGTTTCTTCTAATGACTGTCGGTAATTTTTACTTGGAGCTATATTTTTATTCATCACATGATATGTGTAAATCTTGGAGCGTCGTGTCATTTTAATTTTAATTTTAATAATGCACCATGATGGTATGAGAAAGTTCTTGGTTGAGTTATAGAAGGCTCTTTGCACCTCACTTATATCTTTTGAGTATGGCTTTATAGAATGCTTCATGTGCTTCACTTATATCATTTGAAGTTGGGATTGCCTGTTTCTCTACACATAGAAAACTGCCAGTTGTAGAATGGTCTTTTGCTTCACCTATATTTGTTAGAGCGTGGGCATATATTTTGTAGAAAGAATTAAACTCTCATGCTTCACTTATATCTATTTAGAGAGTTAACAGGAGTTGGTCATTCACATGGTTAGTCATGAAATCCTACATAAAACTTGTAGATCACTGAATATGATGTGTTTGATTCCTTGCAATAGTTTTGCGATATAAAGATGGTGATATTAGAGTCAAGCTACTGAGTAATTGTGGATTGGTAGAAATAATTGTGTAAAGGTTTGTGATTCCCATAGCATGCACATATGGTGAACCGTTATGTAAGGAAGTCGGAGCATGATTTGTTTATTGATTGTCAAGCTTTGTGTGAGGATCGGGAGTGCGCAATGGTTAACTCCTACCAACATCTCCCCCAGTAGCATGCGTCTAATACTTTGCTTCGATGACTAATAGACTTTTGTAATAAGTGTGTGAGTTCTTTATGACTAATGTGAGTCCATGGATTATACACACTCTCACCCTTCCACCTTTGCTAGCCTTTCTTGTACCGCGCAACTTTCGCCGGTGCATTACACCCACCACATGTCCTTTCTCAAAACAGCCACCATACCTACCTATTATGGCATTTCCATAGCCATTCCGATATATATTTCCATGCAACTTCCACCGTTTCGTTTATTATGACACACACCATCATTTTCATATTGCTTTGCATGATCATAAGATAGCTAGCATGATCTTTTCATGGCTTGTACTTTTTTGATGTCTGGTATGCTAGATCATTGCATATCCCGGTACACCGCTAGAGGCATTCATATGGAGTCATATTTTGTTCTAGATATCGAGTTGTAATTCTTGAGTTGTAAGTAAATAAAAGGGTGATTACCATCATTATTAGAGCATTGTCCCATGTGAGGAAAGGATGATGGAAGCTATGATTCCCTCACAAGTTGTGATGAGACTCCGGACTTTATGAAAAATAAAAGAGGCCAGCGAAGCCCAAATAAAAAAAGAGGTCTTAGATGCCCACCAAAAATAAAAAATAAAAAATAATAATAAAAGAGAGAAAAGAGATAAGGGACAATGCTAGGATTCTTTTTCCACACTTGTGCTTCAAAGTAGCACCATGATCTTCATGATAGAGAGTCTCCTATTTTGTCACATTCATATACTATGGGAATTTTTCATTATATACCTCGGCTTGTATATTCTAATGATGGGCTTCCTCAAATTTCCCTAGGTCTTCATGAGAAAGCAAGTTGGATGCACACCCACTTAGTTTGTTTTTGAGCTTTCATACACTTATAGCTCTAGTGCATACGTTTCATGGCAATCCCTACTCACTCACAGTAATATCTATTAATGGGC
Organism: Hordeum marinum; assembly: GCA_022496015.1. Classification (NCBI taxonomy): domain Eukaryota; kingdom Viridiplantae; phylum Streptophyta; class Magnoliopsida; order Poales; family Poaceae; genus Hordeum; species Hordeum marinum. Next base: position 72,780,733 of record CM039677.1, read on the forward strand.
ATCTCCATAGCCCGTTGATACGCCTAGTTGATTTTAGACTATCTTCTCCTTTTTTCACAACCTCCACCATATTCTATTCCACCTATAGTGCTATATCCATGGCTCACGCTCATGTATTGCGTGAGAGTTGAAAAGGTTTAAGAACATAAAAGTTGTGAAACAATTTCTTGACTTGTCATCGGGGTTGTGCATGCTATAAATACTTTGTGTGGGGAAGATGGAGCATAGCCAGACTATATGATATTGTCGGGATAACTTTCTTTTGCCATTGTATTTTGAAGAGAAACAATTGCTTTATTAGTATGCTTGAAGTATTATTGTCTTAATGTCAAACATAGACTATTGCTTTGAATCACTCGTGTCTTAATATTCATGCCATGATTAGATTATATGAACAAGATTAATCTAGGTAGCATTCCACATCAAAAATTATCTTTTTTTATCATTTACCTACTCGAGGACGAGCAGGAATTAAGCTTGGGGCTGATACGTCTCCGCCGTATCTATAATTTTTGATTGTTTCATGCCAATATTCTACAACTTTCATAATCTTTTGTCAACTTTTTATACTATTTTTGGGACTAACATATTGATCCAGTGCCCAATGTCAGTTCCTGTTTGTTGCATGTTTTTTGTTACGCAGAATATCCATACCAAATGAAATCCAAACAAGTTAAAACTTACGGAGATTTTTCAGGAATATATGTGATTTTTGGGAAAATAATCAACAAGAGACGATACCCGAGAAGGTGGCAAGCCTGCTAGGCATGACCCACCCCCCTGGCCGCGCTTGGCAGGCTTGTGGCTACCCCTTAGGTCGGTTGGAGCTATCCTTTTGCCGCAAATAAGATATTTTGATAATAAAAATCTCGTCAAAATTTCAGCCCTATAGGAGTTACGGATCTCCGGATATTTAAGAAATAGTGAAAGGCCATAATCTGAGAGCGCAGAAACATAAGGAAACAGAGAGAGAGAGATCCAATCTCGGAGGGGATCTCGCCCCTCCGCTACCATGGAGGCCATGTACCATAGGGGGAACCCTTCTCCCATCTAAGGGAATGTCAAGGAAGAATAATAAGGAGGGGGCTCTCTCCCCCTATCTTCCGATGGCACCGGAACGCCGCGAGGGCCATCATCGTGACGGCGATCTACTCCAAGAACTCCGTCATCTTCACCAACACCTCCATCACCTTCCCCCATCTATCTACAGCGGTACACTCTCCCACAACCTTTTGTACCCTAAATTTGAACATGGTGCTTTATGCTTCATATTATTATACAATGATGTGTTGCCATCCTATGATGTCTGAGTGATTTTTGTTGTCCTATGGGTTGATTGCTGATCATGATCGGTTTGAGTTGCATGTTTTATTGTTGGTGCTGTCCTATGGTGCTCTCCGTGTCCCGCAAGTTTGAGAGATCCTCGTTGTAGGGTGTTACAATGTGTTCATGATTTGCATATGGTGGGTTGCTTGAGTGACAGAAGCATAAACCCGAGTAGGTGGGTTGTTGCATATGGGAGTAAAGAGGACTTGATACCTTATAATGCTATGGTTGGGTTTTACCTTAATGATATTTCGTAGTTGCGGATGCTTGCTAGATTTCCAATCATAAATGCATATGATCCAAGTAGAGAAATTATGTTATCTTATGCCTCTCCCTCATATAAAATTGCAATAATTATTGCCGGTCTAGTTATCGGTTGCCTAGGGACAATTCCGCAACTCCTACCACCACTTTTCCACACTCGTTAAACTAACTTGGTTGTTTCTTTATCTTAGCAGTCCCTAGACCTAGATTTTGTTTACGTGCTCTTTATTATCTTGCAAACCTATCCCATCACACCTACAATGTACTTCTAGTTTCATACTTGTTCGAGGTAAAGCGAACGTTAAGCGTGGCATAGAGTTGTATCGGTGGTCGATAGAACTTGAGGGAATATTTGTTCTACCTTTAGCTCCTCGTTGGCTTTAACACTCTTACTTATCAAAAGAGGCTACAACAGATGCCCTACACTTGTGGGTTATCATTGCGCAGGCAAAGTAGAGAGTCTCTCTTTATTTCTGGGGTTTATGGGATTTATAGGATTATTCAACATTGGAATCACACGCAATGGAGCCATGTGGGCCCCACAAGCCAATAGGGCGCGCCCTTGTCACGCGCAATGGAGCCATGTGGGCCCCACAAGCCTTCATGGCGGGCCCCTTGAGGGAGCGCCCTGTTGGCTTGTGGCCCACAGGTGGCTCCCCTTCGGTGGTTCTTCACTCCAATATTGCTTATTTCTTCCGGAAAATTTATAAAGAAGTTTCGTGCGATTATGAGAACTTTCATTTTCTCCACAAAAACAACACCATGGTAATTCTACTGAAAACAACGTGAGTCTGGTTTAGTTCTAAATAAATCATATAAAGTGCATAAAAACCATATAAAAGTATTGTAAACATAGGAAAACATGGCATGAATACTTCATAAATTATCGATGCGTTGGAGACGTATCAGCACCCCCAAGCTTAATTCCTACTCGTCCTCGAGTAGGTAAATGATAAAAGAAATAATTTATGAAGTGTGAATGCTAGAATAGTATATATGTTTGATCAATGATAATTCCAATCACTTTTTATAGAATCATAACCAACAAATTTTTCACAAGAATCATCATGATTGAGTAGCAGTCAATTCACATGTCATGGTTCAACAATGCATTCTGTTGAAACTCAACAACCCATGTTCTTCGTCACCAGAAACTTCAATGCATCATCAAGTCTAAGTAAGAGTTGCACATACTCAATTATCATATAGTATTTTATGATTTTTAGAACTCAAAGCATATTTTTTAAACAAACAAAATCCATCGAACACAGAGAAAGATACGGCCTTAATGTTTTGCCTCCCAACATACTTATCATAAAGATAATTTTCAACAATAATGAATCATGATCAAATATATTTGACTGGCTATATTTGTTTGGATCTTTCCCCACCACACGATGCTTGCCAACTAATAGATTGAGGTTGGAATAAGAAGCTGGCTCAACATGAAAAGTAAATAACATGAAAGTAAATAGACTGTCCCTTCGCAAAGGGAAGCCGAGATTTTCAAATGTGCCACAGCTCATTGCTGAGAACAGAAATGAATATATTTTGGGTGGTGTACTTTTCGTGTCAACGTCACGACAGAATTTACAATATCTTCCATGATAAACACATTATTGGTGGTTCCCAAACGGAATTAAAATTTCGCTCCCCCTCCACCATTCAAACATATTCCATGGCTAGCCGTATCCATGGGAATTCTTGTTTATTTATTTTTGTGTTATGCAGGAGTGGGCATCCTTTTTACCAGCCTATCTCATGCAATGACAAGTGAATATACAATCATATTGAGAAAGCTTGCTTAGCATGGAAGATAATGACCGCCCCGTTGCTCCATGAGTGGTACGAGCACACAAAACGGATATTTATTTGAATATTTAGAGGTGGTACATGCAAATTTACTTCGAATGACAATGAAATACCATATATAGGTAGGTATGGTGGACTCTCATGGAAGAAACTTATCTCAAGGATTCGGATGCACAAGTAGTATCTCTATTTAGTTCGAAGTTTTGGCTACAAAAGGTTCTAAACAAGCACCACGTGTTGGAGGATCCATGACAGTATAACTTCTATGCAAATATACCCTACCATAACCATTACGTTGTCTTCCTTGTCCAACATAAACTATTTGATCAAGATTTAAAATAATTAATGGGTATTCAAAATCATAAAATATGTCCAAGATAAAATATATGTATGTGAAAGTTCTCTTCCTTATACTAATCATTCATAAATTGCTTGTATAACCAATATTGTAGTTGTCAAACTTCAATAGATTTACTTTCTAAACCAACATGTGAAACTACTGCTAATAATGTAGCACATTGATAATTTGATATCTATGATATTTCATTTATTCACAATTTACTCTTAGGATATTAGTGAAGCATAAGAGTAAACATCAAACTACTCTCAAAAGATATAAGTGAAGATCAATGAGTAGTTAAACAAATAGGTAGCTATGTGAGGACTATATCTCAAGAAAGATTTTAAGATCTGATAATTCTATTCAAACAACAAACTAAACAAAAATGCACTTTCAAGAATAGCACAAATCATGTGGACAAATAAAAACTTAAGCTCAACATAGGCTAACCGATATTTGTTAGTGAAGAGAGGTGGGATGCATAGCATCCCCAAGCTTAGATGCTTGAGACTTCTTGTATTATTTACTTGGGGTTCCTTAGTCATCCCCAAGCTTGATATTTTGTATCTATTTCAATCCTCTCATATCCTGGTTTCACCTATGCCTCAAAAACTTCATCCACAAAAATTTGAAAAGAACTCGTGAGATAGGTTAGTACACATAAGAATAAATCCACACTTCTTGTACTGCCAAGACAAGTTTCACAATAATTGTGAAACGTTATCTACTATTTACTATTGTTTCCACAATTGTATCTACCAATATAGGCTATGGAAACTATAGGATAAGTAGATAACAAAACTATGACAGCAATCTGTCTAAACAGAATAATCTGTAGAAATCTATTAAACCAGTGTACTTATGTAACTAAAAACAATCTAAAATATAGGACATGATAAATAATTTATATGAAAATATTGTGTAAAATTTTTCAGAAACTTTACACAATCGAGTAAAAAATGAAAATTCAAACACTACAACAAAAGTTTCTGTTTTTACACAGCACGCATCAAAACATGCAATGGAGGCATCTTAAGGCAATACTTGGAACTTTTTATTGAAAAACAAGATTATAAGAAACATCTAACTAAAAATATAGAAATATAATGACGCTCCAAGGTAAACACATATCATGTGACGAATAAAAATATTGCTTCAAGTAGTTGGAAATATGCCCTAGAGGCAATAATTAAAGTGTTTATTATTATATTTCCTTGTTCATGATAATCGTTTATTATCCATGCTATAATTGTATTAATTGGAAACATATTACATGTGTGGGTAAATAGACAACACTTTGTCCCTAGTATGCCTCTAGTGAACTAGCTCGTTCATCAAAGATGGTCAAGGTTTCCTGGCCATTGACATGTGATGTCATTTGATAACGGGATCACATCATTAGGAGAATGATGTGATGGACAAGACCCAAACTACAAATATAGCATATGACCGTGTCAGTTTATTGCTACTGTTTTCTGCATGTCAAGTATGTGTTCCTATGACCATGAGATCATGCAACTCACGAACATCGGAGGAGTGCCTTGTGTGTATCAAAATTCACAACGTAACTAGGTGACTATAAAGGTGCTCTACAGGTATCTCCAAGGGTGTGTGTTGAGTTGGCATGGACCAGGACTGGGATTTGTTACTCCATGTGAATGGAGAGGTATCTCAGGGCCCACTCGGTAATACAACATCACAATAAGCCTTGCAAACAATGTGAATAAGTGTTAGTTGCGGGATTTTGTATTACGGAACGAGTAAAGAGACTTGCCGATAACGAGGTTGAACTAGGTATGGAGATGCCGACAATCGAATCTCGGGCAAGTAACATACCGAAGAACAAAGGGAACATCATACGGGATTAACTGAATCCTTGACATAGAGGTTCGACCGATAAAATCTTCGTAGAATATGTAGGAACCAATATGGGCATCCAGGTCCTGCTATTGGTTATTGATCGTAGAAGTGTCTCAGTCATGTCTACATAGTTCTCAAACCCGCAGGGTCTGCACACTTAAGGTTTGGTGACGTTTCGGTAGTATAGAGTTATGTATGGTGGTGACCGAAGGTGGTTTGGAGTCCTGGATGAGATCCCGGACATCATGAGGAGCTCCGAAATGGTCCGGAGGTAAAGACTGATATATAGAAAGTCCTGTTTTGGTCGCCGAAAAAGTTTCGGGCAAATCGGTAATGTACCAGGAGTGCCGGTAGTGTACCGGGAGACCATCGGGAGCGGTATTTCGACCCAGGAGGCTACATGGGCTGTGGGAGGATGAATACCAGCCCCTAGTGGGCTGGTGGAAGTCCCACACAAGGCCCATGCAGTTGGGAAGAAAAGCCCAAAAGGAAAAAGGTGGAAAAAGGCAAAAAAGGCAAAATAAGGAAGCAGTCCTAAACCTACTAGGAGTGGAGGAGGAGGACTCCTCCCTCCTAGTTCGGCCGAACCAGATTGGCTTGGAAGCCAAGGCTGCCTCCTCTCCTACTCTCCTCCTATATATACTAGAGGGTTTTAGGGTTTTTGCACAAGATTTTCAGCCACGTGCAACCCTACCCACTAGTGCATAGTTTCTCCTCTAGATCGGATTTCTACAGTGCTTAGGCGAAGCCCTGCCGGAATAGCTCCACCACCATCGCCGGAGCGCCGTCACGCTGCCGTAGAACTCTTCTTCCTCTCCGCTCCTTCTTGCTGGATCAAGACGACGGAGATCGTCATCAAGCTATACGTGTGCTGAACGCGGAGGTGCCGTCCGTTCGGCGCTAGATCGTAAGGATTGTGATCAAGTTCGTGGGACGGATCGTGATCAAGTTCGCGGGATGGATCGTGAGTGGATCGCGGGACGGATCGTGATTGGATCGTGGGATGCACGGCGATTTCGATCGCGAAGACGTGCGACTACACCAACCGCGTTTCTTAACGCTTCCCGCTTAGCGATCTACAAGGGTACGTAGATCCACTCTCCCTCTCATAGATGCTCATCACCATGGATAGATCTGCGTGTGCGTAGGAATTTTTTTGTTTCCCATGCAATGTTCCCCAAAACAAGTAAGATATACCGATAATGTTGGAGACAAAAGAGGGGATGCCTTTCGGGGCATCCCCAAGCTTAGACACTTGATTCTTCCTTAGATATTACCTTGAGGGTGCCTTGGGAATCCCCAAGCGTAGGTTCTTTCCGCTCCTTATTCACCTCATATCGGTATCGCACCCAAAACTTGAAAACTTCAATCACAAAAAACTTAACGGAACTTCATGAGATGGGTTAGTGTAATAAAGATACATTATTCTCTTAGGTACTATCAAGACAAGATTCATAATTGTTCTCACATGATACCTACTGTAGTCCATCATTCCCATAATTTATATCACGGAATATAAGCTATGGAAACACTAAAACAAGCAAACTTTGCATGCAAGACAAAATCTGTCAAAAACAGAATAGTGTGTGAAGATCTGTAGTATAACCATACTTCACTGTCTCTAAAAATTCTTAAAAATTAGGAAAACACAGAGAATTTGCATCGAAAGACAGTGCAAAAATTGCAGATTTCTTTACTCTCTAGTAAAATCAGAGATATTCTGCACTGGACGTAACAATTTTTGTTATTGCACATAATCAAACTAACAAGTATCCACATTATCACAAAGGATTTACTTGTTACTTTATTGAAATAAAAGACACAAAACATGATTAAAACAGTACATTAATCATGTGAATACACAAAAATAGAAATTAAAAGTGTTGGGTTATCTCCCAACAAGCGCTTTTCTTTAATGCCTTTTAGCCAGGCATGATGATTTCAATGATGCTTACATAAAAATAGTAATTGAAATATGCAAGAGACCATCATGAATCACATGGCAAGAAAATTTAAATCAAACCCACTTCCTATGCATAGGGATTTTGTGAGAAAACAATTTATGGGAGCAAGAGTCAACTAGCATAGAAAGGCAAAACAAGTGCAACTTCAACACTTTGAACACATAGAGAGGAAAGTTGATATTATTGCAACACCTACAAGTATATGTTCCTCCATCATGATAATTTACATTAACATCATGAAGGAATCTCACAATATAACTATCACATAAAGCATTCTTTTCATGATACATGAGCATAGAATTTTCATTACTCTCCACATAAGCAAACTTTTCATTCATAGTAGTGGGAGTAAATTCAACACAATAGTTATCATGAGACACTTGATTGGCATAATCCAAATGAAGATTAAAATCATGATGACATGTTTCATCGTTATAATTACTCTTTATAGCATACGTGTTATAACAATAATCATCATACATAGGAGGCATGCTATAATCATAGTAAATATCATCATCACAAGAAGGGGACTAAAAAGATCATCTTCATCAAATATAGCATCCCCAAGCTTGTGGCTTTGTATACAATTAGCATCATGGATATTCAGAGAATTCATACTAAAAATATTACTATCATGCTCATCATTCAAGGAATTCACATTAAGCATTTTCATAAATTCTTCCTCTAACAATTGAGCACAATTTTCCGAACCATCATTTTCTGAAAGACGTTATAAAGACGAAGCAAATGAGGCAACCTAAACTCCATTTTTTTGTAGTTTTCTTTCATAAAATTAGACAAGTGAATTTTTTTAAAATATATATTTAATTGCAAGATATAAAGATATACATTCAAGCACTCACCTCCCCGGCAATGGGGCCAGAAAATAGCTTGATGTCTACTACACAACTTTATTCTTGTAGACTATGTTGGGCCTCCAAGCACAGTGTTTTGTGGGATAGTAGAAATTTTCCCTCAAGTGGATGACCTAAGGTTTATCAATCCTTGGGAGGTATAGGATGAATATGGTTTCTCTCAAACAACCCTGCAATCAAATACAAGAAATCCCATGTGTCCCCAACACACCAATACAATGGAAAATTGTATAGGTGCACTAGTTCGGCAAAGAGATGGTGATACAAGTGTATTATGCATAGTAGATATAGGTTTTTGTAATCTGAAAATATCAAAACAGCAAGGTAGCAAGTGTAAAACAGCAAGTAAAACATTGTATAAATGCTTGGTAATAAGGCTAGGTTTCATACTTTAACTAGTGCAATCTCCCAACAATGCTAATATAATTGAGTCATATGATCATCCCTCAATGTGCAACAAAGAATCACTCCAAAGTTCCTATCTAGCATAGAACATAAGAAGAAATTGGTGTAGGTAGTAGAACCACCTCAATGTTATTCTTTCCGATCAATCTTTTGAGCCATTCCTATAAGTGTCACAAACAACCCTAGAGTTCATACTAAAATTACACCCATGATACATATCAATCAACCCTAATGTCACCTAGATACTCCAATGCCACCTCAAGTATCCATGGGTAAATTATGCGACATGCACCAAATAAGTTCAGATCTATCATAGTCAATCCAACACAAAGAACTTCAAGGAGCACCCAAGATTTGTATCGGAAAACATAGTATAAAAACGTGCAATCAACCCCTATGCATAGATCCCCAAGGTTACCAGAATCCACAAGTTGATGCCATAACATATATCAAGTGAATCACTTGAATACCCTAATGTCACTAGGGGTATCTGCATGCAAGACATACATCAAGTGTTCTCAAACATAAATATTCTATCCAACATAACGAGATCTTAAAAGGGAAAGATTCAATTAATCACAAGAAGATGGAAAGGGAAGAACACCATATGATCCAACTACATTAACAAAGCCAGTGATACATCAAGATCGTGCTATCTCAAGAACACGAGAGAGAGAGAGAGAGAGATTGAACACAAAGCTACTGGTACATACACTCAGCCCCGAGGGTGAACTACTCCCTCCTCGTCAAGGCCTCCACCGGGATGATGAAGATGGCCACCGGAGATGATTTCCCCCATCCGACAGGGTATTGGAAAGGCTCCAGATGGGGTTTTTATCGATATAGAGAGTTGCGGAGGCGGAGCGGATAGTCTCTCTTTATTTCTGGGGTTGCTAGGATTATAGGATTTTTTAGCTTTGGAATCACGCGCAACGGAGCCACGTGGGCCCCACAAGCCATCATGGCACGACATGGGGGCGTGCCATGTTGGCTTTTGCCCACTGGTGGCACCCCTTTGGTGGTTCTTGCTCCAATATTGATTATTTCCTCCAGAAAAATTTATAAAAAAGTTTCGGGCGATTCCGAGAACTTTTATTTTCTCTACACAAACATCATGGTAATTCTGTCGAAAACATCGCCAATCTGGGTTAGTTCTAAATAAATCATATAAACTGCATCGATCATATAAAAGTATTGTAAACATAGGCAAACATGGCATGAATACTTCATAAATTATCGATATGTGAGAGACATATCAGTTTGACGCCAACCGAGAAGAGTGGCATCTTGTAGCCAAGAAATAGGACAAGGTCTACATCGACCTCATCTCCAACGACGACGATTGAGCTCCTCCGCCGCCACAGCATTGCCACCACAATCCCCCCGGCTCTGGTGAGCCAAATTTTGTACATTATGGTTGCGGTGGCACGTGGCCTCCAAATATTAACTGTAATTAGTAACTTGTATGACTTTTGGAGTTGATCAACTATTAAGAACTAGTTCAATTTCATGCTTGAATGTGTGTGCTAAAATTAACGGGTTCATATTCAGTTTCTATTCTTTCGCGACTGGTTTTGGCCCCTACCCAAAGACTGATGCGAACTGTCAATGTGGTATACGGATGTAACTTATATGGGGCTTGTTAAAGTTGCTCTTACCTTACCCATGTGCATGATCTTGTTTTCGAACCCATGATTTTGTCTCTAATTTTGTTGATCTTATTATGTACTCTCCTTCATTTGATCATTTCGAAGTATGTGTTGTAGAAGTATCTCCAGTAAGAGAGAAAAATAGAGAAAATAGTGCCCCTCGTGTTTGTCTTGTAGTTGGGAAAACGGAGAAAGAACAAACGTAACCGTTTCTCTAAAAAGTTCACTTACGTGCTACTCATCCATCAATATAATTGGACATTGTTTGGTGTCACTAGATCATTCTTATTGATATCCACTTCTGAAACATAATACCATTCTGTTTGCTTTGCCGCTTAGCAAATTGTGATATATATATATATATGTGTGTGTGTGTGTGTGTGTGTGTGTGTGTGTGTTTGTGTGTTGAAATGCTAAACCGCGATATATAAGTGCTGAAATGTTGAGGTATACATGTTGACATGTTGTGTATACATGTGGACATGCTAAAACAAATACATAGTGAAGTGCGAATTATATAAGGTGTCGGAGATGGGTATTTTTACCCATTGGTATTATCCGCACCCGCATGGGTATGGGTATGGGAATATTTTAAAATGTGTGGTTTGGACACATGAACGGGTTTGGATGAGAATATTGAGACACGTATGGGTTTGGGTGACCATTACATATGCTCAAAATATTAGGCCACATATTAATTCACAGGACAAATCTTTGGGAGATTAATATTTTAGAGAGTCGTTTACATTTACATGAACGATAAACATTTATGAATATTTTGATTCATGAACTTCTTATATAAGTATATTTTGATGTTTCATTATAACTGTTGTGTATGTGTGTGCCTTTCATTTATGCTGATTGTGTATCAACAATGACAAATTTCCAACCTGATTTTTTAATCCTTGTGAATATATTAGTGGAGGAAACTATTGAAGGCATGTCATTGAAGCTTGTATTATCAGTGGCGGACACGCGTCTATGATAAGTAAGAGTGTCGAACCCAACGAGGACCAGAAGGAAATGACAAGCGCTTTTCAACAAGGTAATTTATGCAAGCACTGAAATTGTAGGTAATAGGTAGTTTGATAGCAAGATAATTGGTAATGAGCGAGTAAAGTTAACAATAGGTAAGGTGCAGCAAGGTAGCCCAATTCTTTTGTGGCAAAGAACATGCCAAAACTATCTCTTATAATAAACAAAGTGTTATTGAGGATACACGAGAATTTCATCTAGTCACTTTCATCATGTTGGTTTGATTCATGTTCGCTACTTTGATAATTTGATATGTGGGTGGACTGGTGCTAAGGTGGTGTTCTTACTTGAACTAACAACCTACTTATGATTAACCCCCTAGCAAGCATCTGCAACTATGAGAAAAGTATTAAGAGAAAGTCTAACCATATCATTAAACATGTGGACCCAAATCAAGCCCTTACGAAGTAGCGCGTAAACTAGGGTTTAAGCTTATGTCACTCTAGCAACCCATCATATAATAAATACTCTACAATGCATTCCCTTAGGCCCAAGGATGATGAAGTGTCATGTAGTCTACGTTCACATGACACCACTAAGGGAATCACAACATACATATCATCAAAATATCGAACACACATCAAATTCACATGATTGCTTGCAACATGACTTCTCGTGTGACCTCAAGGACAAAGGTAAATACTCACAAATAATGTTCATGCTCAAGATCAGAGGGGTATTGAGTAGCATAATGGATCTGAACATATGATCTTCCACCAAATAAACCATATAGTACTCAACTACACAAGGTAATCAACAATACTAGTCACCTACATGTACAAATCTGAGGTTCCGGTACAAAGATTGAACACAAGAGATGAACTAGGTTTTGAGAGGAGATGGTATTGTTGAAGATTTTGATGAAGAATGGCCTCCCAGAGATGAGAGGGTTGTTGGTAATGACGATGGATTTGATTTCCGCCTCTGAGAGGGAAGTTCCCCCCATGGAATCACTTCGCCAGAGGGAAAAAGTGCTCCTGCCCAAGTTCCACCTCAAGACAGTGGCGTTCCATCCCGAAAGTCCTCTCTTGATTTTTCCTATGTGAAAACCACTTATATACCAGAATGTGGGATCTAGAGGTGGCCCTTGCTTAGCACAACCCACCAAGGCATGCCAGGGGGGCCTCGCATGCCCTGGTGTATTGTGATCACTAGGGTGGGCCCTCTGGTAGTTATTGACTCCAATATTTCTTATATATTCCATAAATATCCCCGTGAAGTTTCAGCTCATTTGAAGATGCGCAAAATAGGTATCTCCGACATGCTTTTTTAGTTCCAGATTTCCAACTGTCGGTATTCTCCCTCTTTGTGCAAACCTTGCAAATTATGAGAGAAAAGGCATTAGAAATACTCCATGAAGCAGTATTATGCATGAAAACATTGTAAATAAGTAAGAAATCATGATGCAAAATGGACGTATCAGTCCATCACTGATACTTGTGATTTTCGTTGGGTTCTCCATGAAGAGGAACGGGCTATCACAACACAATATGGGTAAGTACTTCAATCAGTTATGAAACCAAGGTTTATCGAACCAATAGGAATATTAATCCTCAACCGTCTTGAACTGTTTCACACAAAAGATCAAAAACTTGCACCCAACACTAGCAAGAGGGTTGTCAATCCCCTTGGTCTTGTTATTTGCAAGCAAATGAGTTGTGTAGATAATTTTAAATTGTAAAATAAAATAAAGCAAATAAATGGCAGAAAGGTATTAGTAGCGTTTGTAAATAAATAAGTGAATAGACCCGGTGGGCATAGTTCTCTCTAGTGGCATCTCTCATAAAAGTAGCATACGGTGGGCAAACAAATTACTGTTAGTCAATTGATAGAAAAGCGGATAGTTATGTGATTTTCATGGCAATGATCATGTGTATATAGGCATCCCTTCCATAAAAAAATAGGCTGACTCCTGCCTGCACCTATACTATTACTCCACTCATCCACTACTATCCTGCATGCATCTAGAGTATTAAGTAAAAAAGAGTAATGCACGAAGAACGATGACATGATTTAGACAAAGTAAACTCAAGCAATATGAATAAACCCCATCATGTTATCCTTAGTAGCAGCAACATAAGGACACAACTTGTCCCCTTCTATCACTAGGATATAGAAACTCGCCAGGCTGAACCTACTGCAATGCACCTCTCTCACCGAAGAAATATCAATCTAGTTGGCCAAACTATTTCAATAGATCAGAGAGAATTACAAACTTATGATGATCATGCACATAAGAATCATATTATATTTTAGAAAAGACCCAAATATTTATCATGAATAATTTCAATATAATCCCACAATTCATCGGATCCTAACAAATGCACCATACAAAGGGATTACATTGGATAGATCAAGGAAAAAATGCGATGAACATTGTATTGAAGATCAAGAGAGAGAGATTGCCATCTAGTACTAGATATGGACCTGTAGGTCTATGTTGAACTACTCACACATCATCATGAGGCAACAAGGTTGACAAAGAGGCCCTCCGTGATCGCTCGCCCCTCTGGCAGGGTGTCGGAATGGAGCTCTAGATGGCCTCCCATCGGAACAGAGACTTGTGGTGGCGTAAAAACTGTTTCTGGACCTCCTCTAGAGTTTTCAGAACATATGCGAATTTATAGGCTAGAGAACAAGGTGGGAGGGCTGCGAGGGGGCTACAAGCCATCAGGGCGCCCCCCATGGCGCGCTTTTTTGGCTTCGAGGGCCCTCGTGCAGCTCCTGGCCTCCTTCCAAAGTCTTCAGGTCTTCTTTTGGTCTAGATAAAATCATCAAAAAAATTTGTGGCAATTGGACTTCATTTGGTACTGTAAACCTGAAAAGTGAAAAACATGCAGAAAACAACAACTGGCATGGGCACTGGGTCAATAGGTTAGTGCTCAAAAATAGTATAAACTGGCAAATAAATGCTCAAAAAGTATCCTAGAATGATAATATGTCATCATGGAACAATAAAAAATTATAGATACGTTGGAGATGTATCAGGCATCCCCAAGCTTTATTCATGTTCGTCCTCGAGTAGGTAAATGAGAAAAACAGAATATTTGGTGTGACATGCTACCCGTTATGTAATCTTTTGCATGTATTCTCAATGAGAAATGATGAATAAGAAAACATCAACATAGCAATACTTATAAATATAAGTAACAAAATCATCAATCTTCCAACGTATACAATCCTCAAAGAATCTTTACCCCCATTCATCTTAATATATTAGCAAGGCATGGCCCCGTCTTCACCACAATAGAAATGTCAAGCACCACTGTGCCCAAGCCAGGCAATTGAATCGTAATTTTTCAATATCCATCAATTTTTTATTCTTCATGCAATACATGAGCGTGAGCCATTCGACATAGCATATAGGTGGAATAGAATATGGTGGTATATATCAAAGTGGTAAAAGGTGGAAAAGATAGTCTCACATCGACTCGGCGTACAGACGGCTTATGGAGGTGTCCGTCGATATATATTGATGCAAGGACTATGGATTGCCATGCAAATTATGCACTAGAGCTATAAGTGTATGAAAGCTCAAATAAAGCTAAGTGGAGTGTGCATCCAACTTGCTTGCTCATGAAGACCTAGGGAATTTGAGGAAGCCCATCATCGGAATATACAAGTCAAGTTTATAATGAAAACTGAATCCCACTAGCATATGGAAGTGACAAAACGAGAGACTCTCTATATGAGGAACATGGTGCCACTTTGAGGCACACCTATGGTAAAGGATAGTAGAAAAGTCCCTTCTCTCATTTTCTCTCATTCATTTCCTTATATATATATATTATATATATATATAGAAATTCTATTCATCACCCAGGGTCTAGAATAAGTTATTCTTCACCCGAGGTAATATTATGTTCGTTTCATAAATAAATTACATTTCAAATGCAAATAGTTATATTTATATTGATTCACTACGTAAAGTTTGACATAAAAAATAAAAATATAAGTCATAAGACCAGACAAATCACATTTTATGTATATTTTATACTATGTTTTATGTTTGTAAATTTACATGACATAAATATTTTTTATGGTGGCTATATATTTTCTTACGGTATCTTTTTAGGTATGGAATACGATAAAATTTACGGAATGTAAAATTATGGTGCATTGATGTGAAAATAGAGAGGGGTGAAGAATAACTATTCCTCATCCAGGGTGACGAATAGTCAATCCCCCCTAAAACTGATAGGATGATATGACTCTATATGAAAGCATCTAGTAATGTACCAGGATGTGCAAAGATCTAGCATGACATGTGTCAAAAATATGATGAACGGTGGCTTTGCCACAAATACTATGTCAGCTCTATATGATCATGCAAAGCAATATGATGATTAACAAACTAGTCATGTGAAGTGATGATGTAATTTGCATGGCAATATATCTCGGAATGGCTATGGAAATGTCATGATAGGTAGGTATGTGGGTGTTTTGAGGAAGATATATAGAGGCTTATGTGCAACAGAGCGTATCATGTCATGGGGTTTGGATGCACCTGCGAAAATTGCACTGATCCTCGAGGTGAAAATGGGCAATGCACGATACCAAAGAGGCTAGCAAAATATGACGAGGTGAGATTGCGTATGTACATGGTTTCACATTAGTCATAAACAACTCATATACTTATTGCCAAGTTTTATTAGTTTTATCACAAATCAAAGTACTAATCGCATGCCCCGTAGGAGGAGGTTGGTAGGAGTTAACCATCGCGCGCCCCCGACTCGAAACAACACTAAGATTTCAACGATGAATAGAAATGCTCACACATCCTCACCATTAATGTTTAATTTTTAGACAAACAAGAAGTTAGCATCTCTTAATATCAATACTTCTATGATTCAACAATTATGAACTCACACCTTTTTCATATTACCGCATCAATGTCATTAACCCAGAATTTCTCTATATGTGCTACATGATTGTTTTGATTATCATTCATTGACTACTTATTATTTTTGGACTAGTTGTATGACCCATGCAAAGTGACATCACTATTTATTAACTCTCAAACAAATATAAGTGAAGAACAAGAGCATATTATTTTTATAAAATCTACACGCCACTGTGCTCAAAAAGTTATAAGTTAAGTACTAGAGCTACTGCTAAGCTCAAAAGACATAAGTGAACCACATAGAGTATTCTAAAAAGTTATGATGAAGGTGTGTTTCTCTCAAATAGGTGTGTCCATCAAACGATGATTGTGGCAAACTAAAAGTAAAAGCAAACAAAAGCAAACGACTAATACGTCCATTTTGCATCATGATTTTATATTGATATTTATTGCATTATGGGCTGTTATTACACATTTTGGTACAATACTCATGCCGTTTCTCTCTTATTTTACAAGGGTTACATGAATATGGGGAATGCTGGCAGCTGGAGTTCTGGACTGGAAAAGGAGCAAATCTGACATACCTATTCTGCGCAACTCCAGAAGTCCTGAAAATCTACGGAGAATTATTTTGGAATATATAAAAAATACTGGGCGAAAGAAATACATCAGGAGGCCCACCAAGGAGCCACAAGCCTGCTGGCCACGGCCACCCCCTGGCCGCGGCTAGCGAGCTTGTGGCCCACCTACCAGCCCACCGGTGCCCATCTTCTCCTATATGGAGGGTTTCGTCGAGGAAAAAATCATCAGAGACCTTTCGGGATGAAGCGCCGCCGTCTCGAGGCGGAACTTGGGCAAAACCAATCTAGAGCTCTGGCAGGGCGATCATGCCGGTGAAACTTCCCTCCGGGAGGGGGAAATCGAAGCTATCATCATCACCAACGATCCTCTCATCGAGAGGGGGTCAATCTCCATCAACATCTTCATAAGCACCATCTCCTCTCCAAACCGTAGTTCATCTCTTGTATCCGGTCTTTGTCTCAAAACCTCAGATTGGTACCTGTGGGTTGCTAGCAGTGTTGATTACTCCTTGTAGTTGATGCTAGTTGGTTTAGTTGTTGGAAGATTATATGTTCAGATCCCTGATCATCACTTATACTCCTATGATTATGAACATGAATATGTTTTCTGAGTAGTTACGTTTGTTCCTGAGGACATGGGATAAGTCTTGTTATAAGTAATCATGTGAATTTGGTATTCGTTCGATATTTTGATGAGATGTATGTTATCTCTCCTCTAGTGGTGTTATGTGAACATCGACTACATAACACTTCACCATTGTTTGGGCCTAGAGGAAGGCATTGGAAAGTAATAAGTAGATGATGGGTTGCTAGAGTGACACAAGCTTAAACCCTAGTTTATGTGTTGCTTCATGAGGGGCTGATTTGGATCCACACGTTTCATGCTATGGTTAGATTTATCTTAATTCTTCTTTTGTAGTTGCGGATGCTTGCAGGAGGGGTTAATCATAAGTGGGAGGATTGTCCAAGTAAGGAAAGCACCCAAGCACCGGTCCACCCACATATCAAATTACCAAAGTAGCGAACGCGAATCAAATGAGCATGATGAAAACTAGCTTGACATGAATTCCCATGTGTCCTTGGGAGCGCTTTGCTTTATATAAGAGTTTGTCCAGGCTTGTCCTTTGCTATAAAAAGGATTGGTCCACCTTGCTGCACCTTTGTTACAATTGTTACTTGCTACCCATTATGAATTATCTTATCACAAAACTATCTGTTACCGATAATTTCAGTGCTTGCACAGAATACCTTACTAAGAACCGCTTGTCATTTCCTTCTGGTCCTCGTTGGGTTCGACACTCTTACTTATCGAAAGGACTACGATAGATCCCCTATACTTGTGGGTCATCAAGTCTCTTTTCTGGCGCCATTGCCGGGGAGTGAAGCGCCTTTGGTGAGTGGAACTTGGTAAGGAAAATTTTTATATAGTGTGCTGAAATTTACTATCACTTATTAGTATGGAAAGTAATACTTTGAGGGGATTGTTCGGGGTATCTTCACCTCGACCTGAAACACAAAGAGTTGTCCCTCAACCTACTGAACCTACTGAAAATATTTATTATGAAATTCCTTCAGGTATGATAGAGAAACTTCTAACTAATCCTTATGCAGGAGATGGAACACTACATCCTAATTTGCATCTAATCTATGTGGATGAAGTTTGTGGATTATTTAAGCTTGCAGGTCTGCCCAAGGATCATGTCAAGAAGAAGTTCTTTCCTTTATCTTTGAAGGAGAAGGCGTTGACATGGTATAGGCTATGTGATGATATTGGATCATGGAGTTACAACCGGTTGAAAATGGAATTTCATCAGAAGTTCTATCCTATGCCTCTAGTTCATCATGATCGGAATTATATTTATAATTTTTGGCCTTGTGAAGGAGAAAGAATCGCTCTAGCTAGGGGGAGGCTTAAGTCAATGTTATATTCATGACCCAATCATGAGCTCTCGAGAGAAATTATTATTCATAATTTTTATGCTCGGCTTTCTCGTAATGATCAATCCATGCTCGATACTTCTTGTGCTGGTTCTTTTATGAATAAAGATATTGAATTCAACTGGAATTTATTGGAAAGAATTAAACGCAACTCTAAAGATTGGGAACTTGATATAGGTAAGGAGTCAGGTATAAATCTTAAGTTTGATTGTGTTAAATCCTTCATGGACACCGATGCTTTTCGTGAATTTAGCACTAAATATGGACTTGACACTGAGATAGTAGCTTCTTTCTGTGAATATTTTGCTACTCATGTTGATCTCCCTAAGGCGAAGTGGTTTAAATATCATCCTCCCATTGAAGTGAAAGTAGTGGAACCTATTAAAGTTGAAGAGAAAATTATTACTTACAATGTTGATCTTGTTATCCCTACTGCTTACATTGAGAAACCACCTTTCCCTGTTAGGATAAAGGAACATGCTAAAGCTTTAACTATGGTTCGTAAGAGTTGTATTAGAACACATACACCCCCTGAAAAAATTAAAGTTGAACCTAGTATTGCTATGGTTAAAGATCTCTTTGTTGATAATACTGATGGGCATGTTATTCATTCTGTGATGAAGCTGCTAGAATTGCTAGACCTGATACTAAGCATAAACATAGACCAGTTGTTGGCATGCTTGTTGTTTCTGTTAAAATAGGAGATGATTGTTATCATGGCTTATGTGATATGGGTGCTAACATAAGTGCAATTCCCTATTCCTTATACAAAGAAATCATGCATGAAATTGCACCAGTTGAACTAGAGGATATTGATGTTACTATTAGGCTTGCTAATAGAGACACTATTGCACCAATGGGGATTGTTAGAGATGTTCAAGTATTATGTGGGAAAATAAAGTATCCTACTAATTTTTTCTTGTTCTTGGTTCCCCACAAGATAATATTTTTCCCATTATATTTGGCAGACCCTTCTTGAATATTGTTAATGCTAAGATTGATTGTGAGAAGGAAATAGTTACTATGAGCTTTAGGGATGTGTCTCATGAGTTTAATTTCTCTAAATTTCGTACAGAACCTCATGAAATGGAATTTCCTAGTAAAGATGAAATTATTGGTCTTGCTTCTATTGTTGTGCCTCCTACTGATCCCTTAGAACAATATTTGCTAGAGCATGAAAATGATATGCATATGAATGAGAGGAATGAAATAGATGAAATTTTCTTTGAGCAGTAGCCTATTTTGAAACACAACTTACCTGTTGAAATACTTGGGTATCCTCCTCCACCCAAGGGTGATCCCGTGTTTGAGGTCAAGCAGTTACCCGATATGTTGAAATATGATTATCTTGATGAAAAAGAGATATATTATGTTATTATTAGTGCTAACCTTTCAGAGCATGAAGAAAAGAGATTATTGAAAACTCTGAGAAAGCACTATGCTGCTATTGGTTATACTCTTGACGATCTTAAGGGCATTAGTCCCACTCTATACCAGCATAAAATTAATATGGAGCCTGACGCCAAACCAGTTATTGATCACCAACGACGACTGAACCATAAGATGAAAGAAGTGGTACGAAAAGAAGTACTAAAGCTTCTGGCAGATATAATTTATCATGTTGCTGATAGTAGATGGGTTAGTCCCGTCCATTGTGTCCCTAAGAAGGGAGGTATTACCGTTGTTCCTAATGATAAAAATGAATCGATCCCGCAAAGAATTGTTACAGGTTATAGAATGGTAATTGATTTTAGGAAATTAAATAAAGCTACTAAGAAAGATCATTACCCCTTACTTTTATTGATCAAATGCTAGAAAGTTTATGCAAACATACTCATTTTTTGCTTTCTAGATGGTTACTCTCGTTTCTCTAAAATACCTGTATCAAGCCAGGATCAAGGAAAAACCACTTTTACTTGCCCTTTCGATTCCTTTGCTTATAGATGTATGCCTTTTGGTTTATGCAATGCACCTGCTACCTTTCAAAGATGTATGATGGATATATTCTCTGACTTCTGTGAAAAGATTCTTGAGGTTTTCATGGATGATTTTTCCGTTTACGAAACTTCATTTGATGATTGTTTGAGAAACCTTGATCAAGTTTTGTAGAGATGTGAAGAAAGTAATCTTGTCTTGAATTGGGAAAAGTGCCACTTTATGGTCAATGAAGGTATTGTCTTAGGGCACAAGATCTCCGAAAGAGGTATTGAAGTTGATAAAGCTGAAGTTGATGCTATTGAAAAAAATGTTTTGACCTACGGATATCAAAGGTATAAGAAGTCTCCTTGATCATGCTAGTTTCTATAGGAGGCTTATCAAAGATTTCTCTAGTATTTCTAGGCCTCTCACAAACCTTTTGCAAAAAGATGTTCTGTTTGTTTTTTATGATGATTGTGTAGAAGCATTTGAAATACTTAAGAATGCCTTGATTACCGCACCTATTATTCAACCACCCGACTGCAACCTACCTTTTGAAATTATGTGTGATGCTAGTGATTATGTTGTGGGTGCTGTTCTAGGACAAAGAGTCGAGAAGAAATTAAATGTTATCCATTATGCTAGTAAGACTCTAGACAGTGCTCAAAGAAACTATGCTACTACTGAAAAGGCATTTTTAACAGTCTTGTTTGCTTGTGATAAGTTTAGACCTTATATGATTGATTCCAAAGTAACTGTTCACACCGATCATGCTGATATTAAGTACCTTATGGAGAAGAAAGATGCTAAACCTAGACTTATTAGGTGGGTCCTTTTGCTACAAGAATTAGATTTGCATGTCATTGATAGAAAGGGTGCTGATAACCCTGTGGCGAATAACTCATCTAGGTTAGTAAATGTTCTTGATGACCCACTACCTATTGATGATAGCTTTCCTGATGAACAATTAGCTATCATGAATACTTCACATAATGCTCCTTGGTATGCTGATTACGCCAATTACATTGTTGCTAAATTTATGCCTCCTAGTTTCACATACCAACAAAATAAAAAGTTCTTCTATGATTTAAGGCATTACTTTTGGGATGACCCACATCTTTATAAATAAGGAGTAGATGGTATTATTAGACGTTGTGTACCTGAGCATGAACAAGAACCGATCTTACGCAAGTGTCACTCCGAAGCCTACGGAGGACATCACGCTGGAGATAGAACCGCACACAAGGTACTACAATCTGGGTTTTATTGGCCTACTCTCTTAAAGGATGCTTGTAAGTTTGTCTTATCCTGTGATGAATGTCAAATAATTGGTAATATTAGTAGATGTCAGGAAATGCCTATGAATTACTCTCTTGTTATCGAACCATTTGATGTTTGTGGCTTTGATTATATGGGGCCTTTTCCACAATCTAATGGGTAAACTCATATTCTAGTTGATGTTGATTATGTCACTAAGTGGGTAGAAGCTATTCCAACTAGTAACGCTGATCATAACACTTCTATTAAAATGCTTAAAGAAGTTATTTTCCTTATTTTTGGAGTCCCTAGATATTTGATGACTGATGGTGGTTCACATTTTATTCATGGTGCTTTCCATAAATTGCTCGTGAAATGTGATGTTAATCATAGAGTTGTATCCCCTTATCATCCTTAGTATAGTGGTCAAGTAGAATTGAGAAATAGAGAGATTAAATTGATTTTGTAGAAGACTATTAATAGATCTATGAAGAATTGGTCTACGAAACTCGACGATGCATTGTGAGCTTATAGAACTACTGACAAAAACCCTATGGGTATGTCTCCGTATAAGATGGTTTATGGTAAAGCATGTCACTTACCTCTAGAGCTAGAAGATAAGGCTTATTGGGCAATCTAATAGCTCAATTATGATTTCATACTTGCTGCTGAGAACAGGTTATTTGACATTAGCTCACTTGATGAATGGAGAACCCAAGCCTATGAGAATGCTAAGTTGTTTAAAGAAAAGGTTAAGAGATGGCACGATAGAAGGATACAAAAGCATGAGTTTAATGTAGGGGATCATGTCTTGCTATACAATTCTCGTTTAAGATTTTTTGCATGAAAACTTCTCTCTAAATGGTAAGGTCCTTACGTCATCGAGGAGGTATACCGTTCCGGTGCCGTCAAGATTAACAACGCCGAAGGCACAAACCCGAAGGTGGTGAGCGGTCAAAGAATCAAACATTATATCTCAGGTACTCCCATAAATGTTGAAAACAATATCATCAATACCATAACTCCGGAGGAGTACATTAGGGAGACTTTCTAGAACGTTTCAGACTCCGAAAAGGAATAGGTACGTGGTACGGTAAGTAAAAAGACTCATGGCAATTTTCATCTGTTTTGGAATATTTAAAAAATTAGGAAAATTTAAAGTAGTCTGAATAGTGCACGAGGAGGCGACAAGCCTGCTCGGCGTGGCCACTCCCCCAGGCCGCGCCCCTGGGGCTTGTGGCCACCTCGTGCACCACCCGGACTCCGTTTACTTATGGCATACTCCTTTG
The DNA here is from genome assembly GCA_022496015.1 of Hordeum marinum. Lineage (NCBI taxonomy): Eukaryota > Viridiplantae > Streptophyta > Magnoliopsida > Poales > Poaceae > Hordeum > Hordeum marinum. Next base: position 72,804,088 of record CM039677.1, read on the forward strand.
GGTCGGTAAAAATTCATTATATAATCTATCGAAGGTTTTAACTCTCATATCATGACAATACCTCCTGTTTTCTTTTTGAGCTATTTCTGCAGCAGATTTAGAGTAATATGTCGTCCCAAGATTCTGATGGGGAGAGCTTCATTTTGCATTATCTTGCCAATCCCAAGCTCTATGGGGACTTGGACCCTTATGGATTGTTCTCGGGGGAGGAACGAGAAGGCAATTATGAGGAAGAAAGCTCGGATCAAGAAGAGGCCTCCCTACTTCAGCCATGAGATATGCACGTGGAGTTCAAGAAATCAAGCTTCCCAAACACAAGGCGAAAACCCAAGGTTCTATTTATCCATTCTCTTTTCCTACAAGAGAGCAAGGAAGAATTATGTCAAAGGATATTGAAGCTCGAGCAGGAAGTGGACGATTTGAGGGAACATAATTTTATGCTTAGGAGGAAACTAGAAAGTCTTCCAACCCCATCAACAACTCTCACATCATCACTTCCGAAGGAAGACAACTAAACACATGGGTATGGACACTCCCCTTGGCTTGTGCCAAGCTTGGGGGAGGTGCCCCGGTATCGTATCACCATCACATCTTTCGTTTTATTTTTATTTTTGTTATCTTTTCTTAGTTCAATCCTTTTGGTTATATCTTGATCTAGTAGAATAAAGTTTTCGTGTGATGTAGTTTTGAGTCTTTGCTTTATGATTCCTCCTATGTAAGAAAGTCCGTGAGTTATATAATGAAAAGTGCTTTTGAGTTGAGGGCCTCGCTTGGTATGATCTTAATCTTGAGAAAGACAAAGTAGAAAGAAGTGTAGAATAAAAGCAAAGAGTACATATGAAAATCTTATGGGGAGTGATGACTTCACATATAAAAAGTATGTCGATTGAAACATGTTGTGGGTTGACAAACATAGCTGTCGGTCATTGGGGCAATTAAAAGGAAGTGATAAGGAAAGAGAGGTTCACATGTAAATATATCATCTTGGACATATTTTATTATTGTGAGCACTCATTAAAATATTATATGTTAAGAACTTGATGTTGGACAAGGAAGACAACATAATGGGTTATGTTTGCTTATTTCCGAATAGAATTTATATTGTTATAGATCCCTTAACATGCGTCGCTTGCTTCCACCTCATATTAGCCAAAACTTCCGCACCAAGTAGAGATACTACTTGTGCATCCAAACACCCTTAACCCAGTTTTGCCATGAGAGTCCACCATACCTACCTAAGAATAGAATAAGATCCTCCAAGTAAGTTTATTTTTGGACTAGTTGTATGACCCATGCAAACAAACATCACTATTTATTAACTCTCAAAGAAATATAAGTGAAGAACAAGAGCAAATTATTTCTATAAAATCTACACACCACTATGCTCAAAAAGCTATAAGTTAAGTACTAGAGCAACTGCTAAGCTCAAAAGAAATATGTGAAGCACATAGAGTATTCTAACAAATTATGATGAAGGTGTGTTTCTCTCAAATAGGTGTGTCCATCAAACGATGATTGTGGCAAACTAAAAGTAAAAGCAAACAAAAGCAAATGACAGATATGTCCATTTTGCATCATGATTTTATATTGATATTTATTGCATTATGGGCTGTTATTACACATTTTGGTACAATACTTATGCCTTTTCTCTCTTATTTTGCAAGGTTTACATGAAGAGGGAGAATGCCGGCAGCTGGAGTTCTGGACTAGAAAAGGAGCAAATCTGAGATACCTATTCTGCGCAACTCCAAAAGTCCTAAAAATCTACGGAGAATTATTTTGGAATATAAAAAAATACTGGGTGAAAGAAATACATTAGGAGGCCCACCGGGGAGCCACAAGCCTGCTGGCCGTGGCCACCCCCCTGGCCATGGCTAGCGAGCTTGTGGCCCACCTGGCAGCCCTCCGGTGCCCATCTTCTGCTGTATGGAGGGTTTCGTCGAGAAAAAAGTAATAAGAGACCTTTTGGGACGAAGCGTTGCCGTCTCGAGGCGGAACTTGGGCGGAACCAATCTAGAGCTCCATCAGGGTGATCCTGCTGGTGAAATTTCCCTTCGGGAGCGGGAAATCGAAGCTATCGTCATCACCAACGATCCTCTCATAGAGAGGGGGTCAATATCCATCAACATCTTCATCAACACCATCTCCTGTCCAAACCCTAGTTCATCTCTTGTATCCGATCTTTGTCTCAAAACCTTAGATTGGTACCTGTGGGTTGCTAGTAGTGTTGATTACTCCTTGTAGTTGATGCTAGTTGGTTTACTTGGTGGAAGATTATATGTTCAGATCCTTGATCATCACTTATACTCCTCTAATTATGAACATGAATATGTTTTGTGAGTATTTATGTTTGTTCCTGAGGACATGGGATAAGTCTTGTTATAAGTAATCATGTGAATTTGGTATTCGTTCGATATTTTGATGAGATGTATGTTTTCTCTCCTCTAGTGGTGTTATGTGAACGTCGACTACATAACACTTCACCATTGTTTGGGCCTAGAGGAAGGCATTGGGAAGTAATAAGTAGATGATGGGTTGCTAGAGTGACACAAGTTTAAACCCTAGTTTATGCGTTGCTTCGTAAGGGGCTGATTTGGATCCACACATTTCATGCTATGGTTAGATTTATCTTAATTCTTCCTTCGTAGTTGCGGATGCTTGTGGGAGGGGTTAATAATAAGTGGGAGGCTTGTCCAAGTAAGGACAGCTCCCAAGCACCGGTCCATCCACATATCAAATTATCAAAGTAGCGAACACGAATCAAATGAACATGATAAAAACTAGCTTGACATGAATTCCCATCTGTCCTCAGGAGCGATTTGCTTTATATAAGAGTTTTTCCAGGCTTGTCCTTTGCTATAAAAAGGATTTGGCCACCTTGTTGCACCTTTGTTACAATTGTTACTCGCTACCCATTATGAATTATCTTATCACAAAACTATGTGTTACCGATAATTTTAGTGCTTGCAAAGAATACCTTACTGAGAACCGCTTGTCATTTCCTTCTGCTCCTCGTTGGGTTCGACACTCTTACTTATCGAAAGGACTATGATAGATCCCTTATACTTGTGGGTCATCAACGACGCTCTAAGCAAAACTCATATCATGTGACGAATAATAATGTAGCTCCAAGTGACATACCGATGGATTAAGACGAAAGAGGGGATGCCATCCGAGGCATCCAAAAACTTAGACGCTTGATTCTTCCTAGAGTATTACCTTGGGGGGACTTGGTGTCGGTGTCAAAACCGGCTGGTCTCGGGTAGCGTGTCCCAAACTATGAGACTAGGATCGACAGTAACAGGAGACGAAGGAAACACGTGTTTACCCAGGTTCTGGCCCTCCAATGGAGGTAATACCCTTCCTCCTGCTTGATTGTATTAATGGCGTAAGGGGTTACAGATTTGATCTACCTCGAGATCATATGTCCACCCTAGATAAGTTGTTCTCTCTCAATACCCTAAAACCCTCTGGCTTATATAGATACCGAGGAGGCCTAGGGTTTACACATGGTCGGTTACATGCCAAAGAGATAAACATGCCTATTTACTACATCAAAAGTAGAGCGCAAGCTGTGCACCTCGAAGCTTCCATCCTGGAAACTAGGCCTTCAAATCATCTAGTGTTCGGCAAGTAGACCACATAGTCCGGCCCATAAACAATAGGTTGGCTATCCGAGGACCCCCTAATCCGAGACTCCCCCAATAGCCCCAAAAATTGCCTCCAATGCCAAGGGTCTTCAGCTCCAATTGATTCGTGAATAGAGTCTTCGTCTTGCGAGGTGAGTTCCTTCCCGCCGAACCATAGTTTGGCCTCCGATGATAATTTGTTTTCCACATAGTGGCATGTCCGAATTCTGTGAGATAAGTTGGCTTTGAAGGCCAAACATCAGGGGGAAAAAGGTAATGTTTCCTGATGACCTTTCTGACGAAAGGTCACAGCCCACCACGACCGATAGGCCAGTTATAGGCATTCGCTACGCGGTTCGATGCCGTTTCCATCCACACGATCTATCAACATGTTGATCGTTTCCCATTTTACACGGGATATACTTAATCACGCGCACGCAACGGGTCATGCGTCTTGGGAAGTGGAGGGATTCACAGCACAGCAAGGGGAGCCCGAATCAGCAGACCTCATAAAAGGAGAAAGAAAACCCCAAAGACCTTTCACGCTCTCCATTCGACTTCTCTGCCTCCTATTCCCTTGCGCCTCCAGAGCATAGATCTAGGTTTCTCCACCTCCGCTCCCGAGCTCAACAATGGCGGGCTCCAATGGCTAGTGGGAAGCTTCCACTGTCACCAATTAAGACATACTCGACCTCAAGAACGCCGGTTACCTCCTCACCAACATACCTCATCGCGCAACAGAGGAGGGCCAATTGATCCCCACCCCAAGCCAGGCGAGTGGGTGGTGTTCATCCCCCACCTCATAAGGGGGTTGAGGTTCCGAATCCACACCTTCGTCAAGGGGTTAATGTTCTTCTACTTCCACGACCTCCCACCGAACTCCATCATGCACCTATCAGCCTTCATCCTCGTCTGCGAGGCCTTCTTGCATATCGAGCCGCACTTTGGGCTCTGGCTACAGGTATCAACATCAAGCCGAAGTGTGTCGGCGGCAAGCACGCCGACTGCGGTGGGGTCGTCATTGGTAAACTCACCAGCGTCGGGTGGCCGACGGGCACCCTCATCGACACCAACAAGGGGTGGTGAAAGGAGTGGTTCTACATCATCGAACCACAAGAATAAGGTCAGCACCCCGCCGCCGCATTCAGATCCGGTCCCCCGACCAGACTGGCTTCATGGCTCAAAAAAGGCCTCGTCTCGGGATTGAGCAAGGAGGTGACCGATCTGTAGAACCACATCCGTTCCTTAATCGAGGACGACATCGAGCTGCCCGATGTGGTCCAAGTGATGCTCTGAAGACGCATCCTCCCCTGCCAGCGCCGGGACACTCCCCTATGGGCTCGAAAACTAGAAGCCGAGCCCACTGTCTGGAACCTCTTCCGCACTATGCGAGAGAAGCTGTGGAAGGCGTTCTTCAAATCAATGAACAGCTGGCCAGTCGAGGAGGAGGACAAGGGCCTGCATGCCTCCAAGCCAGATTCCAAGGTACGATACACCTAGCTTGGTCGGCCTTATTATATAGAAGATCCATAACCCTGTGTCTGATCTGTTTATGTAGAGATGGCTGACGAAAGCCATTAACATCAGTAGTCCGACTCCTTAGCCCGAAGACGAGAGGACCGGGTTGCTAGCCAGGATGCTCATGGAGAAGCCTTACGAGTCTCCCATGAACAAGGAGAAGAAGAAGAAACCAGGTCAGGCTGGCCTTCGCATCAAGGACCAGCCTGATGCTGCATCTGAAGACACCCCTGCCTCCTCAAATCACAAGGAGGCCAAAGAGGAGGAAGAAGAGGAGGAGGAGGTCGAGAGAAAGGCAGAGGCAATTTCCCTCGCGCCAAGAAGAGACCGACGTCTTCGGACGCCCCAGGGCAGGCAGCTTCTCCTGCCCTAAAGAGGGCACGGCAAGTGTGGATGGTCCTGTCCAATAACAACTCGGACTCAAGCTTCGCGTCCGAAGACCCCGACGAGGTTCCACGAAGGAGCCTAAGGGTCAAGCCCCCTCCATCCAGGTTATGATCCTAAGACCCTTCTACCTATATCTAGTAGATTCGGAGATTGCTAACACGCGGGTTATTGGTCCAACAGCCGCCCACGCATCATCTCCATCCAGATAATATCGGACGGGGAGACCCCACCCACCGAACTAGCGAAGAGAGGGGACGCATCGCACCCCACCACTCTGGCGCCATGGAGGACGTCGTGGAGGTGTCCTCTGAGCCTACTCCAATGGAGGCGGACACAGGGGCGAGGGGGAAAGCACCGTGGCCGAGGCTAACGCCTTGGCCGCCAAAGACCAGGGGGCAACGCCCCGTCCGGACACCAAGGAGGCCGGACGGACGGGCAATCAGTCCCTTCCGAGGACATATCCGGAGCTCATTGTACCTCCAGAGGCATCGGTCCAATCCCCGGTGGGTGATTGGGAGATCCGATCATCCCCGGCACCACCGACCAATAAGTGGTCAGCCATGGAGGAGGCTCTCTCGAGCGCCTCCATCCCCAAGGATCATCACACTCTTAAGGGTGCATAAGGGTGCGGTACTACAAAGCGTCCACTACGTTGACAACGGACCGAAGGAGACCTTCAATAGTCTCCTTGCGGGCTTTCAAGTAAGTCACCTGATGTTTTGCTAAGATTTTTTTTAGTCGTATTGTATACATGGCAGCCCCCGAGCCCTAGGTGAGGTGAACAAACTCTCCTAGGTGTCATATCTATAGTTTGGGAAGTGAGTGCTGATGTGATGTATGCATTGCGTGTGTAATGTAGGCTTCGTCATCCGCGGCGACCAAAAATGGCGCTGAGATGGAAGAGCTACATCAAAGCTCGAGCGGTCCGAGGATGAGGTGGAAGCCCTCAACAAGAGGTTCAATGAGGCACAGGGTAAGTCCGAAAATCTAAATACTTTTCCCTAAATACTGTCAATGCAGATTCCTTTTATATAAGGTTTTATCGTGTTGTAGCTTCGTCAAAGGAGATCGAAAAGCTCACAGCGGGCTTCAACGTGCCAAAGATGAAGCGGTCGTGGAGAAGGCAGCGGCCAAAGAAGCGGCCACCACACTCTCCGCCCTACGAGCCACCAGTGATAAACACCAGGCTCGTGTGGCGGAGATACATGATGAACTCAACGATGCTAGCAACAAGTGTGAGGCCTTGTAGCAAAAGAATAAGGCAATCTAGGATGAACTGTCCACCATGAAGCCGGATCTCTAGAAGGAGCAGGTGGACAGACGGTTCTTCGACGAACAAGTTCGCCAAGCCAAGGAGATAGTCGATGGTAAGCCGTACTCCCTAAAGTGCTTATTCTGGGATAGCAGATTCGAAATGCTGGCCCGGGTGTGGCGATCCTCAGGCGCATCCGCCGATCTCCAGAAGAGCGTGGCGGACGCTAATCAGCTGCTCGCCTCGTGGAGAGAGGAAGACGAAGCTCGGACGTTCTAGGCACAGTTCAGAGCACCCGAGCGTCCTCCTCTTCTGGTGGAGTAGCAGAAACAGCTAATGGAGCTGCACCAGATGGTGGAGCCGGCCATCAAGGACCTCTACATCCACTAATGGCCCGGCGACCGACTCCCAGGCAGTTACTTCAGCCTGGTGCAATGACTGATTGCAGCCACACCCCGCCTTGACGCCATCAAGCGCTCCTCCTGCATCGAAGGAGTCCGGATGGCACTTGCTAATGCCAAAGTGCACTGGTCGGGGCTCAATCCGATGAAGGTCTCCACCGACCCGCCGCCACCCGGAAAGAAGCACCGACACCCCAAGCTATACTTCGATGGGTGATGGAGAGTGCACGGGTGATAGCGTCGCAATGTTTGGGTGAAAATTATTTGAATGAGCTTGTAATGTGTCCGAAGACTCATGATAACTTTTAATGATAATAGTATCCACTCTCATATGGTTTTGCATTCCTTTATAACGATTATGTGGTTTCTTAATACTAAAAGATGCGAGTCATCGGCTTCAACCCCCACGTAGATACTACATAGGGTGTCTATGCCAAAGCACTGTGTCCCTTAGCCGTATTATCGGAACCCGAAGGCGGTATAGAGCAGCAGACTAGGCAATCAGACTATAGTGTTTTATTTCTTTCACTTAGCCAGAGGGGCGCAACAAGGATTACGAGAAGCATACAATTAGCTACCGAAGCGTTCTGATGTTCGAATGAACCGTGGCCAAAGCCAGCATCATAATTTATGCACGAAGGGCAGGTTCCTCATACAACACAGAATAACCGTGTGCAAGGATTGAAGTATAACACTTCCAGCTCGGGGTTCATAGATCCGATCACACATACTATGAAAGTTCATTTTCAGCTTTCTCCACTGAGGTGCTTGGCCAGACTATCCGGAAGCACAATTGCAGGGGTGCTCCCTTTGCCCATTTATCCGAACGAGCGGAACGTGAAGGGGGAAGCATAGCAGCCGGGCAACCGAACTTATTGACCAAAGACATAGTTCGGAACTGATGCATATAAAGCGAACGCCAAGACGCCGAACACATAGTAAATAGGGCGATTTTTGTGTTTGAGGCGAGCCCCCAGTACATTAGCCGGTGGCCTTGCGTCGTATCGAACAGATTCACGAGAAGAGGGAGAAAGGAAGAATATGCACCAAAACAGGACAAATGAGGCGAACCTGCACCATGCAATCTTTGCCTTTTCTCAATCAGCTCTTATAATTCGGATTTCCGAAGCATCTGTGTACATGTATGCGAAAGAAAATGAGAAATAAAATCATACAAGAGTAGTTGTACCAGGGGTCCTTAATTGGTAACCTTGATGGGTGATAGTGTTAAGGGAACTGAACTTGCAAACGAAGACTTGAGAAGTCGCCGAACTTGTAGATGAGCTTTACGCCATGGGCAGTGCTTTTAGTGTGGCCTGCGTTTTGTCCGAAGACACATTGAGGGTAGAAGTTCGGGCCAGCCGAACACCCGTCTTATATTTCCCCACCGCTACCATGGAATTTTAAGTGCGAAGTTGTGCCTCCGTGGCACGTACTTTGCTGGTCTTAGGATTGTGCGGTGGGGGCGAGTCCCTATTGAGGGGAGGAGGGAGGATCCAAGTTTTTGGTCTGAAACCGAACTCGATTCCTCGCCTTTCGTGCCTTTACGGTGAATGCCGAAACTTGCCGGCCATCATTGTAGCTGAATTCGGCCACCAGTGCCAGTGCATGTTCCTTAGTTCTAAGGGACCGCTCTGTATTGCCATTAACAATGATGACCCCCTTGGGGCCCGACACCTTGAGCTTGAGCTATGCATAATGCGGGACTGCATTGAAACGAGCGAACGCCGTCTGGCCAAGCAGCGCGTGATAGCCGCTGCGGAAGGGCAAAATGTCGAAGATCAAGTCTTCGCTGCGGAAGTTATCGGGCGAGCCGAACACAACCTCCAGGGTTACAGAACCCGTACATCGGGTCTCAATGCCTGGTATTACTCCCTTGAAGGCGGTGCTGCTGGGTTTGATCCTTGAGGGATCTATACCCATCTTTTTTACCGTGTCTGAGTAAATCAGATTAAGGCTACTTCCTCCATCCATTAGGACTTTAGTGAGGTGATACCCATCTACAATAACATCTAGGACGAGGGCAGCCGAGCCCCCATGATGGATACTGGTCGGGTGGTCGCACCGGTCAAAGGTGATCGAGGATGCTGACCATGGGTTATACTTCGGAGCTACGGGCTCCATAGCATAGACCTCCCGAAGGTCCCACTTCCTCTCCTTCTTAGGTATGTGGGTGGCATAGACTTCTGGAGGGAATTTCTTTGGTCCGCCACCAGTTGGACCCCGAGGTTCATCCTCATCCTCGCTGGGAGAGCTCTTGCCTTGGTCCTGGGGCGGTATCTTGGTGACCTGCTTAAACACCCAACAATTGCAGTGTGTGTGATTGGCGGGCTTTTTCGGAGTCCCATGGATCTGGCAAGGCCTTTCCATAATCTTTTCCAGCTAAGTGGGTCCGTCGCGCTTGCCTTTAGGGGGCTTCTTCCGCTGCCCAGGTCAGGAATTGCGGAATCCGGCATTAACCGTCATGTCATCGGCATCGTTACTATTGTGTTGGCGTTTATTCTTATATTGCGCTTTGGCTTGGAGTTGCCATCCTAGGCTTCAGGTGCCACGGGATCTTCAGAATTATGGTTGCGTCTAGCCAGCTAGTTATCCTCGCCTGCACAGAAGTGGGTCATGAGGGAGGTAACGGCGGACATAGTTCGAGGTTTGTCCTGGCCTAGCTGGTGGGCCGGCCATTCGTCCCGAATATTGTGCCAGAAGGAGGCTATGGCCTCAGCATCCGAGCAGTCGATGATTTGGTTCTTCTTAGTCAAGAACCGATTCCAAGACTGTCAAGCGGATTCACCTGGCTTCTGAACGACGTTGCTTAGATCGGAAGAGCCTGGCGGGAGGACATAGGTCCCCTGGAAGTTAGAGCGGAACGCGTCTTCCAGGTTTTCCCAGCATCCTATGGAGTTTTCAGGGAGGTTGTTTACCCAGTGCCGAGCTAGCCCGTTAAGCTTAATAGGTAGGTATTTGATTGCATGGATATCATCTCTTCGTGCCATGTGGATATGGAGGAGGAAGTCCTCGATCCATATAGTTGGGTTAGTGGTCCCATCATACTGTTCTATATTCACAGGTTTAAACGCTTCGAGAAAATGATGTTGCATTACCTCGTCTGTGAAGCACAGTGGGTGAGCGGCGCCTCTGATCCGTGCTATGTCATGCCTATAGTCGACATCTATATGGGTCCGGTCGCGTTCCCGGACTCTGTGGTTTTGGTCGAACCATGGTGTATACTCTCCCTGTCTATCCGGTGAGTAATCTCTGCATCCGTAGATGGATCTTGTGCGGCTTGCTCTGTGATCTAGGTCATCGCACAGGTCGAACCTGTCATTGGGTTCGAATGTCTCCTTACCCCGTCTTTGGGGCATCGCCGGTACATAACCGGTCTCATTGGCCGCTCTATCACGCCCACGAGGAGGGTGGTCCGGCCTATCATATGTGGTATGATGCGGAGATAGAGTATCAGTGAGATCATCTTCAAATTGTGGCAGCAGCCTTCTCCGAGGGTAGCTTTTGGGCTGGTTTGACAGACCAATGTCATATACTTCGTCGGCCGAGAGGAATTTTGTCCATCAATCATCGAGGTCGGCCTGTTCGGCTTTGAGTTGCCGCTCTTTGGCCTTTAGGCTGCAAGCTGTTGCTATGAGCCACTGGCTGATTTCTTCCTGATCTTCGAGGTTATCAGGGATGTACAAGTCATCGGCTTCCGGTATATCTTCCTCCTTGATAGGGGGAAGGTAATCGCCGCCCTCGAGGTCATTGGCGGTATCAGGGTCGTTTTGATCCTCAGGCTCTTCCGGACCCTCAAACAGGTGCTCGGGGATGTCGGGATTGGCGTGATCGACAGGGGCATTATCTTCCCTGTTGCTGATAATAGATCTTCTTCCCTTTTTGCTTTTGGACTGCTTATGTGATTTCCGGCGCCTAAATGGCGCATCACCCGATCTATCACCGCTGTTGTGAGGCGCATTCTCGCCGTCGGTGGCAGGAGTGTCCACAATGTAAACATCGTACATAGAAGTGGCGGCCCAACTCCCGGTATTGACGGGGGTGGGAGCACGGTCCTCTTCATCCATCTAATCTGCCTCCTCGGAGGCATAGTCTAGTATGTAGGTTAAGTCTTCGACGGTGGGTGGGTCGAAAATCTGTCCCTGCCCGAACTATAACTAGACTGGGTGCAGATCGGGGCTGGATCGTCGGTGAACCTCATCTACAAGAATTACTCCAAAGCCTCGTTAACCGCTGAGGGCCAGATTGGGTCTAGCTATTCGAAACTCGCTGAGTCAACCCCCATGAGGCCCGCCCGTGGGGAGTGTTCGGCACGAACACATGTTCGGTCCAATGGCTTGATGGCCAGACCGAGATGAGAGATTGGACTACCACCATGGGAGATCGATATGTCTCCAATGTATCTATAATTTTTGCTTGTTCCATGCTATTATATTATCATTATTGGATGTTTTACAATCATTTTACTACAACTTTGTATTATTTTTGGGACTAACCTATTAACATAGAGCCCAGTGCCAGTTCTTGTTTTTCACGTGTTTTGGGGTTTTACAGAAAAGGAATATCAAACAGGGCCCAAATGGAATAAAAATCCACGATGATTTTTTATGGACTAGAAGAAGCCCAAGGAGAGTTGGAGTTGGGCCAGGGGAGCCACGAGGCCACCACAAGCCTGGGGGCACCCCCCTAGGGCGCGTCCTCTTGGCTTGTCGTCACCTCGTGGCCCATCCTGACTTGTTTTCACTGCCATAAATTCCTATAAATAGAGGAACCTCCGAAAATAAACCTAGATTCCGCCGAAAGCTTCCAGAGCCATGAAAACCCAATCGGGAGCCCGTTCCGGCACCCTACCGAAGGGGGAAACCATCACCGGAGTCCATCTTCATCATCTCAACACTCTCCATGACGAGGACAGAGTAGTTCACCCTCGGGGCTGAGGGTATGTACTAGTAGCTATGTATTTTATCTCTCTCTCTCGTGTTCTTGAGATGGCACGATCCTGATGTACCGCGAGCTTTATTGATATAGATGAATCATATGGAGTTTACCTCTCCCTATCTTGTTGTGATGAATTGAGCTTTCCTTTTGAAGTTTTCTTATCGAATTGAGTCTTTAAAGATTTGAGAACACTTGATGTATGTCTTGCGATGGGATATCCGTGGTGACAATGCAATGTTATATTGATCCACTTGATGTATGTTTGGGTGATCAACTTGCGGGTTCCGTGACCATGGGAATCTATGCATAGGGGTTGGCACACGTTTTTTTGTCTTGACTTTCCGGTACAAACTTTGGGGCACTCTTTGAAGTTCTCTGTGTTGGATTGAATATGATGAATCTGAAATTATGTGATGCATATCGTAAAAGCAAGCCCACGGGTAATTGTGGTGACATTGGAGTATCTAGGTGACACTAGGGTTTTGGTTGATGTGTATCTTAAGGTGTTATTTTAGTACGAACTCTAGGGCTGTCCATGACATGTATAGGGATAGCTCATAAGATTAATCAGAAAAGATAACTTTGAGGTGGTTTCGTAACCTACAATAATTTCTTCGTAAGTTCTCTGCTATTTGTGACTTTGGAGTGAACTATTTATCGCACGAGAGGTACTTACATATGATTCAACTATGCCAATATTTTTGAGAGAAATTGCGCTAGTGGAAGTACGAACCCTAGGCCTTGTTTCCAAGCATTTATACAACATTTTGCTCGCTGTTTAATATTTGTTACCTTGCTGTTTTTATATTTTCATATTACAAAAACCTATATCTACCATCCATGTTAAACTTGTATCACCATCTCTTCGCCAAACTAGTGCACCTATACAATTTACCATTGTATTGAGTGTGTTGGGGACACAAGAGACTCTTTGTTATTTGGTTGCAGGGTTGTTCGAGAGAGACCATCTTCATCCTACACCTCCCATGAATTGATAAACCTTAGGTCATCCACTTGAGGGAAAATTGTCGTTGTCCTACAAAACTCTGCGCTTGGAGGCCCAACACGAGTCTACAAGAAGAAGGTTTTGTAGTAGACATCAAGCTCTTTTGTGGCGCCATTGCCGGGGAGGTGAGTGCTTGAAGGTATATCTTTAGATCTTGCAATCAAATCTTTTAGTTTCTTGTTTTTCACTAGTTTGGTTTTATAATATAAAACTACAAAAATGGAATTGAGGTTGCCTCATATGCTTCATCTTTTTAATGTCTTTCGTGAAAATGATGGAAAGGAAAATTGTGCTCAAGTGTTAGAAGAAGAAGTTATTAAAATGTTTGGCACTAAATCTTTGAGTGATGAGCATGATTGCAATGTTGTTAGTATTAATTCTTTGAATATCCATAGTACTAATGATGATTGCACTTGTCATGATAAAAATATTTCTTATAGGCATCTCAATTTTTTGTGTAGTGCATAGAGTTTGTCAAGACATGCCTAAAAGGAAAGATAGATTTTGTAAGAGGCATAATATTTATAAACTAAATGGTTGCAAGAGAGGCTATATGTTTGTGCTGAAAGACTTAATATTTCTCGTCGTCCTTGTGAACTTTGCAATGAAAGTGGTCATTTTAATTTCCAATGTGAATTATTTCCTGATCGAATTGTGTCCAAAAATTGTGATAACCTCATTACCCTTGCGCATCACAATGAACTTAGTCTATTCTTGGGGTATGAATAAATGAAACATGAAACTAAGGATGTTCCAGCTTGGGTTCTCATGAAAATGATTGATTTTGATCTAAATGAAATGTATATGTATTGTGTGGTAAATTTCATTGAGAATCCTTATATTGCTAATTACTTAAAGACAAGAGAACAAATACAATAGGAAGATAATACTAATGAAGGAGAAGAGGTTTCCAAATATCCTCCTATTTTTCTTTATGATAAAATAGTTAATGAGGAGAAGCTTTTTATTCAACCAACCTCTTCAAAAAGAAGTTTGGAGGAATTAAATAAAGCCACACAAATGTGGTGAGGAAGAAGAAAAGAAGGAAAATTAAAGGTAAAGAGGTATCTCTCCCAAATAATCTTGCTCCCATTATTGATAGGCCACATGAGAATGAATCAAAAATAGTTGTGGAAGATGGTACACTTGAGGATGATTTTGTTATGCCTACTACTTGTTGTGATAATTATGTTTGGTAAGATAATGATACTTGTTATAATCTTGAAAATATTTATGGCACCAACTTGGAGGTTGACGATAATAATTTCTATACTATTGGTGTTATTCATACCATTAATGATGAGAGTGATTATGTTTATGAAATATAAAGCCACAAATGTTTGATGAAAATGACATGTTTGAGAATTTATTTGCTAAAAATAATGTTTGTCCGAAGCTTGGGGATGGTATGCTTAATGAAGATGATCTTTTTATTCCCCCTACTTTGAATGATCAAATTTGTTATAACGATTGTGTGCCTCCTACTTATGATGATTATTGTGATGGCACTTATGCAATGAGAAAGAGTGATGATTACAATTATGATACTTGTCATAATTATGAATATCCTTTTACTAAATATTACTCTTTTAGTGTGGAACCAACTTGTAATATTCAAGTCTTTTATGATACTCCCACTATTAGTCATGAGAAGAAATTTGCTTATGTGGAGAGTAGTAAACTTTCTATGTTTGTAGATCATGAAAATAATGCTTTATGTGCTGGTTATATTGTGGAATTACTTCATTATGCTACTAAAAATTATTATGAGGGAGGAACATATGCTTATAGGAATTGCAATAATATCAAGTTTCCTCTCTGTGTGTTCAAATACTTGAAGATATGCTTGTTTTCCCTTCCTATGCTAGAAGATTCTTGCTCCCATAAATTGTTTGCCCAAAAAATCCCTTTGCATAGGAAGTGGTTTAGACTTAAATGTGCTTGTCATGATATTCATGATGCACTTTTGCATGTTTCAATTATTATTCCTATGTGAGCATCATTGAAATCATCATGTCTAGCTAAAAGGCATTAAAGAAAAGCGCTTGCTGGGAGACAACCCAACCCTTTTACTTTATATTTTTATGCTTTCACATGATTAATATACTTTATTAATCATGTTTTGTGTCTTTTATTCCAATAAAGTGTCACAGTAAAGCCTTTGGGATAGTATGGAAACTTGTTTGTTTGATTCTGTGCAAAAACAGAAAGTTTTGCGTCCCGTATATGAATTATATGATTTTACTCGAGATTCACAAAATTCTGAAATTTTTACAAAACATTTGTATACCAATTACTTGAGTTTTCCTATTTTTCAGAATTTTTAGAGTCAGTGAAGTATGGTGATCATTCAGATCTTTACAGACTGTTCTGTTTTTGACAGATTCTGTATTGCATGCATAGTTTGCTTGTTTCAAGTGTTCCTATAGCTGATATTGAGTAATATAAATTGTTGAAATGATGTAATACAGTAGTTATCATGTGGGAACAATTATTAATATTGTCTTGACAGTACCTAAGTGAATGATCTATATTTACTACACTAACCCATCTCTTGAAGTTCCGTTAAGTTTTGTGTGATTGAAGTTTTCAAGTTTTGGTTAGACACCGATATGAGGAGAATAAGGAGTTACAAGAACCTAAGCTTGGGGATTTACAAGTCACCCCCAAAGTAATATCCAAGGAAGACTCAAGCGCCTAAGGTTGGGGATGCCCCGGAAGGCATCCCCTCTTTTGTCTTCAACACTATCAGTACATCTTACTTAGAACTATATTTTTATTCGTCACATAATATGAGTTTTTCTTTGAGCGTCATTTTATTTTGTTTTTATATGTTAGGTGTTATTTATAATATATATTTTCAATAAAATATCCAAGAATTGCCTTTAGGATGCTTGAATTGCATGTTTGATGTGTGCTGTGTAAAAACAAAAACTTATGCTATAGTGTTCGAATTTTAGTATTTTTATGGAATGTGGTAAGTTTCTAAAAAATTTATACAGTATTTTAATATAAATTTTATAGAATTTACTAAATTGTTTTAATTTTTTGAGTTACATAAGTACACTGTTTTCATAAATTTCTACATACTCCTCTGTTTGGGAAGATTGTTGTCATAGTTTTGTTATCTACTTATCCTATAGTTTCCATAGCCTATATTGGTAGATATAAATTGTGGAAATGATATTATACATTACCTAATGTTTGAAAAAATTTATGCAACTTGTCTTGGCATCACATGAAGTGTTGATTTATTCTTATGTGTACTAACTTATCTCACGAGTTCTTTTCGAGTTTTGTGTGGATGAAGTTTTTTGAGAATAGGTGAAACCATGATATGAGAGGATTGAATGAGATACAAAATCTCAAGCTTGGGGATGCCCAAGTCACCCCAAGTAAATATTTCAAGAAGTCTCAAGCATATAAGCTTGGGGATGCTACGCATCCCATCTCTCTTCATCAACAATTATCAGTTTGCCTATGTTGAGCCTAAATTTTAATTCGTTCACATGATGCATGCTATTCTTGGAGTGTTATTTTTTTTGTTCGATCGCTGTTTAATAAAATTCTTAAGATCTTAAAATATTAATTAAGGGTGAGATAGTCTTCACATAGCTACTTAATTGTTGGACTACTCATTGATCTTCACTTATATCTTTTGACAGTAGCTTGTCATTTCCTCTCATGCTTCACTTATACCTTTGTAACATCCCAAAATTTCATTTTGGAATGTTATGAATATAGCTATGCATCCATCATCATCATTGCTTGATTTTATGAAATAGTTGAAATGCCTTTTCTGACTTTCTGAAAGTCCTTTCTACTTTTCACTAAGTTGCTTTCACCTATTTGAAATTTTGGTTAAAAGTTCAAATAAGAGAGGAGGAACATGACACTCCACACCAGGGACTAATTGGTGGTTTATTTGAACAATAATAACCAGGGGTTATTTTGAAAATATTTGCAAAAAGGGTTTAAAAACAATTAGGTAATTTCTGAAAATATTATTTTTTCAAATGTTCAAATGACAGAATAGAAATGTTCATTAAATAGCATTTATTATTCTGTTAATTTCGATATATAATACCGCTATATTTAGAGTCGATTTGAGTGCTTTAAAAGCTTTTGAATGTCTCTGGAAAATTATTAAAAAGAAAAGGTAACCGTTTAAGGTATTAAACGGGCCGGCCCACGGCAGTTATTCGCGCTTTTACTACCGACCGGCCGACCGCGCGTAACGGACACGTCCCCTTTCGCTGACACCTGGCCCCACCTCGTTTGCTCGTAATGACTGAAAGGTCATCTCCTCCCCCCCCCCCCCGCGCGCCGGACCCGATGCCGGCCATTTCCTCCCCTCGCCGGATCTCTCAACTCTCTTAACTCCCTCTCGCTCCCCGCACCCCTATAAGTACCGGCCAGCCCCTCTCTTCATTCTCCCCCCTAGCCCCCTCTGTCCCTCGCCGGAAGGCTACGCAATTGCTCGCCGGAGCTCCCACCATCACCGGACCTCGCCGTCGACCGTAGCCACCGATTCCGTCCACCATTCCACCCACCGTTGCCACCAATCGACTTCGGAGAACCGTCGCCGTCGCCCGGACCACTTCCCCGTATTCCCCGACCACCGGAGCGCCTCGCCGTCGCATTCGCCGCTTCCGGACTCGCCGGAGACCCCGACGCCGGCGACCTCTTAACACTGTGAGCATCCCCACTCGTTCGATCTGTAATCGACGACCCAGATTAGATCGGATTTAATCCAAACCGTTTTCCTTTACGGACCGGTCGCCCACCCGTAATCCCCGAGCGCACACCCCCCTTAGCCAATCGGACAGCACCACGTAACCCCCCTGACCGTCGCAAATCATTTTTTCTTTTTCTGTTTTTGTTTTAATTAACAGAATGTTTTCAAAATTTGTTTTGCTTATATCTTTTAATCTATTTAGTGTTTTGAATTGATTCTTTTTGCAGTAGCTCACATTTTTCATGTAGTTTCACCCTGTACTTTTAAATTTCAAATTTGAACTATAAAATTTGAATCTAATCAAATTTGCTCAAAATCTTCAAATCTGAATAACTAGAGTTTGAAAATAGATTTTGATATGAATCTTTTTGCTACTGTTTGGTATTAGTTAGGACTACCTTCATGCTTAGTTTGAAGATTTTTAGGGTATATTTGAGTAGTGTTTTAGCTATAAACAGAATCTGCTTAGTATTATAATATAGTTTTATAAACTCAATTTTAATTAGTTTGATTTAGAATTGGTTTTATTTGTTTATTAGGTTCTGTTAGTAAACATTTAGTGTTTTCACTCACTGATAATAAAAATATAAATTTGCTTAGTTTAATTTTATTTAACATAGGAATCACAACTTCTTTTCAAATAGGCATAATTTGATCAAAACAACTAACTAGTAATAGTTTTGTTTTCAAACAAAGTTTTGTATATTTTAATTCTGTTTTCTAAGACAGATTTAATTGTAAATTATTTTCTGTTAAGAACATGTTTTACAAATAAATAATAAGTTTAGTTTTTCATTCTTTTGTTAATATAACTATAGTTGATTCATATTGTGTTTATCACAAACTTGTATAAACTTTACTAAACTTTTCCCAACAAACTTAAATT
This sequence comes from Hordeum marinum, assembly GCA_022496015.1. Taxonomy (NCBI): domain Eukaryota; kingdom Viridiplantae; phylum Streptophyta; class Magnoliopsida; order Poales; family Poaceae; genus Hordeum; species Hordeum marinum. The sequence goes on from CM039677.1 coordinate 72,822,843, forward strand.
GATTATATTCTGTTTATTAATAAAATATTCTATTTATTCCTTGCTGACAACAATTGTTTTGTTATTACAAATGGTTTCATTATGTCAGTAGTGTTTTCATTCCTCACCTTTTGAAAACAAAACTTTGTGTGTTTTCTTACTTGAGATTTGTGCATTGTTTTGTCTTGATTGTTTACTAGTTCTTGGTTGATGTTTGTGAGTTACAATATTCTGTTGTATGCTTATTGAGTGCTTGTTTGCTTCGTTAGATTATCCGGAGTGCGAAGCTTGTTACTTAGAGTCACTCACGTACGAAGATCCTCAATCAGGCAAGTCACTTTGACCATGTTTACCCATGTTTTATATGCATTAGTTCTACCATCTCCCCAATTGCATGCAAGATAGGTTAGTTGGAAACTTGGTTACATTGTACTAGTATCATGTGGTAGGTACCCCCCTCAACCTCTTGACACATTGGCCCCGGGGAAACGTTGTTTTACCTTTTGCTATGCTATTAGTAGACGGGGTTGGTTGTGTGATTCATGAGAGTTGAGAGAGTTAATAATTTCAAGACCTACATAATGATCAAGATTTAAGACTCCGAGTTTTCAACATACCTCTGGGTGGATGATGGTTGAATGGCACCCTGGAGAAACCAGTGGATTTGCCAAGGTGATGCTGGAGATGGCCAGTATTCACGCGGAAAGGTCCACCCAGGCACAAAGAGATGGATGGATGCTTTAAAACCCAAGGCTTACCTGCACAGCCACAAGTCATTATGGGCTCTGGCTTGGTTGGATATCGTGGTGACCCTGGACAGGCGGTGCTACGAGAGGTAGAAGAACGGTAGGAAAGGATGGGTACCGAGAGAGTCACAGGTAAACCCTTTGGAAGACCATGTTTTGGTCATACGTTTCTCAAACACCCTGAAGTGTGAGAAATCAAACGGAGGCGACCAAATCTTGTGGGGAACGTGTGCAAAACTCTGCAGAGTACTTAAACCTAATCGATTAGCCGTGTCCACGATCATGGACGACTTGAGCCAAAGGAATTGAAACTTCCGGAACTCTCAACACAATTAATAATGATGATGTGGGTATTAATAATTTTGGGAATGAGAATTGGTTGGTGGAACCATCTCATTAATCAACCAACTTAGTAATGTTTTGCTTAGCCCCTTTTCTTGATGTAGGAAAAATTGGCTTTACGCAAAACTTACCACCCCACCTGCCATATATGCATATAGACTAGCTGATTATTTTCACACCTCTACTGTGACTTTGCCGGCATATTCCATATGCTGACCTACACGGCTGCAACGTATCATGTTGCAGAGTACTTTTCCGACCAGGAGTGAGGACACGCTCTATGCTCAGTGAGATGCCCTTGGAGTCAGATGGACTCATCTACCTTCGACGCTTCCGCAAGATTTAGATATTCTCATGAGTTGGCTTTTAGCCACTTTATTGTAATTTTTATTGTAATAAAGGACTCGATATGAGATTTTGATTAATATAATGTTGTGTATTTCCCTTTGATATATACATTGATGTACCGTGTGTGTACCAGCATGATCTTGGGATGGTACAGAAACACCGGAGATTCGACCTTTCAGGTCGGGTCGCTACAACCTTTTTGAGGGATGAAATATTTTATGCTCATGTGATTCATTTAAAATTGTTTGAGCTTGTAGGAAAAACAATGGCAATACACGAAACTAGTCCCAAAGTGATAGATATCCAAGGAGGATATAATAAAAACTTTCATGAAGATCATGGGACAAATTAAACTTGATTCTTTGTAATGGTTTTGAAACATGATGATAGTAATATATGAGTCATGTTAGTGAGTAATTATGCTTAGTAATAATATTAGTGTTAAGGTTTGTTTTTCCCTATGCATGCATGAAAGTCAATAGTTATGAAATGAAGTTACATCCTACTTGTGGTGCATTATTCGGTGTTAGTTATGACTCAATGCTTTCTTATGTGATTTTTCGTTCCTCGGTTTGGTTGCTTCCCAATCTATTTGCTAGCCTTCATTTGTACTAAGTAGAAATACTACGTGTGCATCCAAAATCCTTAAACCAAGTTTTGCCTTATGAGTCCACCATACCTACCTACATGCGGTATTTCCATGCCGTTCCAAGAAAATTTGTATGTGCCATCTCTAAATATGCAAAATAAAATTTCTCTTTTGTGTGCCCATACCGCTCATGAAATGGTGGGGAGTATACAATATTTTTCCATGCTAGGTGTGTTATTCTCACGATATGTGTTGATTCACTATCATTCACGAGAAAGCGTAGGTCGATGCTTAGTTGTTTGAGATTTGTATTCTCGATGTTTGACATTGATTGAATAAATGAATGAGTGTTTGGTGTGATATGTTTGTTGCATTGCATATGGGTAGTGAAATTCTTCTAGACCCTTGTTCTATTCTAATTCTCATCCCTCTGAACACAGCAAGATGCCTCCACGACGTGAGACCGACTTCACTTTCCCGCCGGAACTCACTCAACTCCTTCAGCAACAGAATGCACTGATGCAGTTATTGATTCAGAATCAGACCAACAACCAGAACAACAACAACCACCATCCACCCCAGACTGACAATCTCACCCGTTTTCTGAGGTTGAACCCTCCAACTTTCTCCAGCAGTACTGAGCCCATTGTGGCAGATGACTGGCTCTGTAAGATGGAGAGAGAACTTTTCACTGCTGGATGTACTGATGCTGAGAAGGTGCGATTTGCCGCACATCAACTTGAAGGACCAGCAGCTTCATGGTGGGATAACTACACCACCACTTATCCTATTGCAGATGTGACTTGGGAGCAGTTCCAGCAAGCTTTCCGCACCGCACATGTTTCAGCTGGAGCCATGAGTCTGAAGAAGCGCGAGTTCTGCAACTTGCGCCAGAGTAATCGCTCTGTGGCCCAGTACGTGGACGACTTCAACACATTGGCACGTTATGCACCAGGAGACGTGGCCGATGATGCGGCCAAGCAAGAGAAATTTCTGGAAGGACTCAACGATGAGTTGAGCATGCAGCTGGTAGTGGCTAATTTCAACAACTACCAAGAGCTGGTGGATAAGGCACTTATTCTGGAAGGTAAACAACAGCAGATTGAGAACCGCAAGAGGAAGTACACTCAGGGGAAGTTCAACTCTGGAGCTCATCAGAAGCTTCGCTACTCCCCGTACTCAGGGAATACCGGATCAGGAAACAGTAAGTTTGGAAAACACACTCATGCTGTGCACAACCATGGAGGCCACCATCATGGAGGAAATGGGAACAACCGTCTCAACCATGGCAATTTCAAGACTGACAATGGGAATGGGAACAACAACCAGCACCGTCAAGTTCCTGCTTAGAAGGATCTGAGTCACATTACCTGTTTCAAGTGTCAGAAGACAGGGCACTATGCTACTGAGTGTTCCCAGAGCAAGCAAGGCAGTGGAAACAGCAACAACAACGGCAATTCCGCAGCCAAGAAGCCAAACCTTTTTGCTCGTGCCCAGGTGAACCATCTCGACATGGAAGAAGTCTATGATCAACCCGAGACTGTGGTTGGTAAGTTTTTATTGCATTCACGTCCAGTTACAGTACTTTTTGATTCCGGTGCAACTCATTCATTCATATCAAGGGTAGTTGTGGATAAGTATGGTTTGCCGACCAAAACCCTTAGTCAGCCCATTAAGGTCAGTTCCCCAGGAGGTATGATGATGGCAGGGATAGGATGCCATGCCTTGAAACTCAATATAGGAAACCATGTTTTTCCCACCGATCTCATCGTCTTAGAATCCTAGGGATTGGATGTAATCCTAGGCATGGATTGGATGACCAAGTATGAAGGAAATCTTGATTGCCCTAGCAAGTCTATTTCACTCACCACCCCGGAGAACAAGAGGATTAAGTATGTATCCCGACGCACACGTATGAGTGCTAGGTTAAATGCCCTCACAGGAGTTGTTCAGGAGGAAGTACCTATGGTAAAAGATTATCTGGATGTATTTCCGGAAGAATTACCAGGAATGCCACCAGATAGGGAAATTGAGTTCCTAATAGAGCTACAGCCAGGGACAGCACCAATTTCCAAGAGACCCTATCGGATGCCCGCAAATGATCTGTTGGAAATCAAGAAGCAAATTAAGGAGTTATTGGACAAAGGTTATATATGCCCCAGTTCTTCACCTTGGGGAGCCCCAGTTCTTTTGGTGGAGAAGAAGGATAAAACCTTGAGAATGGTAGTCGATTATCGTGCCTTGAACGAGGTGACTATCAAGAACAAGTACCCTCTGCCGATGATTAATGATTTGTTTGATCATCTCGTAGGAGCCAAAGTATTCTCCAAGATTGATCTTCGATCAGGGTATCACCAGTTGAAAATTCGTGAACAGGATATACCCAAAATAGCTTTCACCACGAGGTATGGCTTGTATGAGTATACGGTCATGTCTTTTGGATTGACTAATGCTCCTGCCTACTTCATGAATTTGATGAACAAAGTATTCATGGAATACCTAGACAAGTTTGTTGTGGTGTTCATCGATGACATTCTGATATTCTCCAAGAACGAGGAAGAGCATAAGGAACATTTGCGTTTAGTTCTGGAGAAGCTGAGAGAGCATCAACTATATGCCAAGTTCAGCAAATGTGAACTTTGGCTGACGGAAGTCGGATTCCTTGGACATGTTATTTCCGGAGATGGAATAGCAGTGGACCCTACTAAGGTTGAAGCCGTCACCGAGTGGAAGTCCCCTACCTCAGTTAAGGAGATCCGCAGTTTCCTCGGACTTGCCGGATATTACCGGAGATTCATTGAGAATTTCTCAAAGATTGCCAAGCCCATGACAGAGTTGTTGAAGAAAGAATCTAAGTATGTTTGGACTGAGGAATGTGAAGCCAGTTTTCAGGAGTTGAAGAAACGTTTGGTCACAGCCCCGGTGTTGATTTTGCCCAATATTCGGAAGGACTTCCAGGTTTACTGTGATGCTTCACGTCAAGGACTTGGAGGAGTACTTATGCAGGATGGAAAAGTTGTAGCCTATGCATCCAGACAACTACGACCTCATGAGTTGAATTATGCCACGCATGATTTGGAACTAGCAACCGTAGTGCACGCACTCAAGACTTGGAGACATTTTCTTATCGGAAATAGTTGTGATGTTTACACCGACCATAAGAGCCTGAAGTATATCTTCACGCGGAAAGAGTTGAACCTCAGACAGAGGAGATGGTTAGAGTTAATCAAGGACTATGACATGAGATTACACTACCATCCAGGTAAGGCTAATGTTGTAGCCGATGCCATGAGTCGGAAAACTTATGTGAACACACTCACAGCGGGAGGATTACCCCAATAGTTAGCGGATGATCTCAGAGAGCTCAAGCTAGAGATAGTTCCAAGAGGATATGTTGGTACACTAGAGATCCAGTCCATCTTGACCGAAAGAATTCGTAAAGCCCAGAAATCGGACAAGGAGATAGCTGAGATAAAGTAGAGAATGGAAGATGGTAAAGCTAAAGGTTTTCGTGAGGATGAACACGGAACTTTGTGGTTTGAGAACCGAATCAATGTGCGCAATGACCCAGAGCTCAGGAAGTTGATACTTCAGGAAGCCCACGATTCACCTTACTCGATACACCCAAGCAACACCAAGATGTATCTGGATTTAAAGGAAAGTTATTGGTGGATAGGTATGAAGAAAGATATTGCGGAACATGTTGCAATATGTGATGTTTGTCAGAGAGTAAAGGCAGAACATCAGAAACCAGCAGGGTTACTCCAACCTTTGCAGATACCCGAGTGGAAATGGGAAAAGCTTGGTATGGATTTCATCACAGGATTGCCCAGGACCCGTTCAGGTTATGATTCCATCTGGGTAGTGGTAGATCGCTTGACCAAGGTAGCTCATTTCATTCCAGTGAAAACCACTTATACCAGTGCTAAGCTAGCCAAGATATATATGACCAGGATCGTATGTTTGCATGGAGTTCCGAGGAGTATCGTGTCAGATAGAGGAACACAATTTACCTCAAAGTTTTGGCATCAGTTACATGATACTTTGGGTACAAGGCTAGAGTTCAGTACATCCTTTCATCCGCAGACAGATGGACAGACTGAGAGAGTCAACCAGATTCTGGAAGACATGTTGAGAGCTTGTGCGCTAGATTATGGATCTAGTTGGGATGACAACTTACCTTACGCAGAATTTCGTACAACAACAGTTATCAGACCAGTCTAAAGATGGCCCCTTTCGAAGGTTTATACGGAAGGAGATGCAGAACACCACTGACGTGGGATGGTGTTGGAGACCGACAACTTTTTGGTCCCGACCTTATCCGAGATTCTGAAGAGAAAGTCAAGTTGATTCGTGACAGACTCAAGATAGCTCAATCTCGACAGAAGAGTTATGCTGACAGCAAACATAAAGAAGTGACATATGAAGTGGGAGACAGAGCATATCTTCGTGTGTCCCTGCTTCGTGGAATCAAGAGGTTTGGTGTTAAAGGAAAATTAGCACCCAGATTCATAGGCCCCTACAACATTCTTGAACGTAGAGGCGAAGTTGCATACAAACTAGAATTGCCGGAAGGATTATCCGAAGTTCATAATGTGTTCTATGTGTCCTAGCTGAAGAAATGTCATACTAAGATGGCTGATATTCCTTTGGGAGACACAGTGCCCCTAGAGGCAATACAACTTGACAATGATCTGACCTACGAGGAGAAGCCTGTCAGAATCCTCGAGACTGCCAACAGAGTTACCCGCAGCAGGATCATCAAGTTCTGTAAGGTTTTGTGGAGTCATCACACCGAGGAAGAAGCCACCTGGGAACGCGAAGAAGATCTTCGTAGAGACCACCCGCACCTATTTTCTAGCCAACCCGAATCTCGAGGGCGAGATTCATCTTAAGGTGGGTAGGTTTGTAACATCCCAAAATTTCATTTTGGAATGTTATGAATATAGCTATGCATCCATCATCATCATTGCTTGATTTTATGAAATAGTTGAAATGCCTTTTCTGACTTTCTGAAAGTCCTTTCTACTTTTCACTAAGTTGCTTTCACCTATTTGAAATTTTGGTTAAAAGTTCAAATAAGAGAGCAGGAACATGACACTCCACACCAGGGACTAATTGGTGGTTTATTTGAACAATAATAACCAGGGGTTATTTTGAAAATATTTGCAAAAAGGGTTTAAAAACAATTAGGTAATTTCTGAAAATATTATTTTTTCAAATTGTTCAAATGACAGAATAGAAATGTTCATTGAATAGAATTTATTATTCTGTTAATTTTGATATATAATACCGCTATATTTAGAGTTGATTTGAATGCTTTAAAAGCTTTTGAATGTCTCTGGAAAATTATTAAAAAGAAAAGGTAACCGTTTCAGGTATTAAACGGGCCGGCCCACGGCAGTTATTCGCGCTTTTACTACCGACCGGCCGACCGCGCGTAACGGACACGTCCCCTTTCGCTGACACCTGGCCCCACCTCGTTTGCTCGTAATGACCGAACGGTCATCTCCTTTCCCCCCCCCCCCCCCCCGCATGCCGGACCCGATGCCGGCCATTTCCTCCCCTCGCCGGATCTCTCTCCTCTCTTAACTCCCTCTCGCTCCCCGCACCCCTATAAGTACCGGCCAGCCCCTCTCTTCATTCTCCCCCCTAGCCCCCTCTGTCCCTCGCCGGAAGGCTACGCAATTGCTCGCCGGAGCTCCCACCATCACCGGACCTCGCCGTCGACCGTAGCCACCGATTCCGTCCACCATTCCACCCACCGTTGCCACCAATCGACTTCGGAGAACCGTCGCCGTCGCCCGGACCACTTTCCCGTCTTCCCCGACCACCGGAGTGCCTCGCCGTCGCATTCGCCGCTTCCGGACTTGCCGGAGACCCCGACGCCGGCGACCTCTTAACACTGTGAGCATCCCCACTCGTTCGATCTGTAATCGACGACCCAGATTAGATCGGATTTAATCCGAACCGTTTTCCTTTACGGACCGGTCGCCCACCCATAATCCCTGAGCGCACACCCCCCTTAGCCAATCGGACAGCACCACGTAACCCCCCTGACCGTCGCAAATCATTTTTTCTTTTTCTGTTTTTGTTTTAATTAACAGAATGTTTTCAAAATTTGTTTTGCTTATATCTTTTAATCTATTTAGTGTTTTGAATTGATTCTTTTTGCAGTAGCTCACATTTTTCATGTAGTTTCACCCTGTACTTTTAAATTTCAAATTTGAACTATAAAATTTGAATCTAATCAAATTTGCTCAAAATCTTCAAATCTGAATAACTAGAGTTTGAAAATAGATTTTGATATGAATCTTTTTGCTACTGTTTGGTATTAGTTAGGACTACCTTCATGCTTAGTTTGAAGATTTTTAGGATATATTTGAGTAGTGTTTTAGCTATAAAAAGAATCTGCTTAGTATTATAATATAGTTTTATAAACTCAATTTTAATTAGTTTGATTTAGAATTGGTTTTATTTGTTTATTAGGTTCTGTTAGTAAACATTTAGTGTTTTCACTCACTGATAATAAAAATATAAATTTGCTTAGTTTAATTTTATTTAACATAGGAATCACAACTTCTTTTCAAGTAGGCATAATTTGATTAAAACAACTAACTAGTAATAGTTTTGTTTTCAAACAAAGTTTTGTATATTTTAATTCTGTTTTCTAAGACAGATTTAATTGTAAATTATTTTCTGTTAAGAACATGTTTTACAAATAAATAATAAGTTTAGTTTTTCATTCTTTTGTTAATATAACTATAGTTGATTCATATTGTGTTTATCACAAACTTGTATAAACTTTACTAAACTTTTCCCAACAAACTTAAATTGATTATATTCTGTTTATTAATAAAATATTCTATTTATTCCTTGCTGACAACAATTGTTTTGTTATTACAAATGGCTTCATTATGTCAGTAGTGTTTTCATTCCTCACCTTTTGAAAACAAAACTTTGTGTGTTTTCTTACTTGAGATTTGTGCATTGTTTTGTCTTGATTGTTTACTAGTTCTTGGTTGATGTTTGTGAGTTACAATATTCTGTTGTATGCTTATTGAGTGCTTGTTTGCTTCGTTAGATTATCCGGAGTGCGAAGCTTGTTACTTAGAGTCACTCACGTACGAAGATCCTCAATCAGGCAAGTCACTTTGACCATGTTTACCCATGTTTTATATGCATTAGTTCTACCATCTCCCCAATTGCATGCAAGATAGGTTAGTTGGAAACTTGGTTACATTGTACTAGTATCATGTGGTAGGTACCCCCCCTCAACCTCTTGACACATTGGCCCCGGGGAAACGTTGTTTTACCTTTTGCTATGCTATTAGTAGACGGGGTTGGTTGTGTGATTCATGAGAGTTGAGAGAGTTAATAATTTCAAGACCTACATAATGATCAAGATTTAAGACTCCGAGTTTCCAACATACCTCTGGGTGGATGATGGTTGAACGGCACCCTGGAGAAACCAGTGGATTTGCCTAGGTGATGCTGGAGATGGCCAGTATTCACGCGGAAAGGTCCACCCAGGCACAAAGAGATGGATGGATTCTTTAAAACCCAAGGCTTACCTGCACAGCCACAAGTCATTATGGGCTCTGGCTTGGTTGGATATCGTGGTGACCCTGGACAGGCGGTGCTACGAGAGGTAGAAGAACGGTAGGAAAGGATGGGCACCGACAGAGTCACAGGTAAACCCTTTGGAAGACCATGTTTTGGTCATCCGTTTCTCAAACACCCTGAAGTGCGAGAAATCAAACGGAGGCGACCAAATCTTGTGGGGAACGTGTGCAAAACTCTGCAGAGTACTTAAACCTAATCGATTAGCCGTGTCCACGGTCATGGACGACTTGAGCCAAAGGAATTGAAACGTCCGGAACTCTCAACACAATTAATAATGATGATGTGGGTATTAATAATTTTGGGAATGAGAATTGGTTGGTGGAACCATCTCATTAATCAACCAACTTAGTAATGTTTTGCTTAGCCCCTTTTCTTGATGTAGGAAAAATTGGCTTTACGCAAAACTTACCACCCCACCTGCCATATATGCATATAGACTAGCTGATTATTTTCACACCTCTACTGTGACTTTGCCGGCATATTCCATATGCTGACCTACACGGCTGCAACGTATCATGTTGCAGAGTACTTTTCCGACCAGGAGTGAGGACACGCTCTATGCTCAGTGAGATGCCCTTGGAGTCAGATGGACTCATCTACCTTCGACGCTTCCGCAAGATTTAGATATTCTCATGAGTTGGCTTTTAGCCACTTTATTGTAATTTTTATTGTAATAAAGGACTCGATATGAGATTTTGATTAATATAATGCTGTGTGATTTCCCTTTGATATATACATTGATGTACCGTGTGTGTACCAGCATGATCTTGGGATGGTACAGAAACACCGGAGATTCGACCTTTCAGGTCGGGTCGCTACAACCTTTTTGAGGGATGAAATATTTTATGCTCATGTGATTCATTTAAAATTGTTTGAGCTTGTAGGAAAAACAATGGCAATACACGAAACTAGTCCCAAAGTGATAGATATCCAAGGAGGATATAATAAAAACTTTCATGAAGATCATGGGACAAATTAAACTTGATTCTTTGTAATGGTTTTGAAACATGATGATAGTAATATATGAGTCATGTTAGTGAGTAATTATGCTTAGTAATAATATTGGTGTTAAGGTTTGTTTTTCCCTATGCATGCATGAAAGTCAATAGTTATGAAATGAAGTTACATCCTACTTGTGGTGCATTACGGTGTTAGTTATGACTCAATGCTTTCTTATGTGATTTTTCGTTCCTCGGTTTGGTTGCTTCCCAATCTATTTGCTAGCCTTCATTTGTACTAAGTAGAAATACTACTTGTGCATCCAAAATCCTTAAACCAAGTTTTGCCTTATGAGTCCACCATACCTACCTATATGCGGTATTTCCATGCCGTTCCAAGCAAATTTGTATGTGCCATCTCTAAATATGCAAAATAAAATTTCTCTTTTGTGTGCCCATACCGCTCATGAAATGGTGGGGAGTATACAATATTTTTCCATGCTAGGTGTGTTATTCTCACGATATGTGTTGATTCACTATCATTCACGAGAAAGTGGCTGGTATTTGGTATGCCTAGTCCCATGCTCAAAAATCAAATAAAAATATAATGAAACAAAACTCCCCCCAGGAATGTTGTTGGTATGGGCGGTACCCATGGATTCGGCTCACCGTGGAGTGTGATTGATTGGTGGAGGGGGAGTAAATACTTTACTATTCTATTTTGGAACTGCCTATAATGTATTTAGCATGGAAAGTATTGTGAGCTACTTAGTCATTTTCGTTGACAGGAAAAGCATGCCACTCAAAATATTTTTCTCTCTCAATACAAACCTTGAGCAGGAATTAAGCTTGGGATGCTGATATGTCTCCAACGTATCTATAATTTTTGCGTGTTCCGTGCTGTTATATTATCATTCTTGGATTTTTACAATCATTTTACTACAACTTTATATTATTTTTGGGACTAACCTATTAACCTAGAGCCCAGTAATAGTTCATGTTTGTTCCTGTTTTTGGGTTTTACAGAAAAGGAATATCCAACGGATCCCAAATGGAATAAAAATCTACGGTGAATTTTTATGGACTAGAAGAAGCCCAGGGAGAGTTGGACTTGGGCCAGGGGAGCCACGAGGCCACCACAAGCCTGGGGGCGCCCCCTAGGGCGCGCCCTCCTAGCTTGTCCTCACCTCGTGGCCCATCCTGACTTGTTTTCATCGCCAGAAATTCCAATAAATAGAGGAACCTCTGAAAATAAACCTAGATCGGGAGTTCTGCCACAGGAAGCCTCCAAAGCCACGAAAAACCAATCGGGTGCCCGTTCCGGCACCCTGTCAGAGGGGGAAACCATCACCGGAGGTCATCTTCATCATCCCGACACTCTCCATGATGAGGAGGGAGTAGTTCACCCTCGAGGGTGAGGGTATGTACCAGTAGCTATGTGTTTGATCTCTCTCTCTCTCTCTCTCGTGTTCTTGAGATGGCACAATCTTGATGTACCGCGAGCTTTATTGATATAGATGAATCATATGGAGTTTTCCCCTCTCTATGTTGTTGTGATGAATTCAGTTTTCCTTTTAAAGTTTTCTTGTCGGATTGAGTCTTTAAGGATTTGAGAACACTTGATGTATGTCTTGCGATGGGATATGCGTGGTGACAATGGGATGTTCTATTGATCCACTTGATGTATGTTTTGGTGATCAACTTGCAGGTTCCGTGACCATGGGAATCTATGCATAGGGGTTAGCACATGTTTTTTGTCTTGACTTTCCGGTACAAGCTTTGGGGCACTCTTTGAAGTTCTTTGTGTTCGATTGAATATGATGAATCTGAAATTATGTGATGCATATCGTATAATCAATCCCATGGGTACTTGTGGTGACACTGGAGTATCTAGGTGACATTAGGGTTTTGGTTGATGTGTATCTTAAGGTGTTGTTTTAGTACGAACTCTAGGGCTGTCCGTGACACTTATAGGGATAGATCATAAGATTGACCAGAAAGGATAACTATGAGGTGGTTTCGTACCCTACAATAATTTCTTCGTAAGTAGTCTGCTATTTATGACTTTGGAGTGAACTCTTTGTCGCACGAGAGGTACTTACATATGATTCAACTATGCCAATATTGTTGAGATAAATTGCACTAGTGGAAGTATGGACCCTAGGCCTTGTTTCCAAGCATTTATACAACGTTTTGCTCACTATTTGTTTCCAAGCACCTATACAATTTACCATTGTATTGGGTGTGTTGGGGACACAAGAGACTCTTTGTTATTTGCTTGCAGGGTTGTTCGATAGAGACGATCTTCATCCTACACCTTCCATGGATTGATAAACCTTAGGTCATCCACTTGAGGGGAAATTGCCACCGTCCTACAAAACTCTACCTTTGGAGGCCCAACACGAGTCTACAAGAATAAGGTTGTGTAGTAGACATCAGAGACCCCATTGGTATGTCCGAAGAAAGGGCTCGAGGTTAAGTCCTCAGAGTCCCGGGGGGCTATAGGCGAAGCCGTGAGCCCGATTAGTGACAGGTCGCCCAGAGAGTCGATGAAGAACTCTAAGTTTCCAAATCTGACCTCTTAATCAGGGGCAAAGCTCTCAACGCGGCCCAGATGGCCGGTGGAGTCAACATCCAGCACAACGCTGCCGAAGGCGAAGATCTGCCCGGGAATGAAAACATCCATGTTGCGAACCTCTTCATTGATGAAGAGACGAGGCGTCGATTCCATCTTGCTCATAGAGGAACTCTCAATGAAAGCACCAATGTCGGTGTCAAAACCGGAGGATCTCGGGTAGGGGGTCCCGAACTGTGAGACTAGGATCGACGGTAACAGGAGACGAAGGGAACACGAGTTTACCCAGGTTCGAACCCTCCAATGGAGTAAATACCCTACGTCCTGCTTGATTGTATTGATGGTGTAAGGGGTTACAGAGTTGATCTACCTCGAGATATATGTCTAAACCTAGATGAGTTGTTCTCTCTCAATACCCTAAAACCCTCCGACTTATATAGAAATCAAGGAGGCCTAGGGTTTACACATGGCTGGTTACATGCCGAAGAGATAAACATGCCTATTTAGTACATCAAACGTAGAGAGCAAGCCGTGCTCCTCGAAGATTCCATCCTGGAAACTGGGCCTTCAAATTATCAAGTGTTCGACAAGTAGCCCACATAGTCCGACTCATAAACACTAGGTCAGCTATCCGAGGACCCCCTAATTTGGGACTCCCTCACTTGGGCATATCCAAGCTTAGGATCTTGCTACTCCTTATTATGTGGTCCATAGTAATTACACCCAAAACTTGAAAACTTCAATCACATAAAACTCAACAAAACTTCGTGAGATCCGTTAGTATAAGCAACATATCAAATACTTTAGTTACTTTTATAAATTCATTCTTATTTTATTTCAGAATAAGGTACTATATTCTAACTTCCCATGGTTTATACCCCCCGATACAATCCATAGCATCATCAAAACAAGCAAACTATGCAAGCAAAAACAGAATTTGTCTAAAACAAAACAGCCTGTAATGATCTGTAGATAACCTATACTTCTGTAACTCCAAAAATTCTAAACAATTAGGTCCACCTGAAGAATTTTTATAGAAATACTTTGTAAAAATGCATATCAAAAAGACATTCCAGTAAAATCCAAGAAATTCTGCACAGGATGTCATAGTTTTTGTTTTTGCACCGTATCAATTCTACTCATCATGCAAATCATCCCAAAGGCTTAACTTGGCAGAAACACTAATTAAAACATAAAAACATAATCCTTATATAGGCAATAATCATGTTATCACAAACAAACATAAAGTAAAAAAGGAAAAACAAAGATAACTATTGGGTTGCCTCCCAACAAGCGCTATTGTTTTACACCCCTAGCTAGGCATAATGCATGGTTTCAAGTGTTGTAATCTCTGAACCTCCACCCATAAGTAGCTCAATGATTGATTCATATGGTGGTTTAAATCTATTATTAGGGAAGTGTTCCATCCCTTTCTTTATTGGGAATTGGAACCTTGTGTTTCCCAATTTCATGTCAATAATTGACCTTATAGTTCGTAAGAAGGGCCTTCCAAGCATTATAGGACAAGAAGGATTGCAATCAATATAAGGCATAATAAAGTATACATGCACATAATTTTTATTTGCAATAATAAGCACATCATTAATTCTACCTAAAGGTTCTTTATGGTAGAATAGGCAAGATGCAAGTATAGGGAACACCCCTCAATATTAGTGAGACCAAGCACATCACATAAAGATTTAGGTATAGTTGAAACAGTAGAACCAAGGTCACACAAAGCATTACATTCAGATTTATTTATATTTATTTTTATACTAGGTTCACATTCATCGTGTAATTTTCTAGGAATGGAAACTTCAAGCTCAAGTTTCTCATCATAAGCTTTTATCATAGCTTTTACTATATGTTCGATAAAAGTTTTGTTTTGTTCATAAGCATTGGGTGAACTAATAATGGTTTGAAACAAGGAAATAAATTATACTAAAGATAAAGTATCACAATTAAAGTCCTTGTAATCCAAAATAGTGGGCACATCACTAGTTAAAGTTTTGACCTCTCCAAACCCACTTTTTCAGTTTTAGCATCAAAATCATCACCCTTCAAACAAATGGGGTGCTTCTTAAATAGAGTTGACTCATCTCCAATACATTTAAATTTATATTCAAAGAGTTAAATAAAGATTCAATAGTATAAGTACCAATCATTTTAATATCTTCATCATGCTTCGATAAAAACCGGGTGGAAGAGCCTTTTCTAAGAATTCCTGCTTAGCTTTCAACTTAGCGGTCCTCTCCTTACTTTCATTAATGGATAGATTTAGTAGTCTCATTAAAATCATGCTTGGGCTTCAAAGCATTACTTTTAGGAGTTTCTACATCAAGAGGACTTCTATCCATGTTTTTAGCCAAAGCATCAATCACATGCAATTTTTCTTCTACTATAGTATTGAAAACTTTTTGAGAATTAATAAATTCTTTAATTTGTTCTCAAGATCATAGGGGATACTATTAGAATTTTTAGAATAATTTCAATAGGAATTTCCCTAGTTTTTAGAGGAATTACCGGGATATGATCTAGAGTTGAAATGTCCTTTATAAGCATTGTTATTAAAATTATTCTGCGAGATAAAGTTCACATCAATAGAATAATTATTTTTCTCAATAAAAGTAGACAAGTGCATATCATTGGGATCAACATGAGTATTTTTACTAGCAACCATATTCATAAGAGCATCCACTTTTTCACTCAAAGTAGCGATTTCCTCAACATCATTTACCTTCTTACCAATTGGAGCTCGTTCGGTATGTCATTGAGAATAGTTTGTCATAATATTGTACAGAAGTTTTGTGGCCTCTCTAAGATCACATCCATAAAGGTACCACCCGCGGCAGAATCTCGAACATTTCTAGACACAAAGTTTAGCCCAGCATAGAAGTTTTGGATAATCATCCACAAGTTTAAACCATAAGTAGGGAAATTTCTTATCATCAATTTCATTTTTTCCCAAGCTTGTGCAAGATGTTCTTGATCTTTTTGTTTAAAATTCATTATTTGATTACTAAGGGAGATGATCTTAGTGGGAGGAAAATACTTGGCAATAAAAGCATCTTTGCACTTATCCCATGTTCCAATACTATTACGAGGTAAAGATGAAAACCAAGCTTTAACTTCATCTCTTAGTGAAAAGGAAAATAATTTTAGTTTCACAATATCATTATCCAAATCCCTTTTCCTTTGCGTATCACGTAGTTCAACAAATCTATTAAGATGTGACGCATGATCCTCATTAGGACTTCCCGAAAATTGATCTTTCATGACAAGATTTAGCAATGCAACATTAATATCAAAAGCCTGCGCACTAGTGGCAGATGGTATAGGAGTGCTGGCAAGAGGGTTGTTAATCCCCTTGGTCTCGTTATTTGCAAGCAAATAAGTTGTGTAAATAGTTGTAAATTGAAAAATAAAATTGAAGCAAATAAATGGCAGCAAGGCAGTAGTAGCGTTTGTGTGTGTGTGTCTATATAGGTGAATAGACCCGGGGGCCGTAGTTTTCTCTAGTGGCATCTCTCATAAAAATAGCATACGATGGGTAAAAAATTATTGTTGGGCAATTAATAGAAAAACGGATAGTTATGCAATTTTCGCAGCAATGATCATGTGTATATAGGCATCACATGCATAAACAAATAGGCTGACTCCTGCATGCACCTATTACTATTACTCCACTCATCGACCACTATCCAACATGCATCTAGAGTATTAAGTAAAACAGAGTAATGCATGAAGAACAATGACATGATGTAGACAAAGTAAACACAAGAAATGTGAATAAACCCCCATTGTGTTATCCTTAGTAGCAGAAACACAAAGACACAACTCGTCCCCTTATGTCACTGGATATAGAAACTCTCCAGGTTGAACCTACTATAACGCACCTCTCTGAGAGAAGAAATATCAATCTAGTTGGCCAAACTATTTCAATAGATCGGAGAGAATTACAAAGCTATGATGATCATGCACAAAATAATCATACTAGATTTCAGAGAAGACACCAATATTTATCATGATTAACTTGAACATAAACCCACAATTCATCGGATCCTAACAAATGCACCATACAAAGGGATTACAATGGATAGATCAAGGGAAAGATGTGATGAACATTTTATTGAAGATCAAGAGAGAGAGAGAGATTGTCAGCTAGGTACTAGCTACGGACCCGTAGGTCTATGGTGAACTACTCATACATCATCATGATGGCAAAAGGGTTGATGAAGAGTCCCTCCATTGATCCCCCCTCCGGCAGGGTGTCGGAAGGGAGCTTTAGATGGGCTCCCATCGGAACAGAGACTCGCGGCAGCGTAAAAAGTGTTTTAGGACCTCCTTTAGGGTTTTCAGAATATATGAGAATTTATAGGCTAGGGAACAAGGTCGGGAGAGCCACGAGGGGTCTGCAAGCCATCGAGGTGCCCCCCAAGGCACACCCTGTTGTCTTGTGGGGCCCTCATGTGGCTCCTGACCTCCTTCCAAAGTCTCCAGGTCTTGTTTTGGTTCGGAAAATATCATCAAATAGTTTCGTGGCAATTGGAATTCGTTTGGTATTGTAAACCTGAAAAGTGAAAAACATGCAGAAAACAACAACTAGCACTTGGCACCGAGTCAATAGGTTAGTGCTCAAAAATAATATAAATTGGTAAATGAATGCCCAAAAAGTATCCTAGAATGATAATATGTCAGCATGGAACAATCAGAAAGTATAGATGCGTTGGATATGTATCAACCATTGATGTTATGATAGCAGTAATGGGAGGTCAGTGATGGGCAGCTCTAAGAGCCTTACCGTTACTGTTGGGATTTTTGGGGCCACCACCGCTAGGCATTCCTATAGTAGTGTGAGGTCGCAAGCTTGAAGGTGGAGCGACAAAGGTTGCTATGAAGGTGCTTTGGATTGATCCATGTATTTGTTTTATCCAACTGTTGAATAATATCATAAAGATGATTATATACATCTCTTGATGCAAAAGTGAGAGATAATCTTCATTTTTGAAATAAAGAAAGTATTACGCTGCTGGATAAACCTAGCTTGATTAACAAGAAACTACTGAATGATAAAAAGCTACGGCTATCGGTGTTACGATGGACTACTTGAGATTTAGACAGACCTAAAGAGTAAGAAATAAATAAATGTTAATGGAAAAAAAACTTTGCCAAGTGTTTTTCTCGCACACTCATACAAAGTTTTTTCTTTTGAAACATGGTCACTTAGAGCCCGATTTATGAAAAAAAGTCGAAGAGAATTGCCCGGTTAATAAAGAGAAAAATGTACGAAAATCATCACAACAGGTTCGTAAAAACAAGGCACATCAGACGACCTAACAACCCACACAAGAACGCACACACATCGTCGAGGAGAAAAGCATCATCAAGGTTGCAGCCCGGGGTCATCGTCATCACGCCTCCGCGAGGGCGACTCTGACTCCACTATCGACAACTACCGATTAATACCTCACGGCAAACAAGCGTCAAGTCTTGCGTCGGTCGATGCCAAACAGTCAGCCAGACGCGCCGGTGACCAGGTAGCGCTGACTCTATCGACGAACATTGTAGGAGAAAACCGTTGGTCTTGCACCGAGCCTGCACCAAAGCCGACCACCCGTCTCATGTCATCGTTGCCGCAATGGCCCCTTCTTAGCAGCACCTTCTTTAGGAATACAAAGCATGGCATGGTGACTGCTCGAACATGCCGGAAGAGACCAACTACCAAGAACCATCAGCAAAACCTAACTCCGCTCGAAGCTATCATTGTGTCCACATATAGGAAGCCGTGCAAACATCCACATTGTCAGACGAGCACCTAACGACTGCAATGTCATGAGCATCCAGCTGATGAAGCATACAAAAGAGATCCAAAGCTCTACAAGGTGATGCCCCAAACAGAGAAGCGATGATGACAGCGTCGTCACTCGACCCAATCGGGGCTTATGCTTTCACACAAAGAGCAGGATCCGAGAGTGTAAGAGGATGCAGGACTTCACAATGGCGCCTCGAAGGAAACGACGTCCACGGATGCCAACGCCGCCAGCCGGTAATATCGGGCAAGATTTCAATACCGGGCAAGCTTTAACCTGGATTCTACCGAACACCACCAACAACCTCACGCACCGCACCTTCGCTGACCCGCCTGATACATCTCGAACGTACATAAACCCACCGCCTGATATATATTTCTTCAGTGAGAGAGGTGCATTGTGGTAGGTTTGACCTGGCGAGTTTCTATATCCCAATGACAAGGTAGGGGACAAGATGCGTCTTTCTGTTGCTGCTACTAAGGATAAAACAATGGGTTTTATTCATATTGCTTGAGTTTACTTTGTCTACATCATGTCATTGTTCTCCATGCATTATCTGTTTTACTTAATACTCTAGATGCATGTTGGATAGTGGTGGATGAGTGGAGTAATAGTAATAGGTACAGGCAGGAGTGGAGGGGTTGAAAGTATGTCTAGAGAGGGGGTGATTGCACTACTTAACCAAATAAAAACCTAAACTTTTCCCAAGTTAATTGGTTGGCAGATTTTAGAATTTCTAGCATATCAAGTTCACCCTACACATGCATGTCTATGAGTATTGCAGTGGAAAGTAAATACAAGCATATGTAAGAGGATACAGATAAGGAGATCAAACACAATTTGGAGACACAAAGATTTTTCCCATGGTTCCGGTAGGTGGTGCTATCGTACATCCACATTTATGGAGACTACAACCCATGTAGGGTAACGGTCGTGAGAGACCATGGAGGGATCCACCCACGAAGGGTCCACAAAGTAGCAACCTTGTCTATACCATGATGGCCTACGTCCATGCAGGACTAGCCTAACTCGGGGTAGATCTTCACGAAGTAGGCGATCTCCTTGCCCTTACAAACTTCTTGGTTCAACTCCACAACACGAAGTAGGAGGCTCACAAGTGACACCTAACCAATCTAGGAGGCACCACCCTCCAAAAGGTAATAGATGCGGTAACAACGATGAACTCCTTGCTCTTGTGTTTCAAATGATAGTCTCCTCAACACTCAATCACTCTCTCACAGATTTGGCTTCGGTAGAAGAGATTGATTGGGTGGAAAGCAACTTGGGGAGGCTAGAAATCAAGATCCATATGGTTGGAGTGGATGATCTTAACCTCAACACAAGGGTAGGTGGTTCTCTCTCATAAAATTGGAAATGGGAAGTGTGGGTCTATTCTGAGTGCTTCTCTTGCGAGTGGGATGTGGTGGAGGGGTATATATAGGCATCTCCAAAAATCCAACCGTTACAACATCATTGCCCAACTCGGTGAAACCAAAGTGAAAACTCGGTTGCACCTACTAGTGCAAAATGTGGCAACTTTGGCGTTTTCGGTGAGACTGATATAGGAATCTCGGTGGTACCAATATGGGTGTCCAAGGAAGTAACCAAATCTCTATGGGGCCGACTTGAAGAAATTGGTTAACAGAAAGTTGGTCACTCATTCTCGGTTGCATCGAATGGAAACTTGGTAGTACCGAGAAGCTAGGGTTTGGCTGGGTTTCTGTCTAGGTTAAAACTCGATGGATCCAAATGGTAAATGTTGGTGTCACCAAATTTTGACTTTTGTCTTTGGACAGAGGATTTTTGTGGGAAAGTGGGTGAGTATTTTTGCTGGCTAAACTCTAAGCACGTGAGCAATCAGATCATCGTAAATACCTCATGCCCTTTTAATAGTATTGGTTTTCCTATGGACTCAAAGTGATTTCTCACAAAATGTAAAATGTAGAGTCCTCAATCTTGAAGCATGGCCAATCCTATCCCTTCCTTTCCTTGGAAATTCTGCACAAAGACCTTTAGCCAACCCATCATTGAACTTTTTCCTCAGATACACTTAGTGGAAACATTACTCCAATACAATATATGTTGTTATTAATTACTAAAACCACCTAGGGAGAAGTTGTGGTTTGAATCTCCCCCTTTTTGGTAATTGATGACAACATATAGAGCAAAGCTTTGATACAGATAAATACATGGATAGAATCATCGCTTTGAGAGGTATGTGATAAGCAAGCCCCCCCTAAATTTGTGCATTATTTTAAATTTGATTTTGAATGGAAATGGACAATCGATTAGGATCATGGGTCACTCTTCCATGTCACATACAACTTGGTGGTGCGCTAAAATTAACATGAGTGAATTACATAAGAACAACACACCAAACATTAAGTGAGTGATCATCATATAAGCATCACAAAGATATCAAAGTAGTAGCATCACATCAAAAGGATATGATCAAACGCCGACAAAAGTTTGCAACCAAACGATGAACCAAATGTTTTTAAAACGCACAGAGGGATAAAAATGCAACACACACTCTCTCTCTCTTGAAGCCCTATGATCTATAACCTCTCCCCCTTTGGCAACAAGTTACCAAAAAGTCCAAGCTATAGAGCTAATTGTCGCTCTGGGCACGATCTTCTCATGTGGTTGTCGATGGAGTCAAGATAAGAGCATCCACGAAAGCTTCAGCTAAAGTCCTCTGAGGTGGTGGTGTTGACACTAGAGGTGGAGACAGAGCTGATGGAGCTACGGCAGGTGCGGATGAAGAAGGTCTCGTCTCTAGAGATGGCACTGTAGGAGTTCTGGCTTGAGTCTTGAACTAGGTGTTGGTCCTGAGAGGTGGACTGCCAATCATCACCATCATCATCTGAAGTATGAGTAATGGGAACTGCATCCACTTCCATCTTGAGCTCAGTCACAGTCTTTGACAGCCCATCCACTTTGTTGTTCAGTGTGGTAAACATGTCCTCCACCATCCTCACAAGACTCACCTAATTACACAGGCTGGTCTTGATGTCCTCCTGTATGCCCTGAATGGTGCTAAATAGAAGATCCATGTGCTCACTCCTGGTCCTATGCACCAAGCACTAGTGGCTTTGGCTGCCCCAGCCTCTGCTTGTGTAGTAGATGAAGTGGGATGATTGGGATCTGTTGACACCTGATTTTGGCGCGGTGCAATAAAAATGGACTCAAACGAAATGTTTTTTCTACGAGAAAATTCATATTGCTGAGTGAAACAACCTTAATGTTTAGGCCATCACCATTCGGCATCATTTCAAGGGCTAAATCACACTTGGATTGTCATATAGATGTTCTGAGTGCTTTGTGGTCTATTATGCCTTCAACACAACCTCTAATGAAGGAATATTCTACATGGATTGTCTTCGTCTCATCGAGCTGATCGATTTTGATATATAAATCATCTCAATCTAAGGTCGTGTGCAAAAGTTAGAGCAACCAGAGTGCAGCCCTACGACAAAGCAAAATATGGCGCAGGAGATCACACACATGTCTGATGGGTCGCGCGAGTCATTAGGCCCTCAAGACGTCCTCGGATGGAAAAAAGTACAACATTAAAAAGTTTCGCGTCGTCGAGGCGATTGATTTTGATATATAAATCTTCTCAATCCGAGGTAGTATGCGACCTGGGGAGGCAAAACAAAATCATCCTGAAGTTTCACTCGGGATTTCCGAGTGAAAGTTTGCCGACTGAGGGAAACATTTGCCGTCCGGTCGAATGAAAAGTTTTCCGGCCGACCGAGTGAAATTGCCATCCGAGTGAAAATCGCCAGCCGAGTGAGATTGCCATCCGAGTGAGAATCGCCGTCCGAGTGAAAAGTACCGGTCAAGTGAAAATACTGGCTCGAGTGCAATTGTCGTCCGAGTGAAAATCACCATCCGAGTGAAAAGTACTGGTCGAGTGAAAATACTGGCCTGAGTGCAATTGCCGTCCGAGTGAAAATCACCTTCCGAGTGACAAATATCGCTCGAGTGACAGTTTCGGTCGAGTGGAAGTTTAAAATGGCCTCGGATGGAAAAGTGCTCAACATAAAAGTTGTTCGAAATGTCGAAACGGTCAACTTTGGTTTTAAGGTCATTATCATCTAAGAAAGTATACGGCCTGGAGAGACGCTACAACACTCAGACAGTCCAGTCTGCTACGTGATCAAGTCCGATTCAAAGTTAAAGATGACCTCGTGGAGTATTCAAGATGGCTTTATTTGGGAAAGTGATCAACATACAGATTGTTGGCCTCATCGAGGAACACGAAATTGATGTTTGGACCGTCTCCATCAGAGGTCATATGCAGATTCCACGGCCCACGCAAGAAGCAAGACAAAAGATTGGGCTAGATTTGGGTTGAATCCGAGTGGAACTAGAACTAGGACTCTAGGACGTGAATCGACGTAATTTTCTTGTAAGGAAGGCCTAGATGAATCCATGGCTTGTACGGGAAGTCTAGACGCCTCTTATATATGTTGGGAGTGACCGCCGATTGAACAACACCCAATCGAACAAATCAATCTATACTACTTTTTCATCTACGTTGTTCGTTTTTTCTCTCGTCCTTCGCTGTTCTTTGTTTGAGAGCTGCGAATCCTGAGGATCTAGGAGCGAGCGAATTGACCTAGGGCAGCCCATAGCCGCCGCACTCCCTGACGGGGTCCCTCCCGGGCGTGCGGGGTTTCAGGTCTACAAAAGCGTCCGCTGACTGTCTTGCATATCGCGCTGCCGGACGGACCTCCTTCGACGTGAGCTGCGGTGCATCACCCCCGGCGTCGAGGGTACACAGTGATGTGTTCGTGTGTCAACACACTTTTTGGCGACTCCGTTGGGTAACAAAGATCAATCCTCCTCATCAACCATCATGTCTGATCTTCCCAAGCCATCTGAGATAGATATAGATAACATCATTAAGCCCAAGCTTGATGAACTATCGGCTGATCATCTCGAAGCTTATGAGGAGTACAAGAAGGCACGTGAAGAGAAGGAGTTGCAGGAGTTGCTTGGAAACTTCAAGAAAGATCGCCAAGGCAATATCACTCCGATTGGAGAAATCAAGTTCCCTCCTCTTCAAGCCGAGCAGGTTAAACCTCCTGTAAGTACTACCTTTTCTCCCAAGGAGTGGGCTGAGATTGAGAGTCGTATTGCTGATGGTAATAATTTGGTCTATCAAACTTTCATAGAAAATACCAATGCGCAGAAAAATATGCCTCAGTTGTCTAGTGGTAATATTGGTGTGGCTGCTAGTGTAGGAAACCCTAATCTGTCTTTACCTCTTTCATCGGCACCTCCCATACCGATGAATTACTATCCTACCCACACCAATCAGATTGTGGCGGCACCCACTAATTCCATCATGAGCATGCCAAGTTTGGTACCTATACCGAACCAAGCTATACCTTTAGGTGCAAGCACTCGGCCACAGCTAAACTATGGTTCGGCATATGTGCCATAGTTCCTGCCTACTGCTAGTAATTCTACTCCTCCCATCCCACAACATCAAGCTTCACCTCTACTGCGGACGATACTTTAGCTAGTTTTAGAGAGGAGATGACTAAGATGCTTAGAGAGAATTTACCTCTACTAGAGTTGAGTTACCTGAATCGGATTTACCAAAAACCGTACCCCGAGTACTTTGACGCTATCCAGTGCCCTCCGGGATATAAAATTCCAGATTTTTATAAGTTCAATGGAGAAGGCACAAAAACCATATGGAAACATATTAGTCAATACTTAGCACAACTGGGTGAAGCAGGCTCGCTGAATGAATTGAAAGTGCGCTTGTTTCCTTTATTATTAACTGGTACTGCATTTTCAAGGTTTTCTTCTCTACCACATGGTTCTATCCGTGTGTGGTCGCAGCTGGAACAGAAGTTTCATGATCACTTTTATAGCAGCGACAACGAACTTAAATTATCACATCTTACATCGGTTAAGCAGAAAAATGATGAATCGGTCTCCGATTACGTCAAGAGATTTAGAGATTAAAAGAACCGGTGCTATAATTTGGTGATAACTGAGAGGGACTTGGCTGACCTTGTGCTTAGTGGTTTGAAAACTCACATTAGGGAAAGCCTAGAAGGCTATGAGTTCTTAAGTGTCAACCAGGTCTTGCAAAAAGCTTTGGCTCAGGAGAGCCGGAGCAAAGATCTCAGGGAGGTGCATAGATATAAAACTGATCATCCTAAAATGAATATGGTTGAGTATGGTACTGATCACTCAGACGATGAAGGTGATATGTATGCTGCCGAATTTGTTTGGCCGTCTAAGGCCAAACCATTTACTTGCAATGATCTCAAACAGATTCATAAGAATCGTGACGAAGAGATGAAGTTTACTTTTAACATTGCTAAGTGTGACAAAATATTTGATGCTTTGCTGCAAGCTAAGATCATTAGGACATCTCACACTTTACCGTCGATTGAAGATTTGAAATGGCATGCTTACTGCAAGTATCATAATTCTTTTTCTCATGCTACTAATGATTGGAATGTTTTCCGACGACGTATACAATCGGCCATTAATGACGGACGATTGAACTTTTCTGAGATGCAAGTTGATAAGCAGCCTTCCCAATGAAGACTCTGGATTTGGAGGGTAAAACCTTGCTCATTCGGCCAGAGGTAGCCAAATCTGCTAATAAAACTAATGTCATTATTGGTGAACCTAGGAAAAGAAAGGAAGACAACAAGGTCTTCGAGAGGCAGGTTGTGCTTGACAAGCAACCCGATGGCAAGGAAGTAATCAAGATCACCATGAAGAATCCTGCACTGAGGGGGCAACAACAAGCGCAACAAGACACTCGTGTTAAGTTTGTTGAGTCCAGAAGTTGGCAAGTGGAAGAGAAATGAAGCCAAGGTACATCGTAAGCGAGTCAAGCAAACTTTTGATATGCTGCTGTCCAAATATGCAAATCAGTCGTCCGGTTCTAGCTCTAATCGGTCATCATACCTGAAGTGACCAAGGTCACCATCAACTGATATGTTCAGTCGGCATGCAAAACCGACTGGATCAAGGATACCGCTTCCACAA
The DNA here is from genome assembly GCA_022496015.1 of Hordeum marinum. Taxonomy (NCBI): domain Eukaryota; kingdom Viridiplantae; phylum Streptophyta; class Magnoliopsida; order Poales; family Poaceae; genus Hordeum; species Hordeum marinum. The sequence continues at coordinate 72,848,831 of CM039677.1, forward strand.
GAACAATGACAAGCTGTTTGGGATCGACTTGGATGTTCGTATGAAAGCCAACTGAACACAAGTGTCCATTACTCGGTTGGTCAAAATATGCCTCCAAGAGGAAATTAGCCGAGTGTAAAAATGCACTCGGGCGGAAGTTATCTGAATGAAAGAATATGGTCGAGTGGATTTCGTTCAGGTAAAAGGGTGCGCCCGAGTGAAAGCTTCGCAGGCCAGAAAAGTTGACAAGAATGGTGCGTCAAGTTGTCAAGTGTTGCAGTAGTGGATTTAGGGAAAGGCAAGGAAAATATCAATGCTGACTCGCTCATCTTGGGCAGGGAAACGTTCACCACGCAACAGTTGACTGTGCGTAGCAACCCAACTAAGCCGATACTTGTTATCGCGCCAAAGCAGTCGACCAATGATCATGAAGCAAGTACCAGCCAAGTAAAGCTAGTTGATCCTAAATACACTCGCCCAAAGTGGTGTCCTCCAGGGCTAACGAAGACACGAAAGAGGAAATGACAGAGGTTGAGGAATCAAGAGATGGCAGAACAAGAAGCTGAGAAGAAAAGGGACGAGTTATTCAATGTCACTCGGCCCATGATACCAGCGAAGCAGGTGTGGAAGCCCAAACCAGTGCAAAACATAGTGGATTCTACATCTACCACGGTAGCACTTACACCATCAAAATAAGACGATGTAGCTGTGACATCGTCCCAGTCGCCTATTACTTCTCCTTCACTCAAATAAAATTCAGATTTGGTGGACGCGCGCGAGGAGGAAGATGATCTGTTGGACTATGAGTCTACACCGGTTCATGAAGGTATGGATATCAATATGCTGTAGATGAAGAAGGGGAAGTGTCTCAGCTGGATTTTGGCCCCAGAAATGCAATATTCGAGAGGCCAAAGGAACCAGTGACGCACTTGAAACCATTGTACCTCAGAGGTCATATCAATGGGTCACCACTCACTCGGATGCTTGTTGATGGTGGTGCTGTGGTGAATCTCATGCCCTATTCGGTCTTCAAGAAATTCGGTTTGCCCGATGATGAATTAATCAAGACCAATATGGTGCTTAATGGGTATGAAGGCAAGGAGAAAACTGAAGCCAAAGGTGTGATGTATGTGGAGCTTATAGTCGGGAGCAAAACTTTGGCTACTGCATTCTTTGTTGCTGAGGTGCAAGGTAACTAAAACGTCATACTAGGCCGTGATTGGGTTCATACAAACCAGTGCGTACCATCTACCATGCACCAGTTTTTGATCCAGTGGGTTGATGATGAGGTGGAAGTCATTCATGCGGATAATTCCGCTTGTGTTGCTTTGGCCGATGCATCGGTGGATTGGCAACATCCCAATGCTACTTGCTTGACGGGACGCGACTTGTTAGAGTTTGATTTCCTTAGCGCAACGAAGAATGGCTTTGTGCCCGTCTCTTTAAAGCTGATTAATGGCAGTCGACTCTAAGGTATGATATGTTTAAATGGATTCTAGTTCCGAGTGGTTACAGAAACGTCTTGCAAAATATCGGTCTAGTGAGAACGATATGTATGAATCTATAGAGGAGTTGGATGACATGGATAAATTAGGACAGGGTTTTAAATCGGTAGATCCATTAGAAGAAATAGATATAGGGGATGGTTTAGCTCCTAGGCCGACGTTTGTAAGCAAGAATTTGAAAGACGATCATAAAGCTGAGTTGATCGGGCTATTGAAAGAATATGTTTGTTGCTTTGCATGGGAATATCATGAGATGTCAGGTTTAAGCCGAGAGCTAGTGGAGCATCGGTTACCTATAAAGGCCGGTTTTAGACCTTAAAAACAATCGTCCAGAAAATTTAATCCAAAAACATATGACTGGATCAAGGAGGAGATCAGTCGGTTTCTCAAAGCTAATTTCATTCGGCCTTGCAGGTATGTCGAGTGTATCTCTAACATTGTGCCGGTAGAGAAGAAGGGCTCTGGCAAGATAAGGGTGTGCATTGATTTTAGAGATTTGAATAGAGCTACACCCAAAGATGAGTACCCCATGCCAATAGCCGACATGCTTATTAATGATGCTTCTGGACATAAGGTTATTAGCTTTCTTGATGATAATGCGGGTTATAATCAAATTTTTATGGCCAAAGAGGACATGTCCAAGACAACCTTTCGTTTCCCTGGTTTCCTTGGTTTATTCGAGTGGACAGTGATGACATTCGGATTAAAAAGTGCGGGTGCCACATATCAAAGGGCTATGAATTTAATTTTCCATGATTTACTCGGACTTATACTTGAAGTCTATATTGATGATATTGTTGTCAAATCGTATGCTTTTAAGTCTTATTTGGCCGATTTGCGTTTAGCTTTTGAAAGAATGAAAAAATATGGTGAAGATGAATCCTTTGAAGTGTCCATTCGTCATGTCAGCTGGAAAGTTTTTGGGTTTCATTATTCATGAGAATGGCGTAGAAATTGATCCCAAAGAGATAGAAGCTATACAAAAAGTGGAGGCTCCAACATGCAAGAGAGATATGCAAAAATTCCTTGGCAAGGTCAATTATTTGAGAAGGTTCATAGCTAATTTGTCAGGGAAGGTTGATGTGTTCACTCCTATCCTTCGGTTAAAGAATGATGCTGATTTTACTTGGGGGGCAAAACAGCAAGAGGCATTCGACATGATCAAGACTTATTTGAGCACTCCTCCGGTGATGAAAGCACCCATACATAAAGAACCCTTTAGGCTTTACATTGCGGTAGAGGAAGGTGTTATTGGTGCTGTATTGACTCAAGAAACCGAAGGAAGAGAACATACTATTACATATTTGAGTCGACGCTTATTGCATGCTGAGACAAGGTATACATTTATTGAAAAGCTATGCCTCTGTTTATATTATGCTTGCACAAAACTAAGACATTACCTTGTGGCGAGTGCCTGCATAGTAGCTTGTCAAACCGATGTCATTAAATACATGTAGCATAGGCCAATTCTTAGTGCTAGGATTGGAAAGTGGGCTTATGCTTTAATTGAGTATGATTTGGCTTATGAATCTCTAAAATCCATGAAAGGCCAAATTGTTGCTAATTTTATTGTTGAGCATTGGATTAATGACAAGCATGATGTTGATATAAATCTTGTTTTGCTAATCTTATGTTGTTAACAAGCATCGGATTAATGACAATTATGATGTTGACAATTAGATCATCATTAATGACAAGCATGATGTTGACAATTAGAACAACATTAATGAAAATTAGATCCACAAGCGTGATGTTGATATTAATGACAAGCATGATGTTGATCATGGCATGTTTCATATTTCTCAAAAGCCGATGTCTTCTCCTGCTAATGTGGGAGAGGCCGAATTAGAGCCCACTGATTCGGCCACTAACAATAAATCTAGTACAGGTGAAAATCATAACTGGAGGAAGCCCATTATTGATTACTTGTGCAATCCGAGTGAAAGGGTGGACAGGGCTGTTTGGCGTATGGCTTTCAAATATACGATGAGAGATGATGGTCTTTATCGCTGAACGGTTGAAGATGTTCTTTTAAAGTGTTTGGACGAAGACCAAGCAAGAGTTGCTATGGGAGAGGTACATGAAGGCATTTGTGGTACTCATCAGTTGGCACCCAAAATGAAATGGCTCTTACGACGCGCTGGATTTTATTGGCCGACTATGATCAATGATTGCTTCAGGTATTATAAAGGGTGTGAAGCTTGTCAAAAATTTGGTGATATTCAGTTGGCTCCTGCTGCTATGTTGCATCCTATTATCAAGTCGTGGCCTTTTAGGGGATGGGGTTTAGACTTCATTGGACAAATTCATCCATTTTCTTCGAAGGGGCATCGGTTCGTGTTGGTGGCAACCGATTATTTCACTAAATGGTCTGAAGCGGTACCTCTCAAGAACATGACACATACAGAGCTAATTCAATTCATAACCGAACACATTATTCATAGATTCGGGATTCCTTAGACATTAACTACAGATCAAGGTACGTCTTTCATGCCACATCAACTTAGAGAATTTGCCGAATCATACAACATAAAGTTGCTCAATTCATCTCCATATTATGCCCAAGCTAATGGACAAGCTGAGTCTAGCAACAAAATATTGATTAAACTCATCAAGAAGAAGATTGAGGATAATCCAAGAAAATGGCATGAGTTGTTGTTTGAGGCTTTGTGGGCCCATAGGATCTCAAGGCATGGTGCTACAAAGGTAACTCCGTATGAGCTAGTATACGGGCAAGAGGCTGTTTTACCAGTGGAGGTAAATTTGAGTGCTTTGAGAATAGCCAAACAAAATGATTTATCGGCAGTGCACTTTTATGATTTGATGATGGAGAATATTGATGAAGTTGCTGATAAATGGTTGGCTGCATTTTTTGGAAATATGCCCTAGAGGCAATAATAAAATGGTTATTATTGTATTTCCTTGTTCATGATAATTGTCTATTGTTCATGCTATAATTGTGTTAACCGAAAACCATAATACAAGTGTAAATACATAGACCACAACATGTCCCTAGTGAGCCTCTAGTTGGCTAGCTCGTTGATCAATAGATGGTCACGGTTTCATGACCATGGACATTGGATGTCGTTGATAATAGGATCACATCATTAGGAGAATGATGTGATGGACAAGACCCAATCCTGAGCATAGCACAAGATCGTGTAGTTCGTTTGCTAAAGCTTTTCAATGTCAAGTATCATTTCCTTAGACCATGAGATTGTGCAACTCCCGGATACCGTAGGAATGCTTTGGGTGTGCCAAACGTCACAATGTAACTAGGTGGCTATAAAGGTACACTACGGGTATCTCCGAAAGTGTCTGTTGGGTTGGCACGAATCGAGACTGGGATTTGTCACTCCGTGTGACGGAGAGGTATCTCTGGGACCACTCGGTAAGACATCATCATAATGAGCTCAATGTGACTATGGATTTAGCCACGGGATGACGTGTTACAGAACGAGTAAAGAGACTTGTCGGTAACGAGATTGAACAAGGTATAGAGATACCGACAATCAAATCTCGGGCAAGTATCATACCGGTAGACAAAGGGAATTGTATACGGGATTGATTGAATCCCCGACATCATGGTTCATCCGATGAGATCATCGTGGAGCATGTGAGAGCCAACATGGGTATCCAGATCCCGCTGTTGGTTATTGACCGGAGAGGTGTCTCGGTCATGTCTACGTGTCTCCCGAACCCATAGGGTCTACACACTTAAGGTTCGATGATGCTAGGGTTATAGGGAAATGGTATATGTGATTACCGAAGGTTGTTTAGAGTCCTGGATGAGATCCCAGATGTCACGAGGAGCTCCGGAATGGTCCGGAGGTAAAGATTGATATATAGGAAGTCCAGTTTTGGTCACCGGAAAGTTTTTGGGCTCATCGATAGTGTACCGGGAGTGTCGGGAGGGTGCAGGAGGACCCCCGGGAGGGGTGTGACGACCAAAGGACTTCGTGGGCCCTTAGAGGAGGTCTACCAGCCCTTATTGGGCTGGACAAAACCTTTCGGAAGGGCCCATGTGGCTAGGGATAAGAGATAAGGCTGAAAAGGATTCAAAAGGAAGAGATCCACCTCCCTTGTGGGAGGTGGACTCCTCCCTAGGTTCGACCGAACCTCTCCTCCTTGGAGGAGGGGCCAAGGCAGACCTCCCTCTGCCTCCTCCTATATATATCCAAGGTATTGGGGCTGATTTGAGACACGACTTCTCTCTCCCACGGCGCAGCCCTACCTCTCTTCTTCCTCCTCCGCGGTGCTTAGGCGAAGCCCAGCCGGAATACCTTGCTGCTTCACCACCACCACGCCGTCGTGCTGATGTTGGAGCTCTTCCCCAACCTCTCCCTCCTCCTTGCTGGATCAAGGTGCGGGAGACGTCACCGGGCTGTACGTGTGTTGAACGCGGAGGCTCCGTTGTTTGGCGCTTAGATCGGAGTCCACCGCGATCTGAATCGCTGCGAGTACGACTCCACCAACCACGTTCTTGTAACGCTTCCGCTTAGCGATCTTCAAAGGTATGAAGATGCAATATATCCCTACTCGTTGCTGGTTTCTCCATAGATAGATCTTGTTGATCGTAGGAATTTTTTTGATTTACTACTACGTCTCCCAACAGTGGCATCATGAGCTAGGTCTATGCGTAGAATCTATGCACGAGTAGAATACAAAGCAGTTGTGGGCGTCGATCTTGTTAATTTTCTTACCACTACTAGTCTTATCTTGATTCGGTGGTATTGTGGGATGAAGCGGCCCGGACCAACTTTACACGTACACTTACGTGAGACCGGTTCCACCGCCTGACATGCACTTGTTGCATAAGGTGGCTAGCGAGTGTCTGTCTCTCCCACCTTAGTCAGATTGGATTCAATGAAAAGGATCCTTATGAAGGGTAAATAGCAATTGGCATATCACGTTGTGGTTTTGGCGTAGGTAAGAAACGTTCTTGCTAGAAACCTATAGCAGCCACGTAAAAACTTGCAACTACAAATTAGAGGACGTCTAACTTGTTTTTGCAGCATATGCCTTGTGATGTGATATGGCCAAAGGATGTGATGTGATGCATTATGATGTATGAGATTTATCATGTTCTTGTAATAGGATTCACGACTTGCATGTCGATGAGTATGACAACCGGCAGGAGCCTTAGGAGTTGTCTTATTTTAATGTATGACCTGCGTGTCAATCATAAACACCATGTAATTACTTTACTTTATTGCTAAATGTTAGCCATAGTAGTAGAAGTAATAGTTGGCGAGATAACTTCATGAAGACACGATGATGGAGATCATGATGATGAAGATCATGGTGTCATGCCGGTGACAGTGATGATCATGGTGCCCCGAAGATGGAGATCAAAGGAGCAAGATGATATTGGCCATATCAAGTCACTATATTGATTGCATGTGATGTTTTACATGTTTACATCTTATTTGCTTAGAACGACGGTAGTAAATAAGATGATCTCTCAATAAAATTTCAAGAAAAGTGTTCACCCTAATTGTGCACCGTTGGTAAGGATCGTTGTTCCAAAGCACCACATGATGATCGGGTGTAATAGGTTCTAACGTTCGCATACAACGGGTGTAAGCCAGATTTACACACGCGATACACTTAGGTTGACTTGACGAGCCTAGCATGTACAGCCATGGCCTTGGAACATGGAAGATCCAAATGTCGAACATGAGTCGTATAGAAGATACGATCAACATGGAGATGTTCACCATGGATGACTAGTCCGTCTCACTGATGATCGGACACGGGCTAGTTGACGTGGATCATGTGTCACTTGGATGACTAGAGAGATGTCTATCTAAGTGGGAGTTCATTAAATAATTTGATTATGTGAACTTAATTATCATGAACTTAGTCTAAAATTGTCGTTACAATCTATATTGTAGATCCAATGGCCAACGAGAATGTCACCCTCAACTTGAACGCATTCCTAGAGAAATCCAAGCTGAAAGATGATGGAAGCAACTATGCGGACTGGGTCCACGGTTTGAGGATCATCCTCATAGCTTCCAAGAGGTTGTATGTCCTTGATGCACCGCTAGGTGACCCACCCATTTTCCCAGCGGACCAAGACATTACGAACGCTTGGCAGTCGCACTGCGATGATTACTCCCTTGTTCAGTGTGGCATGCTTTACAGTTTAGAACTGGGGCTCCAAAAACGTTTTGAGCAACACGGAGCATATGAGATGTTCCAAGAGCTGAAACTGGTTTTCCAAGCTCATGCCCGGGTCGAGAGATATGACATCTCTGACAAGTTCTTCAGCTGTAAGATGGAGGAGAATAGTTCTATCAGTGAGCACATAGTCAAAATGTCTGGGTTGCACAACCGCTTGACTAAGCTGGGAGTTAATCTCCCGGATGACTCGGTCATTGACAGAATCCTCCAGTCACTTCCACCTAGCTACAAGAGCTTTGTGACGAACTACAACATGCAGGGGATGGAGAAGTCCATTCCCGAGTTGTACTCGATGCTGAAATCAGCGGAGGTCGAGATCAAAAAGGAGCATCAAGTGTTGATGGTGAATAAGACCACTAGTTTCAAGAAAGGCAAGGGTAAGAAGAACTTCAAAAAGGACGGCAAAGTTGTTGCTGCGCCCGGTAAGCAAGTTATCGAGAAGAAGAACAAGCATGGACCCAATCTTGAGACTGCTTTTATTGCAAGGGTGCCGATCACTGGAAGCGGAACTGCCCCAAGTACTTAGCGGATAAGAAGGTCGGCAATGTTAAAAGTATATGTGATATACTTGTTATTGATGTGTACCTAACCAGCGCTCATAGTAGCTCCTCGGTATTTGATACCGGTGCAGTTGCTCACATTTGTAACTCAAAGCAGGAGTTGCGGAATAAGCGGACGCCAGCAAAGGACGAGGTGACGATGCGCGTCGGGAATGGTTCCAAGGTCGATGTGATCGCCGTCGGCATGCTACCTCTACATCTACCTTCGGGATTACTGTTAAACCTCAATAATTGTTATTTAGTACCATCTTTTAGCATGAACATTGTATCTCGATCTTGTTTGATGTGAGATGGCTACTCATTTAAATCTTCTTGAAGTTCTTCTTACCCTTGCCTTTCTTGAAACTAGTGGTCTTATTTACCATCAACACTTGATGCTCCTTTCTGATCTCGACCTCTGCTGATTTCTGCATCAAGTACAACTCAGGAATGGACTTCTCCATCCCTTGCATGTTGTAGTTCATCACAAAGCTCTTGTAGCTAGGTGGAAGCGACTGGAGGATTCTATCAATGACCGAGTCATCCGGGAGATTAACTCCCAGCTGAGTCAAGCGGTTGTGTAGCCGAGACATCTTGAGGATGTGCTCACTGACAGAACTATTCTCCTCCATCTTACAGCGAAAGAACTTGTCGGAGAAGTCATATCTCTCGACCCGGGCATGAGCTTGGAAAACTAGTTTCAGCTCTTGGAACATCGCATATGCTCCGTGTTATTCAAAACGCTTTTGGAGCCCCGGTTCTAAACTGTAAAGCATGCCGCACTGAACAATGGAGTAATCATCGTAGCGAGAATGCCAAGCGTTCGCAACGTCTTGCTCTACTGGGAGAAGGGGTGGGTCACCTAGTGGTGCATCAAGGACATACAATTTCTTGCAAGCTATGAGGATGATCCTCAAGCCACGGACCTAGTCCGCATAGTTGCTTCCATCATCTTTCAGCTTGGTTTTCTCTAGGAACGCGTTGAAATTGAGGGTGACATTTGCGTTGGCCATTGGATCTACAATATAGATTGTAAAGATAATTTTAGACTAAGTTCATGATAATTAAGTTCACATAATCAAATTATTTAATGAACTCCCACTTAGATAGACATCTCTCTAGTCATCCAAGTGACACATGATCCATGTCAACTAGCCCGTGTCCGATCATCACGTGAGACAGACTAGTCATCCATGGTGAACATCTCCATGTTGATCGTATCTTCCATACGACTCATGTTCGACCTTTCGGTCTTCCGTGTTCCGAGGCCACGTCTGTACATGCTAGGCTCGTCAAGTCAACCTAAGTGTTTTGCGTGTGTAAATCTGGCTTACACCCATTGTATGCGAACGTTAGAACCTATCACACCCGATCATCATGTGGTGCTTCGGAACAACAATCCTTAGCAACAGTGCACAGTTAGGGTGAACACTTTTCTTGAAATTTTAGTGAGAGATCATCTTATTTACTACCATCGTTCTAGGCAAATAAGATGTAAACATGATAAACATCACATGCAATCAATATAGTGACATGATATGGCCATTATCATCTTACTCCTTTGATCTCCATCTTCGGGGCACCATGATCATCACTGTCACCGGCACGACACCATGATCTCCATCAGCATGATGTCCATCATTGTGTCTTCATGAAGTTGTCTCGCGAACTATTACTTCTACCACTATGGCTAACGTTTAGCAATAAAGTAAAGTAATTACATGGCGTTTATGATTGACACGCAGGTCATACAATAAACTAAGACAACTCCTATGGCTCCTACCGGTTGTCATACTCATCAACATGCAAGTCGTGAATCCTATTACAAGAACATGATCAATCTCATACATCACAATGCATCACATCACATCCTTTGGCCATATCACATCACAAGGCATATGCTGCAAAAACAAGTTAGACGTCCTCTAATTTGTAGTTGCAAGTTTTTACGTGGCTGCTATAGGTTACTAGCAAGAACGTTTCTTACCTACGCCAAAACCACAACGTGATATGCCAATTGCTATTTACCCTTCATAAGGACCCTTTTCATTGAATCCAATCCGACTAAGGTGAGAGACACAGACACCCGCTATCCACCTTATGCAACAAGTGCATGTCAGGCGGTGGAACCAGTCTCACGTAAGCATACATGTAAAGTCGGTCTGGGCCGCTTCATCCGACAATACCGCCGAATCAAGATAAGACTAGTAGTGGTAAGCAAATTAACAAAATCGACGCCCACAACTGCATTGTGTTCTACTCGTGCATAGATTCTACGCATAGACCTAGCTCTGATACCACTGTTGGGAGACGTACTAGTAAATCAAAAAAATTCCTAAGATCACCAAGATCTATCCATGGAGAAACCAGCAATGTGAGGGGAGAGATTGCATCTTCATACCTTTGAAGATCGCTAAGCGGAAGCATTACAAGAACGCGGTTGATGGAGTCGTACTCGCAGCGATTCAGATCGCGGTGGATTCCGATCTAAGCGCCGAACAACGGCGCCTCCGTGTTCAACACACGTACAGCCCGGTGACGTCTCCGGCACCTTGATCCAACAAGGAGGAGGGAGAGGTTGCGGGAGTACTCCGGCAGCACGACGACATGGTGACGGTGGAGCTACGTGAACTCCGGCAAGGCTTCGCCAAGCGCTACGGAGATCGAGGAAGAGGAAGGGTAGGGCTGCACCGTGAGAGAAAGAAGTCATATCTCAAAACAGCCGAAATCCTTGCATATATATAGGAGGAGGGAGAGGGAGGGCTTCCTTGGCCCCTCCTCCAAAGAGGAGAGGTTCGGCTGACCCTAGGGAAGAGTCCACCTCCCACAAGGGAGGTGGATCTCTTCCTTTTGAATCCTTTTCAGCCCTATCTCTTATCTCCAGCCACATGGGCCTTTCTAGAAGGTCTTGGCCAGCCCAAAAAGGACTGGCACACTTCCTCTAAGGGCCCATGAAATCCTTTGGTCGTCACACCCCACTCGGGGGTCCTCCGGCACCCTCCCGGCACTCCCGGTACACTACCGATGAGGCCGAAAACTTTCGGTGACCAAAACTGGACTTCCTATATATCAATCTTTACCTCCGAACCATTCTGGAGCTCCTCATGATGTCCGGGATCTCATCCGGGACTCCGAACACCTTTAGGTAATCACGTATACCATTTCCCTATAATCCTAGCGTCATCGAACCTTAAGTGTGTAGACCCTACGGGTTCGGGAGACCCGTGGACATGACCGAGACACTTCTCCGGCCAATAACCAACAGCGGGATATGGATACCCATGTTGGCTCCCACATGCTCCACGATGATCTCATCGGATGAACCACGATGTCGGGGAGTCAATCAATCCCGTATACAATTCCCTTTGTCTATCGGTATGATACTTGCCCGAGATTCGATCGTCGGTATCTCTATACCTTGTTCAATCTCGTTACCGGCAAGTCTCTTTACTTGTTCCGTAATACATCATCCCGTGACTAACTCCTTAGTCACATTGATCTCATTTTGATGATGTCTTATCGAGTGGGCCCAGAGATACCTCTCCGTCACACGGAGTGACAAATCCCAGTCTCGATTCGTGCTAACCTTTATAGCCACCCAGTTACGTTGTGACGTTTGGCACACCCAAAGCATTCCTACGGTATCCGGGAGTTGCACAATCTCATGGTCTAAGGAAATGATACTTGACATTGAAAAGCTTTAGCAAACGAACTACACGATCTAGTGCTATGCTTAGGATTGGGTCTTGTCCATCACATCATTCTCCTAATGATGTGATCCCGTTATCAACGACATCCAATGTCCATGGTCATGAAACCGTGACCATCTATTGATCAACGAGCTAGTCAACTAGAGACTCACTAGGGACATGTTGTGGTCTATGTATTCACACATGTATTATGGTTTCCGGTTAACACAATTTTAGCATGAACAATAGACAATTATCATGAACAAGGAAATACAATAATAACCATTTTATTATTGCCTCTAGGGCATATTTCCAACACATATACTTGACATGCGGAAAACAGTAGCAATAAACTGACACGATCATAAGCTACGTTTGTAGTTTGCGTCTTGTCCATCACATCATTCTCCTAATGATGTGATCCCGTTATCAAATGACATCTCATGTCCATGGATAGGAAACCTTAACCATCTTTCAATCAATGAGCTAGTTCACTAGAGGTAAACTTGGGACATTGTGTTTGTCTATGTATTCGCACATGTATCCATGTTTCCAATTAATACAATTACAGCATGGATAATAAACGATTATCATGAACAAGGAAATACAAAAATAAATACTTTATTTATTGCCTCTAGGGCATATTTCCAACAGTCTCCCACTTGCACTAGAGTCAATAATCTAGTTCACATCACTATGTGATTTACATTGTAATGAATCAAACACCCATGCAGTTCTGGTGTTGATCATGTTTAGCCCTCGGGAGAGGTTTAGTCAATGGGTCTGCAACATTTAGATCCGTGTGCACTTTGCAAATATTTATGTCTTTCTCCAAGATGTAATCGCGGATGGAGTTGAAGCGTCGCTTTATGGATTTGGTCCTCTTGTGAAACCTTGGTTCCTTGGCCAGAGCAATGGCACCAGTGTTGTCACAGAACAGGTCCATTGGATTCAGTGCACTGGGCACTACTCCAAGATCCGTCATGAACTACTTCATCCAGACACCTTCCTTCACCGCCTCCGAGGCTGTGATGTATTCTGCTTCGCACGTAGAATCAGCTACCACGCTTTGCTTGGAACTGCACCAGCTTACCGCTCCCCCGTTAAGAATAAATACGTATCCGGTTTGCGACTTAGAGTCGTCCGGATCAGTGTCAAAGTTTGCATCGACGTAACCCTTTACGACGAGCTCTTCATCACCTCCATAAACGAGAAATATTTCCTTAGTCCTTTTCAGGTACTTAAGGATATTCTTGACCGCTTGCCAGTGCTCCATTCCAGGATCACTTTGAAACCTTTCGACCATACTTATGGCAAGGCTGACATTGGGTCTTGTGCATAGCATTGCATACATGATAGAGCCTATGGCTGAAGCATAGGGGATGACACTCATCTTTTCTCTATCTTCTACAGTTACTGGGCATTGAGTCTTACTCAACTTCACACCTTGTAATACAGGCAAGAACCCCTTCTTGGACTGTTCCATTTTGAACTTCTTCAAAACTTTATCAAGGTATGTGCTTTGTGAAAGTGCTATTAAGCGTCTCGATCTATCTCTATAGATCTTAATGCCCAATATGAAAGCAGCTTCTCCTAGGTCCTTCATTGAAAAACTCTTGTTCAAATATTCCTTCACGCTTTCCAGCATTTCTACATTGTTTCCAATCAGCAATATGTCATCTACATATAACACTAGAAAAGCTGTAGAGCTCCCACGCACTTTCTTATAAATACAAGCTTCTCCGTAAACTTGTATAAACTCAAACGCTTTGATCACCTCATCAAAGCGCTTATTCCAACTCCGAGATGCTTGCACCAGTCCATAAATGGATCGCTGGAGTTTGCAAACTTTGTCAGCATTCTCTGGATCGACAAAACCTTCGGGTTGCATCATATACAACTCTTCCTCAAGGAAACCGTTGAGGAACGCTGTTTTTACATCCATCTGCCAAATTTCATAGTCGAAATAGGCAGCTATTGGCAACATGATTCTGACAGACTTAAGCATCGCTACGGGTGAGAAAGTCTCATCGTAGTCAACTCCTTGAACATGTGAAAAACCCTTTGCCACAAGTCGAGCTTTATAGACGGTGACATTACCGTCTGCGTCTGTCTTCTTCTTAAAGATCCATTTGTTCTGAATGGCATTTCGCCCTTCAGGTAATACTTCCAAAGTCCATACTTTGTTTTCATACATGGATCCCATCTCGGATTTCATGGCCTCTAACCATTTCTCGGAATCCGGGCCCATCACTGCTCCTCCATAGCCCGTAGGTTCATTGTTGTCCAACAACATGACCTCTAAGACAGGGTTACCGTACCACTCAGGAGTAGTACGCGCCCTTGTCGACCTACGAGGTTCAATAGTAGCTTGATCCGAAGCTTCATGATCATCATCATTAACTTCCTCTTCTACCGTCGTAGATTCCACAAAAACATCTTTCTGCGTTGCGCTACCTTCTGGTTGAAGTAAAGGTTCAGTAACCTCATCAAGCTCTATCTTCCTCCCACTCAGTTCTTTCGAGAGAAACTCTTTCTCAAGAAATGTTCCGTTCTTAGCGACAAACACTTTGCCTTCGGATCTGAGATAGAAGGTATACCCGACTGTCTCTTTCGGGTATCCTATGAAGATGCATTTCTCCGCTTTGGGTTCAAGCTTTTCAAGCTGAAGCTTATTGACATAAGCATCACATCCCCAAACTTTAAGAAACGACAACTTTGGCTTCTTGCCAAACCATAGTTCATATGGCGTCGTCTCAACGGATTTTGATGGTGCCCTATTTAAAGTGAATGCAGTTGTCTCTAATGCATAACCCCAAAACGATTATGGCAAATCAGCAAGAGACATCATAGAACACACCATATCTAATAAGGTTTGATTACGACGTTTGGACGCACCATTACGTTGTGGTGTTCCAGGCGGTGTCAACTATGAAACAATTCCACACTGTCTTAAGTGACTGCCAAACTCATAACTCAGATATTCACCTCCTCGATCAGATAGCAGGAATTTAATCTTCTTGTTACGATAATTCTCAACTTCACTCTGAAATTGCTTGAACTTTTCAAACATTTCAGACTTGTGTTTCATTAAGTAAATATACCCATATCTACTTAAGTCATCAGTGAAGGTGAGAAAATAACGATATCCACCACGCGCTGTAACATTCATTGGACCGCACACATCAGTGTGTATGATTTCCAATAAGTCACTCGCTCGTTCCATTGTTCCAGAGAACGGCATTTTAGTCATCTTGTCCATGAGGCATGGTTCACATGTTTCAAGTGATTCAAAATCAAGTGACTCCAAAAGTCCATCAGCATGGAGCTTCCTCATGCGTTTTACACAAATATGACCTAAACGGCAGTGCCACAAGAAAGTGGTACTATCATTATCAATTCTACATCTTTTGGCATCAATGTTATGAACATGTCTGTCATCACTATCAAGATTCAATATGAATAAACCCCTAACATTGGGTGCATGACCATAAAAGATATTACTCATATAAATAGAACAACCTTTATTCTCTGATTTAAATGAGTAACCGTCTCGCAATAAACAAGATCCAGATATAATGTTCATGCTTAACGCAGGCACTAAATAACAATTATTCAGGTTCATCACTAATCCCGATGGTAATCGAAGAGAGAGCGTGCCGACGGCAATCACATCAACCTTGGAACCATTACCCACGCGCATCGTCACTTCGTCCTTTGCCAGCCTTCGTTTATTCCGTAGTTCCTGCTTTGAGTTGCAAATGTGAGCAACCGAACCGGTATCAAATACCCACGCACTACTACGAGAGCTAGTAAGGTACACATCAATAACATGTATATCATATATACCTTGTTTGTCGTTGGCCGCCTTCTTGTCAGCCAGGTACTTGGGGCAATTCCGCTTCTAGTGACCAGTTCCTTTGCAATGAAAGCACTCAGTTTCTGGATTGGGTCCATGCTTGGGCTTCTTTGCAGGAGTAGCAACTGCTTTGCCATCCTTCTTGGTTTTACCCTTCTTTCCCTTGCTTTTGACTTTGCCATTTTTCTTGAAACTAGTGGTTTTATTGACCATCAACACTTGATGTTCTTTCTGGATTTCAGACTCAGCGACTTTTAGCATCGCAAACAGCTCGGCGACTGCTCATCCCATGCATGTTATAGTTCATCACAAAGCTCTTGTAACTAGGTGGCAGTGATTGAAGAACTCTATCAGTGATCGCCTCTGGCGGAAGGGCAATTCCCAACTCCGCTAGACCAGTTGAATACCCAGACATTCTGAGTATATGTTCACTGATAGACCCGTTCTCCTCCATCTTGCAAGCATAGAACTTATCGGAGGTTTCATACCTCTCGATCCGGGCGTTCTTCTGAAAGATAAACTTCAACTCCTGGAACATCTCATATGCTCCATGACGTTCAAAACGTCTTTGAAGTCCCGGTTCTAAGCCATACAATATTGCACACTGAACTACTGAGTAATCTCCAGTACGTGCCTCCCAAGCATTCTTAACATCTTCGGAGGTCATGTCTTCTGGTTGGTCACCAAGCGGTGCATCAAGGACATATGATTTCTGGGAAGCCGTGAGGATAATCCTCAGATTACGGGCCTAGTCAACAAAGTTACTTCCATCATCTTTCAGTTTAGCTTTCTCTAGGAACGCATTAAAATTCAGGGGTGCTGCTTCGCGAGCCATTGATCTACAACATAAATATGCAAAGTTCACTTAGAATATTGTTCAAGATAATGAGTTTTAGTTAATCAAATTACTAAAACTCCCACTCAAATTGACATCCCTCAGGTCATCTGAGTGTCACATGATCCAAGTCCACCAACTCAAGTCCGATCATCACGTGAGTTGAGGTGGCTTCAATGGTGAACATCATTATGTTGATCATATCTACTATATGACTCATGTTCGACCTTTCGGTCTCTTGTGTTCCGAGGCCATGTTTGTACATGCTAGGCTCGTCAAGTTTAACTCGAGTGTTCTCCGTGTGCAACACTGGCTTGCACCCGTTGTATGTGAACGTAGAGTCTATCACACCCGATCATCACGTGGTGTCTCAACACGACGAACTTTCGCAACGGTGCACACTCGGGGAGAACACAATTTTATCTTGAAATTGAAGTGAGGGATCACCTTACAATGCTACCGTCGTACTAAGCATAACAAGGTGCATAAAAATATTAACATCACATGCAATTCATAAGTGACATGATATGGCCATGAACTCGTGCTTTAGATCTCCATCTTGAAAGCACCACATGATCTTCATCGTCACCGGCAAGACACCATGATCTCCATCATCTTGATCTCCATCAACGTGTCACCATCGAGGTTGTCACGCCCTGCATGCTTCTACTACTATTGCTACCGTTTAGCAATAAAGTAAAGCATTACATGGCGCTTAATGATTGACACGTAGGTCATACAATAATTAAAGACAACCCTATGGCTCCTGCCGGTTGCCGTACTCATCGACATGCAAGTCGTGAAATTCTATACATCACATGATCATCTCATACATCACATATATCACATCATGTAATTGGCCATATCACATCACAACATACCCTGCAAAAACAAGTTAGACGTCCTCTAATTGTTGTTGCATGTTTTACGTGGCTGCTACGGGTTTCTAGCAAGAACGATTCTCACCTACGCATAAACCACAACGGTGATACATAATTTGCTTTTCAACCTTCTCAAGGACCGCCTTTGTTGAATCCGATCCAACTAAAGTGAGAGAAACTGCCACCCGCAAGACATCTAGGCAACAAGTTGCATCGAGGGAACCGGTCTCTCGTAAGCGTACGAGTAATGTTGGTCCGGCCCGCTTCATCTCACAATACCGCTGAACCAAAATTCGACCAAGGAAGGAAGCAATCTAAGCATCAACGCCCACAAACCTTTTGTGTTCTACTCGAGATCTCATCGAACCATCAACCTAGCTCTGATACCACTGTTGGGGAATGTTGCATGGGAAACAAAAAAATTCCTACGCACACGCAAACCTATCATGGTGATGAGCATCTACGAGAGGGAGAATGGATCTACGTACCCTTGTAGATCGCTAAGCGGGAAGCGTTAAGAAACGCGGTTGGTGTAGTCGAACTTCTTCGCGATCCAAATCGCCGAGCATCTCGTGATCTAATCACGAACCATCCCGCGAATCAATCACGAACCGTCCCGTGATCTCGTCATGATCCGTCCCGCGATCCAATCACGAACGTCCCGTGGCCTTGATCACGATCCTTCCGATCTAGTACCGAACGGACGACACCTCCGCGTTCAGCACATGTGCAGCTTGATGACAATCTCCACCGTCTTGATCCAGCAAGAGGAGGTGGAGAGTAAGAAGAGTTCACCGGAAGCGTGACGGCGCTCCGGCGATGGTGGTGGAGTGATTCCGGCAGGGCTTCGCCTAAGCACTACGGAAAACCGATCTAGAGGAGCACCGGTGGAACGGGTAGCACATGGCCGTAAATTCTGTGCAAATACCCTCTATTCCACCAGTATATATAGGAGGAGAGGAGAGGCAGCCTTGGTGCAAGGGCAAGGCCCTCTAGGAGTTGGCCGGCCAAGGTGGAGGAGTCCTACTCCTCCTCCAATCCTAGTAGGAGTAGGATTCACCCTTTTTTGCCTTTTTTTCACCTTTTTCTTTAGGCCTTTTTCCTCCTGGCACCATGGGCCTTTTGTGGCTGTTCCACCAGCCCACTAAGGGCTGTTTATTATTCTCCCACAGCCCATGGACCCTCCAGGGTCGAAATACCCCTCCAGCAGGTCCCCCGGTACACTACCGGCACTCCCGGTACACTACCGATGAGCCCGAAACTTTTCCGGCGACCAAACTGGGACTTCCTATATATGAATCTTTACCTCCGGACCATTACGGAGCTCCTCGTGACGTCTAGGATTTCATCCGGGACTCCGAACAAACTTCAGTCACCACCATACATAACTCTATACTACCGAAACGTCACCAAACATTAAGTGTGCAGACCCTGCGGGTTCGAGAACTATGTAGACATGACCGAGACACCTCTACGGTCAATAACCAATGGTAGGACCTAGATGTCCACATTGGTTCCTACATATTCTACGAAGATCTTTATTGGTCGAACCTCTATGTCAAGGATTCAGTTAATCCCGTATGATGTTCCCTTTGTTCTTCGGTATGTTACTTGCCCGAGATTCGATCGTTGGTATCTGCATACCTAGTTCAATCTCGTTACCGGCAAGTCTCTTTACTCGTTCCGTAATACAAGATCCCGCAACTAACAATTATTCACATTGATTGCAAGGCTCATTGTGATGTTGTATTACCGAGTGGGCCCTGAGATACCTCTCCGTCACACGGAGTAACAAATCCCAGTCTCGATCCATGTCAATTCAACAGATACCCTCGGAGACACCTGTAGAGCACCTTTATAGTCACCCAGTTACGTTGCGACGTTTGATACACACAAGGTACTCCTCCGATATCTGTGAGTTGCATGATCTCATGCTCATAGGAACATATACTTGACATGCAGAAAACAGTAGCAATAAACTGACACGATCATAAGCTACGTTTGTAGTTTGGGTCTTGTCCATCACATCATTCTCCTAATGATGTGATCCCATTATCAAATGACATCTCATGTCCATGGCTAGGAAACCTTAACCATCTTTCAATCAACGAGCTAGTTCACTAGAGGTAAACTAGGGACATTGTGTTTGTCTATGTATCCACACATTTATCCATGCTTCCAATTAATACAATTACAGCGTGCATAATAAACGATTATCATGAACAAGGAAATACAATAATAAACACTTTATTTATTGCCTCTAGGTAATATTTCCAGCAATTCTGCCATCAAGACTTCCTCGGATGGAAAATTTTACAACATGAAAAAGTTTCGCATCGTCGAGGCGATTGATTTTGATATATAAAACTTCTCAAACCGAGGTCGTATGCGACCTGGGGAGGCAAAACAAAATCAGCCTGAAGTTTCACTCAGGATTTCCGAGCGAAAGTTTGCCGACCGATGGAAACGTTTCCCATCCGATCGAATGAAAAGTTTTCCGTTCGACCGAGTGAAATTGCCATCCAAGTGAAAATCGCCAGCCGAGTGAGATTGTCGTCCGAGCTAGAATAGTCGTCCGAGTGAAAAGTACCGGTCAAGTGAAAATACAGGCCGGAGTGCAATTGCCTTCCGAGTGAAAATCACCGTCCGAGTGAAAAGTACCGGTCGAGTGAAAATACTAGCCCGAGTGCAATTGCCGTCCGAGTGAAAAATATCGACCGAGCGACAGTTTTGGCCGAGTGAAAGTTTCGGTCGAGTGAAAGTTTAAAATGGCCTAGGATGGAAAAGTGCTCAACATGAAAGTTGTTCAAAATGTCGAAACGGTCAACTTCGCTTTTAAGGTCATTATCATCAGAGATAGTATACAGCCTGAAGAGACGCTACAACACTCGGACAGTCTAGTCTGCTACGTGATCGATTCTGATTCGAAGTTAAAGATGACCTCGTGGAGTATTCAAGATTGCTTTATTTGGGAAAGTGATCAACATACGGATTGTTGGAATCGTCGAGGAACACAAAATTGATGTTTGGACCGTCTCCGTCGGAGGTCATATATAGATTCCACGGCCCATGCAAGAAGCAAGACAAAAGATTGGGCCAGATTTGGGCTGAATCCGAGTGGAACTAGAACTAGGAATCTAGGACGTGAATCGATGTAATTTTCTTGTAAGGAAGGCCTAGATGAATCCTTTGCTTGTACGGGAAGTCCATCCGCCTCTTATATATGTTGGGGGTGACAGCCGATTGAACAACACACAATCGAACAAATCAATCTATACTACTTTTTCATCTACGTTCTTCATTTTTTCTCTCGTTCGTTGCTATTGTTCATTTGAGAGCTGTGAATCCCGAGGCTCTAGCGGCGAGCGAATCGACCTAGGGCAGCCCATAGCCACCACACTCCCTGATGGGGTCCCTCCCGGGCATGCGGGGTTTCGGGTCTACAAAAGCGTCCACCGACTGTCTTGCGTATCGCGCTGCCGGACGGACCTCCTTCGACGTGAGCTGCGGTGCATCTCCCCCGGCGTCGAGGGTACACAGTGACTTGTTCGTGTGTCAATAGGATCCATAACCACAATATTGTCCTCGAAATCTGGCTGGAGTGGCATATGTGGGCGATCAAGTGCATACACATTCTTCTCTAACTTAGAGTTGATGAGCATCTGAATGTATAGTGCATATCCACATGATCTCTTCTGATATGAAACTATCCTCTTGATTGTCTCAACAATCAAGTCCATCAGCCTGAATCTAGTGTGGGTGCTAATGTGGTGCATCATGTTGATGGAATAGCCTCGGATAATCTTTTCATCTGCTGACTTGGGCATGAAGGTGTACCTCATGATTGTGTTGGTAGTAGGCAATCCTGCGTGTAGGTAATAGACTAAAGCAAGCTTATGTGAATGCACATAATTAGTAGGAATCTCCTTGTACATATTTTCCATAGAGTTATGATTCATCTTGGCTTCAGTGTAAACATCCAAATCACCTTCATGTACCTGTGGGATCCTAAGATGGTAGCCCACTCATCAACAGTGGATTGGTACCTGATTCCCTCAGTCATCCGTATGATCTTTCCATTTAGGTAGAAGTGAGCAGTAGAGTAGAACTTCATGATCATCTCATCGTTCCATGGAGTGAACTCTCTCCCAAAAAAGTTCTCTGTATCAATACATCTGAAATTTTCTTGTACACAGGAGAAGTAATCCTCATTTGCCTTGATATAGGCCCACTCAACATATCTCATGTCACTGACTGCTAGGCTCTTGTCCAATAGGATAGTCTCATATAAATCCTGCTATTCCTTGGTGTGAAATCTAGCATCCACAGCCGTCCTTCTCCTGGAAGCATAGGGGTCATTTGATCTCCACATTCTCAGCCCTGAGTCTCTCCTCATCTTCATATCCTCATCAATGGGATGAGTATCATCATGAGCAGGTAGATGGGGCATGAGTTTCCTCAACACTGTCAAATCTTCCTCATCATCTCTGGAATTAGAATTCTTGTTCTTTATTGCAAGAGGGATGTCTCTGGTGGTCTTCTTCGACTTTGGATCAACTGGCTTCTTTGGTGCAGACTTCTTGCTCTTGTAATGAGCTTGCTTGGGCCTAGCATCTGCAAGAAGCTTTTTCTTCTTGGAAGGAGGATCTTGAGAAGCTTGCTCTTCCTCCACTTCCTCTTCATCAACATCAGTTGGGTCCTCATACATGGAAGTGGGCCTTCCAATAACTCTCACTGTCCTCTTCCTAGCTCTCTTCTTGTCTCATGCCTTCTTGGGCATAGACCTCTTTGTAGGCTCAACAAAAAGAGAAGTGTTGGCCTTGTCACTCTCATGTGCCTTCATAGCTTCTTAGCTAGCATACTCCTTTCTAATCGGCCTTTTGGCAGAACAGGCCTCTGTAGCAGACTTCTTTGCAGCTCCTTCCTTCTTCTCTTGCTGCTTCTTGGTAACCTCCTCATCTGGCACAAAGTATGAATCCTCCTCATCTAAATTCAGCTTATTTCTTACCCTGGTGACAGCCTTAGCAAATTAGGTGAACTAGGATTATTATCTAAAGAAAATGAACTAGCATCTGGGCTAGTGCCTGAACTCATGTCCACATCTCTATCTATGAAATCATTCTGACTATCATCAGAACCTGACATGCTGACCCTATGAATAGAGCATAGTAGAGCAGAGAGGTTGAGCATCACAAAATAGAGATGATTTTTTAAAATTTCAACTTAGAATCTTAGTGTTGATCTTCTGCAAAGAGAACTTCAGTTGCACTGAGTTCAACATTTCGGAGCCACCAAGACAGACAACTTGCCTTAACAGAGACTTGGCAGCCTTTTCGGCTTCACCGAAAAGAACTACTCGGTTTCACCGAAAAGAGCTGCTCGGTCTCACCGAAGTTGTTCTCCGTAACCCTAAAAACAAAATTGGTAGAACCAATTTTTACAACTCTTTGACATCGAGATGCGATTTGCAGAAGGTCACACCTAAAAATTCCTTGTTCTCTAATCTAATGGAGTTTATCGTGGGATAGATCGATTTCTAACTATGACAAGATGATAAAATATCCCTAATGCTCTAGAATTAGACATGGGAGTGAAAGGAGGGGTCAAAACCATACCCTAGTGCGATGATGGATTCGCTACGGCGGCAACAATCCTGAAGATTACCGTCGGCGGTGGAGATTCCAGCGGCGAGGGTGCACGGGTAGACAAGGGTGACGACCAAGGGTCCAGGTGCGGCAGCTAGGGTTGGAGAAAATGGACGATTGAAGACTAAATTTCAAAAGTTGGGTCCACCGAGATTATATACCCTTCGCTGTCGGTGACACTAGTTCTTAGAAATCGGTGCCACCGAGTTCCTCTACTATCAGTTGACAGGGAAACTCGGTGAAGCCAAGATTATGGAATCGGTGCTATCGAGATTCTAAGAATTAGATCAACCCTACGCATTAGTGAAACCGAGATTTTGGATTTGTTTGCACCGAGATTACACTGGGGAGGTTTTGGAAGTCACCTCTTAACGAAAGGGAACTCCGAGTGCTCCTCACACAGAGGGTTCGACAAGTGCTTTCTCAAATTTTGTGATGTAGCATGAATAGAATTTGAGATGAGAAAGCATAGATAGCTAGAGGGGGTACTTAGGCATTCTTGCATATCCAATTGGACAAGGAAAAATGAAAGCCAAATAACAAAAATAGGATATCCCCGAATGAGAAAAGATATGCATACCAACATGCGCACACAATAAGATGTCAAATTAAATATGGCTGATGTCTACTATGCAACCTTCTTCTTGTAGACTCGTGTTGGGCCTCCAAGCGCAGAGTTTTGTAGGAGAGTAGAAAATTTCCCTCAAGTGGATGACCTAAGGATTATCAATCCATGGGGGGAGTAAGATGAAGATGGTCTCTCTTTAATGACCCTGCAACCAAATAACAAAGAGTCTCTTGTGTACCTAACACACCCAATACAATGGTAAATTGTATGCGTCTACTAGTCCGGCGAAGAGATGGTGATACAAATGTAATATGGATGGTAGATATAGGTTTTTGTAATCTGAAAATATAAAAACAGCAATGTAACTAATGATAAAAGTGAGCACAAACGTCATTGCAATACTTAGAAACAAGGCCTAGGGTTCATACTTTCACTAGTGTAAGTTCTCTCAACAATACTGACATAGTTGAATCATATGTAAATCCCTCACGTGCGACAAAAAGTTCAGTCCAAAGTCACAAATAGCAGAGAACAAATGAAGAAATTATTGTAGGGTATGAAACCACCTCAAAGTTATCTTTTCCGATCAATCGTATGAGCTATCCCTATAAGTGTCACGAACAGCCCTAGAGTTCGCATTAAAATAACACCATATGATACACATCAACAAAAACCCCAATGTCACCTAGATACTCCAATGTCACCATGAGTACCCATGGGCTTGATTATACGATATGCATCACACAATTTCAGATTCATTATGTTCAGTCCAACAAAAAGTACTTCAAAGAGTGCCCAAAAGTTTCTACCGAAGAGTCAAGACGAAAACGTGTGCCAACCCCTATGCATGGATTCCCAAGGTCACGGAACCCACAAGTTGATCACCAAAACATACATCAAGTGGATCAATAGAACATCCCATTGTCACCATGGATATTCCATCGCAAGATATACATCAAGTGTTCTCAAATCCTTTAAAGACTCAATCCGATAAGAAAACTTCAAAGGGAAAGCTCAATTCATCACAAGAAGATAGAGAGGGGGAAAGTCCATATGATTCATGTATATTAATAAAGCTCGCGGTACATCAAGATCGTGTCATCTCAAGAACATGACAAGGAGAGAGATCAAACACATAGCTACTGGTACATACCCTCAACCCCGAGGGTGAACTACTCCCTCCTCGTCATGGAGACCGTCAGGATGATGAAGATGGCCTCTCGTGATGGTTTCCCCCTCTGGAAAGGTGCCGAAACAGGCTCCCGATTGGTTTTTTGTGGCTACAAAGGCTTACGGTGGCGGGACTCTCCATCTAGGTTTCTTTTTGGAGGTTTGGGTATTTATAAGAATTTTTGGCGTCAGTCTCACGTCTAGGGGGGCACGAGGCGACGACAAGCAAGGGGGCGCGCCCTAGGGGGCGCCCCCTAGGCTTGTGGTGGCCTCGTGGCTCTTCTGTCCCAACTCCAATGCCCCGTGGACTTCTTCTGGTCCATAAAAAATCATCGTAAGTTTTTATTCCATTTGGACTCCACTTGATATTCCTTTTCTGTAAAACTTAAAAACAAGGAAAAACAGAAACTAGCATTGGTCTCTAAGTTAGCAGGTTAGTCCTAAAAATAATATAAAATAGCATATTAATGCATATAAAACATCCAAAACAGATAATATAATAGCATGGAACAATCAAAAATTATAGATACGTTGGAGACGTATCAATGAAAAACATGCAAAACCACTCTAGTATCTACCAAGCACTTTGGCGATGGCGAAGTCATCTATATACACTACTGGAATCAGGACATTTGCTGTCTGCCATGGCAGACGGCAAAGGGCAGAAAGCAGACGGCAAAAACCTTTGGCGTCCTCTAGCGGACGGCACAATTTTGGGCCCAGTGAACTCCGGCAAAGGGGTCCTTTGCCGTCTGCTTCGGTCAAGCGGACGACAAAGATTCTTTGTTGTTCGCTTGTAGACAGCAAAGGAACTGGATGGCGTACTTCTGACGGCGCCACCGTTAGGTGGCTAACAGACCCCAAGCGTTTGTCGTCTGCCCCCCAGCTGTTCTTTGTCGTTTGCCGCGGACGGCAAAGAGGCAAAGCGCCCAGCCTGGCAACAGGCCAGCCTTTGTCGTCTGCCTCCAGTCCCTCTTTGTCGTCTGCCGCGAACGGCAAAGAGGCTTCCCAGGTTCACATAATAAGGCAAATAATAGTCTCATCCAACACATAATAAACTATATCCAACACATATACCAAATCAAATCTGCAAATCATATCCAACGCATATACCATATATGATCATCCAACACATATACCAAATCAAAACATACGCAAGTTCCACCATATTACAATAGTTTCACACTGTTCATCCTACAAAATCAAAACAAAAAAGGAAGGACAAGGACTCCATGAACACAAGCTTCCGTGAAGTGAATCAAATCTGCAAAATGGGAAATAAGAAAGTTAGAAGAAGAAGAAGAGAAGAAGAAGAAGAAGAAGAAGAAGAAGAAGAAGAAGAAGACTAGAAGAAGAAGAAAAAGAAGAAGAAGAAGAAGGAGAAGAAGAGAAGAAGAAGAAGAAGAAGAAGAAGAAGAAGAACTTGTCCTTCTTCTTATTATTATTATTCTATTCCTTTTTTTCTCCTCTTCCTTGTTTTTCTTCATCTTATTACTTATTCGTGTCATTTTAGAGCTAACCTATGTAAGCACGCCATTTTTTGTGCTAACCTAGGAAAAATTAGGTAAGTTTAGGTCATTTTTGTGCTAACCTAGGTAATGATGACATCTTTGAGCCAAATTATGTAAGTATAGGTCATTTTAGAGCTAACTTAGGTAATTGTGTCATTTTGGAGAATAATAAGCTAAGAATATGACATTTATGAGGTAACCATGGTTATTATGCCATTTTTGAAATGACTAGAAGAAGAAGAAGAAGAAGAAGAAGAAAAAGAAGAAGAAGAAGAAGAAGAAGAAGAAGAAGACTAGAAGAAGAAGAAGAAGGAAAAAGAAGAAGAAGAAGAAGAAGACTAGAAGAAGAAGAAGAAAAAGAGAGAAGAAGATAAGAAAAGAATAAAGAGAAGAAAGAAGACTAGAAGAAGAACAAGAAGAAGACTAGAAGAATAATACTAAAATAAATAATAATAAAAATAATAAGACTAAAAGAAGAATAAGAATAATAACTAGAATAAGAAAAGAATAATAATAAGAATAAAATAACTAGAAGAAGAATAATAATAATAATAAACTAGAATAAGAATAATAATAATAATACTAATAATAAGAAAGAAGAGATAATAAGAATAAGAAGACTAAAAAGAATAAGACTGAAGAATAATATAAATACTAGAATAATAAGAAGAAGAAGAAGAATTTCTTCTTCTCTTTCTTCTTCTTCTTCTTCTAGTCTTCTTCTTTTTCTTCTTATTCTTCTATTCCTTTTTTCTCCTCTTCCTTGTTTTTCTTCATCTTATTCCTTATTTGTGTCATTTTAGAGCTAACCTATGTAAGTATGCCATTTTTGTGCTAACCTAGGAAAATTAGGTAAGTATAGGTCATTTTTGTGCTAACCTAGGTAATGATGCCATCTTTGAGCTAAATTATGTAAGTATAGGTCATTTTAGAGCTAACTTAGGTAATTATGTCATTTTAGAGAATAATAAGCTAAGAATATGACATTTATGAGGTAACCATGGTTATTATGCCTTTTTGAAACGAATAAGCTAATTATGTCATAAATGGACTAAATAAGCTAATTATGTCATTGTCGAGGATAAGCTAATTGTGCTAAGTTTGTCTAAGTGCTATGTTTGTCTTTGTTTGAGAAAATGAGCCAAGTAAGTGGCATATTAGGGCTTACCATCCTCGTCATCACGGACGTGAAACACCGGGGGTGCTCAGGTCATGCGATGCGGCTCGGGAGTTATGTTGTACCAAAGATCATTTGCATTAGAATGATGACGCTGAAATGTTAAGACTAGTAAATAATGAACATTGAAATGAAACTCACCGTTCCAGCCGTGGTAATGACTGGCATCGGCGGAGGGGGTCTGGCCATTCTGCGTGTACATAGTCTGCACATTTGGTTTTCACAAAGTCAAACATATTGGTTATTAATGAAAAGAACATGTAGTGCAAGATTTGGCTAATATGAAGAAGAAACTTACCACGATGAGGTCGTACATGGCCCGGTTAGACGCATCGTTACGTGCCCTCTCCTCCTCCACCAACTTTGTCATCCTCTCCTCCAGATCCCTCTTCTCCTCCGCCGCCTGTCGGGCCTGTTCCGCTAGAAGCGCCTGGGTTTCTCTCTCTCTTTCTGTAGATCAGCCTGCAACACAAATCGTCGTTAGCATTGTAATCATCTTTTTTCGCACACATTGTAATGGAGGAAAGATATCTGAGTCTGTATGACTAACCTCGATGGCGAGCTCGATTGGCCATGGACGAGGCGACATCGCAGGAAAGGAGCTCGTTTGGCACACCTTGATCTCACGGAGAGTGCTCGAAGACCGTATATGTCCATCTCCAATGGCTATCGAGCCATGGGGCCTCCCATGGCCAGCTATCATCACCAGGTCTGGATCAATAGGATGATGGCTCGGGTTGAAGTCCTCCCCATTCACCACCTTCCCCACATCTATGTACCTCACGAGCTTGTTGTGGGAGGAGATATTGGTGAAGTTCTCGGGATCATCGAGGTCAGACTCAGAGAATGCCTTGACCTTCTTGTATGAGGCAGTATGGGCCATGGCATAGACGTCGTACAACTCTGGCACCTCCGTCTTATTGTGATGAGCCTACAAGAGAGGAACAATGTATTAATAAAGGGGTCAAGGCTAGCATCAAGAATGAATTACAGGAATCATGAAGGAAACCACATACCCAATTGAGCCCGAACTGATATATGTTGGCGTTGCCTTGATGGTGTGGCACACCTCCCATTTGGGCACGTCGTGCCTTGGCGTCGTCATGGAGGACTCGCCATTGGTCAGAGCACCATTCATTCACCAACGCCTCCCAACAATCCATCTTATCCGCACACCATCTCAGGGGCACCTAAGTTAGTAAAGAGAAATTTGAGAGCTACGCCTACGAATCAAAGGAAGGAAACTAAGTACAAGGCCTTAAGAATAGGTAATTACCTTCATGTACTGCTCCTTGTCCAGAAACTTTCGGTGGGACGACGACTTGGCCTTCTTAATACGCTGCGAGGCGTAGTAGTCTCGAACAGCCTGTACCCGAGCCTCGTGTCGTAAGTTCTGTAGTAGGCGCTTGCACTCCTGATCGATAAGCTCCTCGTATCCCTCCTCACACCTGTAGAAGGTCTGCAATCAAAAGAGACAACATTGATTAGTATAATAACTAGCTATTATTGATTTTTAATTGTGTAAAGGAGAAATTACCCAGAACTTCCTGATCACCATGTCGGCCCTTGTGTGGCACAACACATCGTCGATCATCTCCTCCGGCAGGGCCGGGGCAGCCAAGTAGTGCTCCCATTTCAATCCTAACTCTTGAAGCTGACCCTCGCTGGGCAACGTGACAAACCCTGGGAAGTTATGCCGCAAAAGCACATGATGGAGTTGGGCCTGCGGACATCCTTGGCGTGAATCCAACCCCTGCAGTATGACAAAGACAATGCATTAGATATGTGAATAAACATGAAGGCAAAAGGTTTAAAAAGAGTAAATGCACTCACTTCAGCGACTCGGGCTTAATCAGCCACCTCTGCTCGCGGGTCGCCGGCACGGGCGGGAGCCATGTACACCCACACTGGTAGACGGTGCCCTCAACCGCCTCATCCCCGCTATTAGAAAGATGATCCCCGCCACCATCAGCATGGCCACTCGACTCTGCCTGATGCAGATCCGGCCAGGCATCCCATCCGGTGGAAGCCTGTGGAGTCTCACGGGATGAAGCGTCTGGCTCATGAGTCTCGCGGACGTAGCGTCTGGCACAGGAGTCTCGCGTGTCGAAGCGTCTGGGACAGAAGGATCGTCGACCCGAGGCTCGTGGACAGGAGTCCTCATAGCCTCCACCTCAGACAAGTCCACCGTAGCAGTCCT